>QLOD02000016.1:997490-1010745 GCA_003260245.2 Sideroxylon spinosum | reverse complement strand
TTGGAAAGTGTACCGGTTCTTCGAGCTGGAGAAGTCGCCGCTGTTCCGGTGGTTGCTTCGGTTAGGAGGGTTTAAGGAACGTTTGCTCTTGTCTCTCAAATATTTACTTTCTTGTCTCTCAAACCGTGGGCCCTCGGTGCTCCCACTTAGGGTCAGCTTTGGATGTAAAAATCCTATTTTTTGGTTTTTTAGGTAACTCAAAAAAAAAAATATTCTGTTAAAGTTATAAATATATATATATTTTTAAATACTTTAATTTTGTGCATAAAAAAGGCATAAAATTGATTTTTTAAATCTTAATTTGTTCCAAAAAAAAAAAAAAATACGCTAATGTTGAAGGCCAAAGTAGAATCAACAAATAATTATTTTTTGATTCTTTCCATTAAATTTACTGTAACGTTCAATATTTTTTATAAATAAATAGAGAAAAAAAATGTTATCTTACTTATTTTTTTAATTAAAAAAGTGTGCAACGGTGATATGATATCGTATTTTCAAACATTTGTATCGATTGGAAAAGCAAGGCCCTTTCAATGACTTTATATGATGTCGATCGACAAGATCAGTTTACATTTTTCAATCCCCTCCAAGTCTTTAAGATGAGGTTAACGAAATCAGTTTATATTTAAAATAGATGTGATTAATTAATTTTTTTCTTTTATAAAACTAAAATAGTAGAAAAAAATAAAATTAAATGGTATTTAAAAAAATTAAAATGATGAAATTGTTTTAATTAAGTAGGTAATTAGCTGAAGTTGTATTTTACGAAATTTGAAGCAATTGGTGGTTAACGGATCCGAAACCAAAAACTGAAAATTTTTTTTTTTTTTTAATCAAAAATTGACTTCAGATTTTGTTATATATCTTTAGTGATCCTATAGTTTAAGGCTCTGTTTGGAAAGCAATATAATTTTTTAGTTTCTAAACTTTTAATTTTGTTTTTCTTTCAAATGATCAAAACTACTTTTTTAGACTAAATATTTGTCAGTAAACTAAATATTTCACAACTAAAAAATTAAATTTTCTTCAAAAAAAAAAAGTAGTTATTGGCTAATTATAAAAATATATATGTTTTTTTCTTTTCCAAACTAACCCTTTTCACATATTACAAGCAAAATAAAAGGGGAACAATTAGACAACTTGTGCAAGGATCAATAGAACAAAAAAAATGCCCTCATGCAATTAGTGCAACAGCGTAGGAATCCCCGTAAATATGATAAGACTCTTTTTGTTGTTTTTTCTAGGTAAATATCATAGACTGTTAAGTTATGTTTGTCAGGTGGGGTGAGGCAAGAAAGTTTCTTAATACTCTCTGCCTTTGAATGAAACCATAGTAACAAGAATATTGATATCCTCGAAATTTCACTTAAATACAAAAGACATTAGAGAATTTTTCACCCAAACCCCCTTCAAACTGTCACTCTCTCAACCAACAATCCAAACAGACCCTAGTTGTGGATTACAATTTAGAAGCAAAATAATAGAGAACATAAATAGACACAGCAGAACAACCCCCCCCCCCCCCCCCCCCCCCCCCCCCCAAAAAAAAATATCCACCAAAAATATCTATATATAGGCTTATGTATGATTTTGTAAATATATTATGGGCTAGTCCTGCACATCAATTACCACTGAGTCCAGTTCTAGACTTGGTTGCCTCTGAAAGTTTTGGCCTCCATTGTCGGACAGTTCGATTTCTACTCGATGATGAGGCTCTGGCTCTGGAGGCTCTTGTTGAATCAAGCAAGTCATACTGAGAGAAGGAATGACTTGAAAGGCGCGATAAAGCGAGCCAAGAAAGCTCATCAACAAGTTCACAAGTGAGCTGTGCCATCGAGAGACGCACAAAATGAAGAAACAGGCAACGGAGAAATCTGGAAATGGCAGTAAGACAGAGCATACAAGTAGTATAGCCAGAGGAGATGAGAAGTCCCCTGCTCGGAAGAGAATTGGGTTTGCAGAGACTGTCGCATTGAGAGAGAGTTTGACGGAAACAAAGAGAAAGGTAAATATGAGAACGCCCGAAGAGGCCAACTTCAGTGTTGAAAGGTGTTGAGTAATTTTGAGTACTGCACCATTGCCTTGGTCCCAAGAATTGGGTTGGGAATTCATGAGTATGGAGATGAGAAAAGGGACAGCAAATCTTAGGTCGATGTTGAAATGCATACTGGGCAATTTGGTTTGGTGGTATGTGTGGTTTCATTGTTCGTGTATATATAGACCAGCTGAGGGTCATGATCCCAAAAGGCCATATTTTTTCTTATTTTGCTTTTCTGAAGTGGTTAAAGTGGCTATCATATATATATATATATATATGTATATCTATATTCTCTCCTCTTGTGCTCACCTATCAATCATTAATTACTTTAATGGACCCACCCTCAACCGAAGCGCATACGGTCCCAAGTCAAATACGATGATCCCACTTAGGCATCCTAAACTAAGACATTGTTTGGATTCAAAATAGCTACTAGTTTTTTCTTTTGTTATTTTTTTTTTTGTTTTATATGTTTTTTCTTTCTATCAAAAAATATATATATATCTATATATATAAAGACAAGATTGTCGCCATCTATGGTCGTCAAAGAATCTTATATATATGTGTATATGTATATGCATGTAAATAGATATATATATATAACTATATATATTTATATGTATGTGAATAATATGTGTATGAATATATAAATATATAAATATTTGTATATGCATAAAACTTACACACACACATATATATAGATCTATACATATAAACATATATTGACTCCATCAGGCAACAAGATTGTCACGATTTATTGTCCTGGAGAATCTTATTTACGTGTGTGTATATATATATATATCTATTTATAAAAAAATATATATTTATCTATACGTTCACTCCATCGGGTCCACAAGACTCTTATATATCTATAGATATAAGCACACATAACTTTAAAGCACACATTTATGTATCTATATGTTCACTCCATCCCATAACTTTAAAGCACACATATATGTATCTATATGTCCACTCCATCAGTCCACAAGACTCATATATCTATAGATATATACACACATAACTTTAAAGCACACATATATATATCAATATTTTCACTCCATCGGCCCACAAGAGTCAAATTCTCGTTGGAGAGTACATTTGTATCTGTATATACACACATAACATTAAAGCCTATATATATGCATCTATATGTTCACTTCACCGGCCCACAAGACTCCTATTCTCGTTGGAAAGTATATATATATATATATCTATATATACACATGTCATTAAAGCCTATAAATATATATATCTATATGTTCACTCCACTGGCCCACGACAATCCTGTTCTCGTTGGAGAGTACATATATATATCTATATATATACACGCACATAACATTAAAGCCTCGTATTCTTAAAGTTGCATTCTTATTCCAAACATATATACCTGTATATGTTAACTCCATTGCTCGTACTCCTATTCTCGTTGAAGAGTACATATATATCCATATATATACACGTAAAATTAAAGCCTCACATTCACACAAGATTTAAGAGTCGAATTCTTATTCCAGAACCTTTTATATATCATATAAAACAAGGGTCTTGAGAATGTGTCCAGGTCACGTGGTACTTAATTAGAGAGTATTTGATTTATTCAAAAAAAAAAATTATTAAAAAATTAATTTTTATTATTCTATTTTTTCCTAATCAAATTTGATCACGTATTATTTTTGTAATAACTTTTTATCTTTTTATTTTTTTATTTTTTATTTTTATTTTTTTCATCTAAACACTACATGATCTTACTAAAGTAACACGGTTTTTAAAGTATTTAATTTTATTAATTAATAATTATAAATATTATAATATTTTAAATTAAATTATATTTATCATATAATATTTGAATTTTAAATCTACATATTATATTACATAAAGGAAGAAAATAAAATTATAGTTCTAACTTTTTGCACTCCATCTGCTTTCACAATAAATACTAATTTTTGGACGGTAAGAAAATAAAATTGGAGTGTATTTATTATTTTTTATTTAAATTAAATTTGACTTATTATTTAGTTATTTGGTTATAATCCTAATATGGCATAAGTCTAAAAAATATCCTATTTGATTATTGATTAGAACATTTAATTTTAATACTTGTCACTTAATATTATAATTTTTGTTTACATTAGTCAAAAAAAAAATTTTTTGTCATACCCCAACTCAAATATTATCTTTTTTTTATTTAATTCTTTTTAATATATGGAATAAGTAAAGTTTGAAGTTAATAAATTTCATAATAGCAAATATTAATTTTTTAATAAAAATTTTAATGTTTATTCTAATTATAATTTAACATAATATCTATTATAATATAGTTTAATAACTATTGTGTTAACATTTATTTTTAAAACCATTTAGTTTTATTAATTAACCATTATCATAATATTATAAATACCATTTATTACTTAATATTATAATTTTATTCGAACTTGAATTTTGATTACTTAATATTACAGTTCTCATCTAACATACACTTTTGTTTAGCATATAACTTCCTATTTTTATTTTTTATATATTTTAATAAATTAGTATTCAATAAATAAAAATATCACATCCTTAAAAAATTAATTTCAACAGAATCGTACATCAACTCAAATACTATCTTTACTTTTTTAATTCTTTTTTAACATAGAAAAAATTAACACTATTAATTTCATAAATAAAAAAATAAAAATAGAAATTATTAATTATTTAACCAATTTTAAAATTTATTCTAATTTATGATTTACTATAACATTGATCATAAACTATTCTATTATTTCATTTTAATTTTACGTGTCAAATAATATTTTCGTAATAAGAATATTATATTATCATCCTATTATAATTTCGTGTGATTTATAATTATCATATAAAATAAAATAGAAAATTTAAATATAATTTTAGGTTTCTTATATTTTTATTCTAATAATAATAAAATTTTATTCTAATATATAAATTTACAAATATAGTTCCATTCAAATATTATCGAATTTTATCTTATTTTACTTGGATAATTGAGATCAAATAAAATAAAAATAATAAATATCATAAATAAAATGAAAATAATATAATTATTTTTTATTTTACACATTTAAATATTTTATCAAAATATTATTTATTATATTTTTTAAATTATCCTATGAATTATATATATATACATATATGTATGCGAATGAAGCAAGTTTTACGTAAGTGATTTTTTTATGAATATACTTAAGGGGTAATAGTAACTTATGTATCACGCGATGAAATATATTTTTTTTTTATTTAACAAGATCAACCATCTTTTTTGCTTTAATATAAATTTATTAAATATATATATATATATATATATATATCAATATAATTCATTAAATTTATTCAGTGGTTAGAATATTTCATTTTCTCTTCACTTGATTGTCTTTTTAGTTATTTTATATAAAAACATAACCCTTCACTCTTCTTATATATTTTTTAATATTTTTTGGATATGTTTGTTTTATAGGATTGGATGCTGGAGTATAAGTAATATTATAGGATAGTATGTGAGATTGGATATAATATGGGATTAATTTTTATGTGGGATTATTTTTTTATTGATTTATTGGAGTGCTATAAAGTGGAATAAAAAATGTAATTTAGCCTCTGATGTGACAAAAAATAATTTTAGACCTTTAGATTTTAGTGAGAAGCAAATCCAAGGGTAGGAGATAAGTAATACCGTATCCCCCATGATATTACTTATCCCTCATTTTGGGATATATGAAGTCCAGTCCAAAATTATAATACTGCAAATCAAACATAAGATTTAAGTCAATTTGATAAAAAATAATAGACTACTTATCAAATCCCCCAATTTTATCCCTTAAACAAACATTGCCTTTATATATAAAAGTTTTTAAATTGATATTTTAAAAAAATATGATAATATTTGTAATATAATAATCTTGTACAAATATATTAAACAATACTTATTAGATAAAGTCAACTAAATTTCAATTTTAATGTGCTTGAAATTAAATTTAAAATGTATATGATTTAAATTTTATATATCATTTATACAATAATGAAATTTTAAATTTTAAGTTTGAGATGTTTTCAACAATTTAAATTTGTTTAATCGTCAAGATTATTTTTTTTCTCTAATTTGATTATTTTTTCAGTCATTTACTATGAATATATACTTTCTCACTTTTCTATATTTTTTAAATATTTTTTATATAAATTTTTGAAATTAATATGTTAAAAATGTAATAATATACTTGTATGAATACTTTAATCTATTTTGATTATTGATTTTTATTTTTATAAGTTATTTTAGATTTATTTTATAAATTTAAATTAAGCTATTTATATGTTGAATTATATTTTTATGCCAATTACTATGAGAAGATAGTATGATAAATCCATCCAAGAGGAGATAATATGATAAATCCGTGTAACTTAATTACTAATTTCTCTTTCCCGCTTCGATCGGCTATAAACAGGGGAGGAAAAAAGTTAAAACGAAAAGAGGGAGGAAGTACTAAAAATTAAGCTTATTCTCCAACTGATAGGATGTCAAGTTCTTCGAAATGAATTTACCCAAGGTCTCTATCACAAGTTGGTAATCTCTTAGCCTCCTAATGATCCCTATCCTCTTGAGGATTTTTTACATAAATATATATATATTAAATATACATATTACGTATATATTGCTTGGATCAAACAATTTACAAAAATAAGTTCGGTGTCACAGCTTCAATCGACGACACCCATGTCGTTCACTCAAACCACGACACTCTACCTGAGAAGGAAGTGAAAGCTGCTTCACTCGACGACAGCAGTCAGTGTCTCAACTTCAGCCAACGACACCCTACCTGAGAAGGAAGTGAAAGTATCAAGACATGCGCACTGAACTTGCTCCTTGCTCAGCCAATCGCCTCCCAATCGCTCCTCCCAACCCATCCCGGCTTCTCCACCCCCTTCATACCCAGAACCAACGTCGCTAACCTCTTCATCGATATTTTCCTCTCATACCCCCAACTCTCCGCCGCAACTTCGCGAAGGTCGACCAGAGTCAACACGTTGAGGTTGTACTTCAACTCTCTTAGTAAAGCTCTGTCCTTGTAGTTCCAAATGCCGATGAATGTAGTGTCGGCGCCGGAGAGGACGCGGCAGAGGACGAAAGGGGAGCGGGGGGCGTGGAATAGCTGGAAAACGAGACAGTACCGACCGACGCAGAGTTGAAGGGTGGCCGGCTCGCTGATATTCCTGGGACACCACTGCACGCCGAGACCGACAATGAAGGGCGCAGCCATGGCGTCCGTAGAGGTGGCAAATCTTGTAAATCCAGTGGGGGACGACAAAGGGAGTGACGGTGACAGTGGTGAGAATGCTTTGGCGGACACATTTGACACTGAAAGCTCGTTGTTTGTTTGTAAGGTAGAGGGTGTCGCCGACTAAACCTGCGACACTGAGCTTGTGTCGTCGACTGAAACTACGACACTGGAGCGGATATCGTGGTTTGATTGAGCACACGGATATCGTTGATGGAACTGACGACACCCAACATATTTTTGTAAATAGTTCCGTTCAAGTAATATTTATGTAATATGTATATTTAATATATATATTTATGTGAAAAACCCTCCTCTTGAAGCGGCTAGTCTCTTTTAATTTCTTTCTTTCTTTTTTTTTTACTATTGATGTGCATATATATATATATAGATGCGTGTGGTGTATGTACTAGCCTTTTTTCTTTTTTTCTCTCTTTCTTCCTCTTCACATTCGATCTAAGGAACTGATATACATATATATTCCTTTTTGACTTTTCCTGCGGTTTTATCCTTTGCGCGTGACAACTCATTTGGGGTTCAACTCCAATTGTTAACCATGGTAGTGGTAGACAATCAGTTTTTTCTTCGAAAGTGGTTAAGCCGCTTGGTAACATGCACCGAAAAATAAATAAATAATCGTACTGTTACTATCATTGGTAAAAAAAAATTGTACTACTTCTAGTATTTCTTCCTTTTTTTTTTTTTTGTTGCCTTTTTTTTTTTGTTGTTGTTGTAAAATGATACTAGTTCTTATTTATTTATTTTTATTTTTATTTTTTTACTCAAAACAGCATATTGAAATTTCGGTGTGACATGCTGAATGTATAAATAAATAAATAAAAAGACTAATTTTTTTTTTTTTTTTTAAGCTAACAGCTAAAAGAATGTTTTCAATCTAAAAAAAAATTCAAAAATATACCTCTATGCGCTATGTTTGGAACATAAATTTTTATAAACAGAAAAGAAAAATGAGAAAAAATAATAAAAAGGCAAAACGAATTAAAGAAATACTATTCACTCATTTTAGCTTTATTAAGCATACTTTATAAAAAAAAAAGATTAAACGAGTTAGTATTTATCTCCTGTGTGGTTAAATGTTACCTTTTCATGAAGCAGTTAAAACACTCTAAAATATTTAATGTACTTAATACACTCTAAATATAATAACTGTGCAATATAAACAAATAATATAAAATAGGATAAAATTACCCTAGTAAAAATTCATCCTTTTTCATTATATTAAGTACACTTCATAAGAAATTAAATGAATTAATACTTCTCTGTTTCGAGTGATTATTAAATGTCAACTTTTTTATGAAAATTAATAAAGTAGTAAAATTGTAATAATAAAATGTTAAAAATCACTCCTTTAACATTTATTTCCTTAATTTGTAATCACGTACCAAATACACTCTAAATATTAACTATTCAATATAAATAAATAAATAGAATAAAATATTTTTCAATAAAAAGAAATAATGAGAGCTTATATATTTGAATGGAATATACATAATGCTACAATCAATGGCCAAAGAGAAATTTATTTTTAAACATTTGTATCATATTTAAATTAGCATAATTGTATTTTTAGACACTTGTTCATATTTCAGTTAGGATTTTTTTTATTTTTTAATATACAAATAAGATGCATAAAGTACACAAAATTAAATCACTAAAAGAATAACTCATAATTAAAAATAATTCAGAAAACATACCTGTTGAAACTTAACTAAAAATTAAATAATTTTTTTTTTACTTAAAACAAGTCAATTCTTATTACTCATAGAAAAAATGTCAGATACAAATGTAAGCAAATAAATTGAAGATGCAAGGAGATTCAAATTCATTAGAACACACCAAAATTAAGTATATTTATACAATTCAGATATTGTGCAAACTTGTTATATTCAAATGTCACCTAAATTATATAAAAAATTTAAATAAGCGTGTAATTTAATTTAAATAAAAATTATAATGATAAGTGATAAGTAACATAATTTTTTTCCAATCAATAATTAGATAAAATTTACAATGTTAACTGATAAGTAACAAAAATATTCTAATCAATAATCAAATAAGATTGTATAGAAACATATATTATATTTGAATTAGGATTAATTTTAGTGATATACAAATTAAATAAAAAATTTAACTCATTTATTTTTCTAAAATTTTTATTATTTTTAATTTTAATCAATGGTAACCAAATAATTTTAGTTATAAACAATATTATCATTTTTAATAGTATCCAACTTAAAAAAAATGTAATCCATATAATATTCCAAAAATGATATTATTTTTAAATTATAATATTAAATGATATCTTTTTTCAATTTAGATAATTATAATATTTATAATTCAAATATTAAACTATAATTATTGAATTGTAAAAAAAATTAGTTAACATATAATTCAAATATTAAGTGATACGTATAATTTAATTCAGATAATTATAATATTAATTGATTAGTAGTATTTAGTAACTATTAGTTATTAAAAAAATATTTTGAAATAAATGTAATAATTTAAAACAAGGTTTTCAAATAGTTAAATATTCTTTAATAGATGAAAATAAAAGATTTTATAATCCTGACAATAAGATCATATTGAATCCAATCTAAATATTCAATTTAGATTGGCTTTTTCTTCATCACAATTATTGTGAAAAGACATCTCTTAGGGCAGTTTTTTTGTAGAAATATATGTACAGTTAAAAGGGTGTCACATATAAAATCAGGTTAAATTCTAATTGTTCAAATTGATTCTGGTGGATTGAGCCCTATTTGGCTACTCTACAACCATAGTACTCAATTAAGTGCCCATGGCATTATAGTGTTCGTCAGAAGCCTTCTTTTTATATATATAGAATTCAAAGATCTTACATACATATTTTAATTAGCGTAGAATTAAATTTAGATAAAAATTATAATATGATATGATAAGTAACAAAATTAAATATTTTAGTCAATAATCAAATAGGATTGTATTTTTAGAAATTTAAACTATATTTGAATTAGGATTAGTTGTTAATAGTATCCAACTTAAAAAAAAAATTAATCCGGAAAATATTCCAAAAATATTATTAATTTAATATTCCTAAATGAATTTTATAAACCAAATCATTAGTCTCCAAAAGTATTATTAATTTTAACAGTATATTGTAACTTAAATAAAAATTTAGTCAATATAATATTTCAAAAATTTTACTCTTTTAAATTATAATATTAAGTTATAAATAGAGATCATTTTAGATAATTACAATATTTAGAATTTAAATGATAAGTATTGGATTTTAAGCAAATTTAGTCAACATATAATTAAAGTATTAATCGAAAGTATATTTTAATTCAAATAATTATAATATGTAATCATAAGTAATACTTAATAATTATAATTAATAAAGTTAAATATTTTGAAGGACGCATATTATATTTATTATACTCAATTAGGTGTAACATGATACAACTATATTTATCGAAATTTTACTTCATTTATATGAAATGTTTTGAAGAAGAGAAATTTGTCCATCCATAATACAATGAAACTTTAAGAAGTCTACCATCTCCAAACAAGTGAAAAAAGATAAAAATAAAAAAGAAACTGAATAACTAAATATATATGGTAAATGGAAAGAAAACATATAAATTACCTCTTAAAAAAAAAGGCAAAGAAAAATATAAATTTGGGTAAAATGTGAAAGATATATAATTTGATTGATCACTTGTGTGCTGCATAACTACAAAAGGAGCGCAGTTAAAAGACAAAAAAATGAGAGGTTGGCCGTTGATGGGCCCGGGCCCATGTTAGAAACTACCAGGGCTGGGCTAATCAGGGCCCATAGTCGTCAGAAACCTGGGCATTCTGGCCCACACTGGTAATCTTTTTGGATGCCCCCGGAACAGTGGCAGCAGCAGTAGCAGTAGTCCCAGCCAAGCCCATCTCCACTTTGCTTTGCATTCTGCCATCTGTCTCTTGGTGGACTTGTAAAATGCTGAATAGAGTACAAGCTGGGCCAGCCCAAGCAGTGCTCCCGCCTCATTAGGTGCCTGAAAGTGGAAAACCATTTGTTATTTTTAGTTATTCTACTGTTTATTTTACTTTTCAAATATTGAATGTTAATCTATTATTTTATTAATATTTATTTATTGACATATTATTTTAATATAATTTTATATTATTGTAAAGAATAAAATAATCTAAATTTTAATATTTAAAGAACTTGAAATAATGGTGGTGTTTGGATGGTTAAAAAAATATAAATAAAAAATTGGTGTAAAAATGAGGCATGACAAATTTTGATAGAAGGAAATTAGAAATAAATTAATAAAATAAAAAAAATCTGGTTTTTTTTTAATAAATCAAATAGTCCCAAAATATAAAATGTAATATATATATATATTTTGATAAGCCAAATAGTCCCAAAATATAAAGTGTTTTTTTATAGTATTTTAGGAAATTTGTTAAGAGAAATTAGTATAAATGACGTTGAAATTGCGACTAATAGCATATTTCATATCGTTATAGTTTATTTATTTTACATAGAATAACATTTTTTTAATTGATTCAATAATCTCCTCTATTAGTAATTGCCACCCCTCCCCCCCCCCCCAAAAAAAAAAAAGAAAATAGAAAATTAATCTAAATAAGAATTAAGCAGTTGGGAGAATATGCGGAAGATTACAAGAATGAAAGGATCAAAACGAAGGGAGGCATAAACAGTCCACCAAACCCCATTGGCGAAAGAAGCTAAGGAAATAAAAAAAGCATGAACTCCACGCTCTTTGTTGAAATCACCACCCTCTGCATCGCATCACAATTTTTTTGTTCTTAATCATCAATCAAACCAAACTCCATTTTTTTCAAGCATAGGTGTACGTGTATGTACTCGCTAGCTTGGCTAATTAATAGATAAAAACATGGATGAATTTTAAGTTATTTATAATGACGAAAATATTTTTGTATTATATGAAATTAAAAAGAGAGAAGAATAGTAATTTTTTTTAAACTTTTCTGGGCAATTGAGTCCACATAAAAACGTGGCATTGGTGGCTTCATCAAATTAAATCAAATTCATAAAACCTTATTTTGATAAATACTTTTTTTTTTCTCTCTTCTGATAATACCTTTAACTCTTATAACTACCTACTCTTATTAATAATATTGAAAGAAATTTTTTTACGATTGTCACGTAATCAAGTAACTTTACTTGTTTATGAAAATTTTCATAAATATCCTCTATTTATCCACTATTTGTGCAATTTTTTTATTTTCTTTAAATAATCATTAGTTAGTTATTATTTATTTAAATATTTTTACCTCTTTATTATTTACTATTTAAGTCAAATTTATTATTTTTTTTATAAAATTTGGACAAAAATCACACAAAACGTGCGTCAACTTCTAAGTTTAACATAAATTACTGCTCGAGACAAAGTTTTCTTAGGGGCCAAAGGGGCCCTAGTCGCCTAAGCTTTGAAAAATGGTGCCTATACATGTAAATTCTTAATTACAAAAATTTATATTATAATTTGACCCTTTTAAAAGTTCAAGGATTAAAGGGATTAAAGATGATTAGTTTGTAAATATGACAATATTCTCGTACCATAATTGTTATAGTATTTTTAGATTCTATTTTAGCACGAAACTTATAGGGCTCGTTTGACAACGCTGTCGTTTTTCTGTTGTTGTTTTTCTGTTGTCGTTTTTCTGTTTTGTGTTTTCTGTTATTATTTATTTTTTCTAAAATGAAAACTGAAACTGTGTTTGGAAATACAGTTTTGTTTATAATTATTAATTTTTTATTTTCATAAATATTTAATTTTATTAGCTTCTAAAAATTTAATAGAATTAAAAAATAAATTTCATATTAATTTAATTATATTATTTATTTAAAAATTGAATAAATATAATTACTATATCATTTAATCCAATAAAT
>QLOD02000016.1:937045-972289 GCA_003260245.2 Sideroxylon spinosum | reverse complement strand
TTTTCAAAAATGCTAGCTAGCAATTAGAGTTAAGTGTTGCTTGGGTCCTAAACATACTGAAATCCATTTATTTGTAAGTGGCAATAATTACGAATAACCGAAATGTTGATCATAATAATATAATAATGACAATAAAAAAAAAAAAAGGATGATGCTACTGAAAAATCACACAATCGTGAATGTTTAATTTTAGTCGTCGTTACGTGCGGGGGCCTCCAATGGAACTCATATAATTGGCATTGAAACTAGACAATCACGTCACTTGTGACTGCCATAAGCATTTCTCTAATCATGAATCCAAAATTAAGGGTGTGTTTGTAACTTATGAAATGGAAATAAAAAAGAGGAAAAATGGGACCAAAAAAAAAAAAAATCTGTTAAATTTATTTTTATGATTTTTATTTTTTCCTCCTTTTTTTCAAACCTAACAATCAAACGAAAAAGGAAGAAAAACACAACCGTCATTAGTTTTTAGTCTTCATCGTCTATACATGTGAGACTCATATATCGACAATTGAGATTACACAATTTCGTCAGTTATAACTACGATGAACATTTCTTTAATCTACAATAAACATTTCTTTAATCGTGAATCTCCGAAATTAAACAAAATATAAATAAGGAAATAATAATACCATATGCAGACATGCAGACAGATAGTGAAACCCTGAAGGGTATTTAGGTTGTCACATATTTATCCCTGTTGCCTGCCTATATAATTATGAATTGAGGATCTAATTTGACATTCTGTTCCTACGATTTAATTAGTAGCTTTATCAAGCGTAGCAATCTATATATATATATTATATAATCCTGAAGGTCACTGAAGAAGTAATATTGAAACTATACTCTTAATAGACAAAAGGGGAAAATTTTGGCATTCAGTTTTCGGAAAGTGTCCAAACATACCTAAATGTCGGGGCAATCAATTATTAAGATGCAGATGAAGAACTGAGTAGTTCGACGCCGCCCATGACAACAGAAGATGTATCCAACACTCAATTTGGAAAGAAAACAAAATGCCACAAGAGGTCTCGTAAATGAACCCAACCAAACCTATTCACATTCTTATGCGTGTCCAGATTCCATTATTATTTTTTGAGCTAAAAAACAAGGTGGTACAGATTTTTTACAAAAGAAAGGATAAGTTGTCGGACATTTTAGAAAGGAAATACAGCAAGACTAACAATGACGTACATCGACTTATTCACTGGAATTAGAAATATTTTTCATCCAATGTAATGATGGGAGAAATAATTTATTTCCTAGTGAAAATCTTCAAGGTCACAAACAGAAATGAGAGCCAAACAAATACCCAGAAAGAAAATGGGAAAAAATGGAGATTCAAACCCCCAACGAAAAAAGCAGACTCGCCAAATTACAAAATAAACCTACACGTGATCTTCTATACAGCAGAACGTGCATGGTAACGTAATGGAAATATATATATATATTTATATGCAATGAGTTTTTTCTGTCAACCTCCAAATCCAAAGGCAGACCACTTCTTTGACGCCTCTTTCTTTGTCCTTTTAGAGGTTTGGTCTATGAGATTTTGTAATGACTTTGCCTTCTTGTTTCGAGATTTTCCTGCTTCTTCCAGAAGATTAGCCAGCCTATTCTTCTCATCATCAAAGTCAGGATTCGCTGTTCCAAGATTTTCTTCTCTCAATTTGAGAACATACTCCAAAATATCAATTGCATCATCTACTCTGCGATAATCCAAGAAAAAAGAACAGCGATGGATGACTTTGTAGCTGCAGTTTGATTAGCATTTGGAAGAAGAAGAAGAAGAAGAAGAAGAAGAAGAAGAAGAAGAATAATAATAATTTTGCTTTCGAAAGAAAGTACTAAAAAATTAATATAGAGAGAGAAAAAATAGAAAATACTAAAGCATTAGTGTCGAAATAAAAGTACTTCCTGAATGCTAATGAAATGTTAGAGTTCAGTTTGTCATAGCTACAAAGCAACTAGCATCAAAAACAAGCGTAAGGTTTGGAAAATTGCAAAAGAAAACTAATTTGAATTTTCACAATTCCTTGGTCTACAAAATCGTTAAGAAATGATTAGGAAATTTTCTACAATAATAAAATATTTCTACACCCATGAAATTAATATAAGTTAAATAACAGCTCCTACACCGGAATACATCTTTTCATGCCATTGCAACAGTATTGGTATAACAAAGATTTTGCTTTGTCTTTTTGAAAAATAAAATAAAGTAAGAACAATAGCTACTGTAATTATACTGAAATGTTATTTAAGATTGAAGCATCCTTTGAACTGCATGCCTCTTTTGCATGTCTCTCACATTTCAACTAGTTTGTAAATTGTTTGAAGAAAGAAACTTCATATACACAATACATGTGATATAAATGGCCACTTGCATACAGCAATCGGGGTTCTAAATGCATCCACTGGATTCTACTCTTTTCCTGATCCATTGTCAACAGGAATATTTTTAGGGATGGGAGAAGAATTTAGTAGCAGCTAAAGAGGAGGAAAATAAGCCAATAAGATAGTGCAAAGCCAAATAACACTTCTAATTCTACTGCGGAAAACCCAGGAACCTTATCCCATAGACAAAAGCTCAAAAAAATCCATTTAAAGATGTTACCTTCCTGTAGCATCATAAGTGGCCGCAAGATTGCCGTAAACTCCGAGGGTACCTTGATTACATGGTCCATACTCCTGTTCCAGTATTTCTCTTGCCTCTTCGAACAATTCAGCAGCCTCATCTATCTTGAGCAACTGTACACACGCCAATCCCATCTGGTTCAATAAGACTCCATAAAATGATGATTTCCTTTCACCACTGGCTCTGACTTTTTCAACAGCACTCTCAAAAGAACTTTGTGCTTCCTCATACCTCCCAACCATGTAAAACATAACGCCCATTCGTGCCTCAATTCCTGCTATTGTACTATGCTGACCTGGTTGATCCTCTAACAACTTCATTGCCTTGTGCAAGAGCTTCAGTGCCTCCTCTGGCTCATTAAAAGATTCATAAATGGATGAAATTTCTGTCAACCCTATTGCGATATCTTCTGTAGTTGTTCCAGGCACAGGTTTTGCATATACTCTTAGGGCATTTTCACAGTAGGATCTGCACTCTCTGTGCTTTCCTGTCTTGTAGTATAGTTCAGCAAGCCTGACAAAAACAGAGGCAACTGAAGGGTGATTGTCACCCTTTGACGATTTAAATACAGTGAGAGCCTTCTGGTACGAGAAGACAGCTTCATCAAAACGGGATAGGGATGTGTAAATGTTGCCAATGCTGATATCAATGGCAGCAACTGCATTTTCTTGTCCATTGGCAATCATTGCTATGCTGGCAAGTACAAGCTGTTCAAGAGCTGATTCATAATTTCCTTTGGCCTCGTATATGAGAGCCATCAGTCTGCGGTCTGTTGCTTCTTCAAGAGATGCTGGTGGACTATGCACACGATGGATTTCAAGAGTTGTTTTGCACAAATTTTCGGAATCATCGAACCGCATTGCTTGAACATGGGCCTCTGCCAAGTACCTGACGTTTTTCATGCAGTTGTCTGGAATCAGGTTTATTAAAGAACATAGAACACGAGTTTGAATAGAAAGTTTGTTAAAATATTAGAATATTCTAATATTGTAAATATATAAAGAATATCATAACCAAATATAGAATATTTTAACAAACATTATAATCGACAAGGCAAGATTAAAAAGGTAAATATCACTTTCATGGTTCTGACTGAAGCGTACAGTTTACAAACCCCAAACACATAAAAATAACTTAAATTTAGACTTCTTCCCTTGCACTGTTGCACACATCATCAGTGACAAATATAGATGAAGCCAGTGATGAATCTAGATAAATAACTAGAACAATACTAAATTTGCAACCAACTGAAAACAACTGCCAATCCTCATTAGCGAGAAAATTTAAGTGGAAAAAAAATACTAAAAACCATACCTCTATTAGATCAGTACAAAACCATGAGACTCTAAATCAACTGAAAAAAGGCTTAATAGAGCAAACTAGAATTGGCTAGCAAATCACGTAGAGGAAATTTATAAAAACAACTTCCTTTCAGAAGACAGGACTGGATGTTGTCAAGTGGAGTTCAACTAAAAATCAGCAATATCATTTATCTTTCATTTCATTTGATTGCCATTTTTCCTTATTCCCTGCATTAAATTCAATATGCAATTCATAAAACATTGAATTCCAGCAATCTGCAATTTTCCAGTTTAAAATTTTCTAATGTATAATATTTTGTGAAGGAAGATAACCCCAGGCAATATTGTGCTTCATTTGGCATTTTGAAGTGGACCAACCCTGCAAGGCTATAACAATCCCGTTCAAAGCAGTGAGTTTCTACTTTGAAATGCCATGAAAGACATGCAAGTTTTATTCAGTTTTGTTTGCTAGTCAAAGTTTTTTTTTTTTTTTTTTTTTTTTTCTCTCTCTCTTCTGCATTACTGTGTCATAGATTAATCGTGAAGGAAAAAAATGACAACCCCAAGCAATATTGTGCTTCATTTAGCATTTTGAAGTAGACCAACCCCATAACAATCCCGTTCAAAGCAATGACTTTCTACTTTGAAATGCCATAACCCCACTGTTAGATTTCCCCTCCAAAAAAATAATGATGGAGTAATTCAATACTATAAAATTATCTTTATATCCTTAGCATTAATTAAAAAAAATATTTATAATATAATATAGTGTATAACTTATTAATTTCTTTCTCTAAACTTTTTTTATATTAGTACTTTCTATTTAAATTATTATGCTTCACATTAATATATTGAATTTATATTGTATATTATATATATTAGTAATTTACATATATAACATTTCTATTTTAGTTACTATATGTTTGAGAATATATAAATATAACATATAAATCGCAATAAACTTTATTTTCTCCTTTTCTTTCACTTTGTTTGCATCGGTATCAAATAACAGAGGGAGAACCTTATTTTTAATTTTCTATTTCATGTATTTTTTTTTTTGTTTTATTAATAGCAAGGTAAGAAAAGTAATTTTATAGAATTGAATTGGTCAACTAGTTTGATAAAAAATTAAAGGAAGATGAATAAACGTAATATAAATCATAGGAGTCTATAGTATATTTTTATAGAATTTATGGGATTTAAGTGCACAAAGTCGAAAATCACAAGAATATAGGAAAATTAAACCCTAAAAAGAAATGTTCAAAACGACAAAAAGTAAATCCGACAAGCATCCATTCCGTATTCATTGGAGACTAAAGAAGAAAACTATGAACTCGGTAACAAATAGTTCAACTCAATTGCAGCTTCCATTTTTCAATGAATCCAGTTCTACTGGCCGTAAATCAGACCATCATTCTTATTTTGACACATCAAAACAGAACAGCACTTGAAGCTAGGTAAATACAAGAAACAAACTCCAGAAAATGAGGGTAACGGAAGATGGTCACCTGCAAGTCTCTGCAACTCTTGGATCCGTGTCTCCCAAAGCCTCCATTTGAATCTTCAACCCCTCCTTGTAACACTCGATCGACTGGTCCAGCTGCCCTAGCATTGAACGAGTATCGCCAAGCTGCATATACCCCGAAAACGCTGCAAGTGCATGATCCCCACCCTTAGACACATCAGGAACCCTAATTGCCCTCTCGAGTACTGGAATTGCCTCCTCAAACCTCCCCAGGCTACAATAAATCGCCGCGACAACGTGCAAGCTCATCGCCAGGTCCAAGCTCGGCTCCCCCTCGACAGCGCACAACTCGAACGACCTCGACGCTCGGAGCGCGTAGTCCAACGCCTTGCTCGGTCCATCCCCGGACGCAATCGTGTCCCGCGCGAGCTTCAACAGGAACGGACCGAGGTCGGGGTTTTCGAGCGACGAATCGTCGATGACCTGCTTCTCCGGAAGTTTCTTCTTCCTGGAGCTCCTATCCGGCAACGTATTGCACCGAGAAGTCGACGGTGACGACGAGGGAGGTCGTCTAGCGATCGGTTTTATGGAGTTGATTGGTTCTGGTTGATCGGAATTGGGTGAAATTTGGTGGACATACTCGCCGGAACCGGCAATTCTAAGCGGCG
This sequence comes from Sideroxylon spinosum, assembly GCA_003260245.2. Taxonomy (NCBI): domain Eukaryota; kingdom Viridiplantae; phylum Streptophyta; class Magnoliopsida; order Ericales; family Sapotaceae; genus Sideroxylon; species Sideroxylon spinosum. Next base: position 966,217 of record QLOD02000016.1, on the reverse strand, counting down.
TAACTTCCGGCGGCGATTCGTCGGAAACCAGACCAGGCATGGCGGTTACTCAAAGAAATGCAGAACCAGGTAAGATCAATCTATATACATATATCCATAGCATTATATCTAATCTATCTTCTATATATGTATATATATATAAGTTCGAAGAGAGAGTTGAGGAGATTAATTAGGGGATAGAACTTGCCACCATTCTCAACCATCGACAATGGCGCGGCGAGGTGCGGTGTGGTGAGCTGTTAGTTGTTACAGTTGATTACGCTGTGGAAAAGACAATTTGGGAGACAGGTGCATTGTTTGGTGGTACACTCGAGTCGGTGTTGGGTTCTGTGCATTCGGATCGGGCCTATCTGTGGGCCAACTCAGATGGGCCCATCTTAATATGGGCCAATTCATGACTTGGACCTGGCATGATATCAGCTGAATCCTGCAGTAAAAAGAGTGCAAGCCCTCACAACCGTTCGATTCCACGATTTTGGGAAATGAAAATCTTTGAATTTTTTATTTTTTATTTATTTTTTGGCAAGTATAAAATCTTTAAATTATTACAAAATAAGTTAAATAACCCCTGAAACTAAAAATTATTACACATTAACTCTTAAGCTATCAATTAGCAACAATATACTCCCTTCCTCACTTGTAATTTTAATAAAATTTATTCAAATAATATGCATATAAGGCAATAATATGGACTAAATCGAAATTGTGGAACTGAAATGCTGTTAGTTGTTTATATGAGTGTTATTTTATTTAAATAAACTTATAAAACATCCATTTCAGTACGAAACATGTCTTTTCTTGCTTCATCTTTAAATTAATAAACTAAATTTTGCTAAAACTTCAAATATTGACCCTTAACATTATTACAAATTAATTATTTAATATTTCAGTGTGTAACCCTTTTTTTTTTTTTTTTTTATTAGTTAAGAGAGAGAACTGATCCCATTTGACCTTGCAAATCCTGTATCCAGTTAAGCTAATCACAAGAAGATTCTTAGAGAAATATAATGCTCATGAAAGAAGAAGAACCCTCGATTGCTGATCAACATGTACTGAGTTGATTTAGTTTCAAATCGAAAAGAAGTTTTGGACTCATTAAGCAACTAGGCGAAACAGCAACTTTATTCTCTTGTGGTGGAGCTGCATCAATTGTTGCTTCCAAAATTCAAATCGAATGCATATATTTTTTAGGCTTATTGTTCTTCTAATGCCATTCATCCCAATTTTGATCATACTTTGTTTTTATTGTAGTTATAAGGAGAGAAATCCATAAGTTGATACATGTAAGAGGACTCCACCTTCACGTTAGAAAACAATCTTCTTTCGCAGTCAAAGATCTAGCCACTATACATATATCGAGCTTACACAACCAACATAGTGAATGCAATACCAGTATGTTTCCTCTTAATAAGGCTCAAAACCTCCACCATCTCTGTAGAGACAGTAACATTTATTTCAATAAGCACTGAAAGATACAGAAACAGGTAATTTATAACTCATGGGTTAGCTCTTGCTGCTGCCACTGCTGCAGGAGGTTTCTTGCCTTGATCGTGCCTGGGGTTGGGCCCTGCCTTTTCATAGTCCAACATGGCATCAAATGTTATAAGCTCTCTTATGTTCTTCCGAGTAATAACCTTCAAAACCAACAGGATTTATGTTAGCCAAAAGATAAAATTTTAAGCATCAAGCATCGATAAATTAATGTCCTACTTCCCTTAGGGCTTAGTGTGCAGTCTATGCAGATCATTTTACCTCATTAAGTGGCTTTGCAGGATCTACACCATAGCAGACTTCGACATTGGCTACATGATAATAAACAGAAAATTCGTTATTTTCACTGTAGAAAGTACCAAATTTTGGTTTATACACTTGCTTACCTGAATAGCAAGAGAGTAGGAGGAGAAAGATGAAGGCTTTGATCCGATGATCCATTGGGGGATGTTGTTGTTGTTGCTGTTGTTAGAATGAGTATCTTGGGTTGAGAGGGTATCACCGGTATGGAGTTTTGGGTTTTTATCCTAGTTGGGAAGGGAATGGCACTGTGATAAGTTTCAAATGGTGCAGCCCACTCAAAAGCTTTGTAGAATGATGCATGATGAAATTGCATTGCCCATTAACAAAATGTCAACTGCACTAACTTCTGTCACATCACTAGCTGAGGTCCGCATTTCATTCACCAAAAGCAAATATTTGATTGTGGAAACATACCCTTGCATGGCTTGAGCTGTATGCAATTTAGCTTGGCTAGCTTGTGGGTTTATGTTGATTAATTTTCTCTTAACACGGCCCATCAGATATAGTTAAACTGATTTGTTTTAAGAGACCACACGCGTGCGACCATTAACTTTTTTTGGATGACGGTAAAATTTGAAATCTTACCCAGATAATATGTTAGATCATTAACCACTATCTCACTACAAAGTTAAGTAATTAAAGAGAAGAACAACTATATTATTTATATTGACTAATTTTCTCTCTCAACTCTCCATTTAATTACCTTTCTTTTTTTTTACTTTTCTTTTTTTTTTTTTTGGATTTAGTCCAATTCTTCCTTCGGGGCTGTTACATTGCAGATATGGGCATTGGTCCAGCACTTTTGATTTACTTAAGCATGTTCAATTATGCCTTTGGCCTTCAACCCCAATGCCTAATATTTTATTGGATTAAGAGGAAGGCAGAACATAAAAAGGCCATTGAAGAAAATGTGAAGGCATCTGGTAGGTTAGATCAAGTCAACTATTAACAGGACTGTTTTGGAGAGTCATCCATAGTTTCTGCACTTCAGATTTTGGCCGAAATGTTAAGCCATTTGTAAGGTAATCATCAAATTGACTGGATTTGCCCCAACAATTACCATCCATAACCGATTATTCTACTCAGGAAACGGATTTAGGATTTATAATTAGTGGAACAAATTATAATTTTAAGATAAATGAGAGTAAAATTAAAAATACAACAGAGATAAAATATGAGAAAAATGTATAATTTATGAGAAAAAACTAAGAAAATCGATACAATTTTAGTGTAATTTTTTAAATCAGTGGGACAATTGCTCCGGCAGGGCTCTTTTTGAATCCATCCTTGATTCTACTCAAATAGTGGCCAATATTATACTTTTCGTAAGTCATAAACCATACTATTATTTCCTCCATGACATCTTCTCGATCAACTCAGTACTGCTCAACTCAACACAGTATCTGTCCTTGAACAACCGAATTCAAGCGCTGCTAAGAGGAGGATATTCATTAAAATTAAGAGAAGCCAGATAACTGAATGGATTACAACTCAACCCAACAATGTTTTAGTCCCCGAACAACCGAGTCCAAGCACTGCTGAGAGGAGGAAATTCTTCAAAAATTAAGAGAGACGAGATAAGTGAATGGATTGACAGTCAAAAACACTCGATAACTGCTCATTATAACATGTGCTGTTCACTTCGCGTGCTTATTGAAGAATCAACTGAACAATTCCACACCTAGAATTGGCTTCTGCTTTTAGATTGACATCTAATCGTACATAGGGTGTGCTGTGAGCAAAAACCACCTCACATGGAGGGGGTCCAGAAAGGAAATGTCTCTCCTCCACTCATACTGCTCTTCTGAAATTCAAGGCAAGACATAGTGGCAATCATTTCAGAAATAGTCCCACCTTTCTAAAGTTGACATGCACCTAACTTATCCATTCTTTCTTCAAAGATTTTTAACAATTTTGCTACTGAGCTTTCTTGATTGCTTGATACCACAACATGGAGCCTTATCCTAGCTGTCCTTTTTGCACAGCAATCTTTCTTCAGCCTGCATAGAGCTTTGCAATGCACAAAAATTAAAATGTTTATCACACTTCTAGGCAGGGGCAGACCCACTTGGAGGCAATGGGAAGACCAAAATATCCCTAATATTTTAGTTTTATTACAAAATTACCATTGACCTATTTTTTAAAATTTCTCCTTCCTGAGTCTTTTTATTTATTAAGGCATGCTTTTTTCCTCTCCCCAACCTGATGTCACTCACTGCCCTCTTCTTTGGTGCCGACAGTTAATGGCCTTTCTCTTTGTTCTAATGGCACTCAGTAACTTCTTCTCCGACGCTGACGATTAAAGGCTATTTTCTTAGTTCCAACGTTATTTCTCATTTTTGGAAAAAGATAAATTCTCAAAATTTTTGTGTGGCTCATATCATTGAGCCTCTTAACAAAAATCATGCATTTGCCACTCGTAGTTTGACCTCTCTTATTTGTGCAGATAACTGATTTCTTGCTCGCTTCTTCAAAATTCTTAACTTGGTTAAATTAGAAATTTTGGATTGGTCTTTGTAGAAGAATTTTTGCAAGTTATTAGGGCCGTTTAATTTTATTTTCTCTTGATATATCTATTGGGTAAATAACATTTTTTGACCAAAACTAACATAAAACTAGAATCTCTTTAAAAATTATGTCATTACTTCTCTTGTTTAGCCCTTCAATTTTCCTTACTAGTCTACAATGTACAGATGTGATTACTAATTTCACTCATAGTCTTGATGGATGTGATTACTAATTTCACTTATAGTCTTGATGAAAATTAACAACAGGTGTTATGATCTTAATATAAAATAATGGGCATGAAGTATAACGAATATAAAATAACTAAAATTTAGTACAACAATTATTATGTAATGATCTATAATATAATGACGACCCTTTGAAACCAGCGTAAATATTAAGTATTTTGTTTCTTCTAATGTGGTATAAGTATTAAATAGATGAATTAAATAAAACAAATATATTAGATCTTTTGGCATCAATTGATTTGTTTCAAATACAATTTGTTGATGAAAAGAAAAACGTATAAAAAAAGAAAAAAAAAATTGGCTTAATTAGCAATGGGTCCTAGTTGCAAAACGGAGACGGAGAACAAATACTTAGAACACAAAATCTATAAATTCTGCAAGAACTAGTACTGTTATCTGTTAATTGATCGGTTCTCCAAATTGTTTAGATTGTTAAGAACGAGCCAATAATAAATATCAGCTAAATTAACAATGATTAAACTCATAACCACTAACCATCTTGATAAGACATGAATTTCATTTCAAGCTCGAAAATGTATAAGCTGATACAAAAGCCATCCATTTTCAAAATATAAGGATGGCAGCGTCTCTAATACATCAATATCCTTTCCAAATTGGAAAAAGAGAAAAAATGAGAAACAAATTCTTAAAATAAGTGTTGCTAGACAATTCACTATTGATTCGAACTCAAACCATATCAGTTGTACTCAATGCATGTCACAATTGACTAGAACTCATACCATATCAATTGTACACATTACACGGCGGTCGTGAAAAAGTAATAAAATTAGCAGCGATGCATTTGAGGTGGAGCTTCAATCTAATACGCAAGAACTGCATCAATATGAGCAGTTGATGTAGAAGAAAGACGAACATTACCCCCTCCAAAATCTAGCTTGGCTCGAAAACTACTTGCATCTGACATTCGCCTCACAAAACGAGTAAAATTGACCCAGTTATGATATTGAAACAAGTTTTTATCCATTCTTGTAAAGTTGAATGAGAAGGATGGTGATTCTAGACCATCTGAGTAGAACTTTGACATCTTTAGAACTTGATCAAATGATTCATCATCCAAACTAGCTGCAGAATTTTCACCTTCCAGGGGAATGCCACAAATCCTTGCAGCTAGTAGAAGTTGTCTAAGAAAACCTTCTGGACTGCTGAAGGGATTCATCTGCTGCTCAACTGCATCTTGCATTTCAAAACTGGAACAGCACAAAGTAAATCCATACCTACCAAACAAGCGAGCAATGGGAAGGTATCCATCTCGGATGGAAGTATTGTAATAGCCAGCAGTTAATTCCGATGCATGGGACTGCGTGCCATAATGCCAGTGAATTGCTGCCACTTTTGCTGATGTATTAACCTTGGAACCCCGAAAAATGGTCTCTGCTTCTAAGCATATCCTCTCTCCATGCTGTTGCAGCATGCCCGAGTACCATTGAAGAAAAAACTCACCGTATCTAGTGTTCCATGAACCATCAGCCCTGAAAAACTCAGTATTTTCAGGATCATGCATCAAGTTGCTGGCACCAAAAGGGCCACCATTTGCCCACTCTCGAATTCCAACCTCTCGGGCACAAGCATTCAAAGATGCAACCATATACTGATGAGTGCAAAAAAGAAAATCTAATTAATACAGAGATAAGGATCGGCAAACATGTCCAAGAAGAAAATGAAAAGGGACAGCAAAAATAATGGTATAACATCCTCACAAGCTTGAAGGGATTTGGTGGCTATTGAAAAAGTTAAGAACCTTCTACCTACCTACCTACCTTATCATAACACTGAAATTCTCCAAGCTCACGAGTGCGCCAAGCCCATGTTAGCTTCTGTGAAGGGCATGAAGGGTATCGTAGTTCACCAGCAGGACCCATTCCAACTTGAATCCCCTGCAAGTGAACAAGAAGACCATGAAGAACTGATTTTAACTGTGACTAAAAGCACAATACCAATCATCTTACTGTTATGATGCTGCCAAGAAAGGGTCTGAATGTATCTCTAAAGTTCCTCATAAAATCAGCATATGCTTGGATTGGTGATCGTCCACGCAGGACAGGAAGAATGTCACATCCTAGGGATATGTATTCCATATTTCTCCTTCCGAACCGGTCAGAATATGCTAAATCTGGATCTTTATCAATTTCATCCAGCACCCATTGAGGAAGAGGAATCCTTTAGCACAAAACAGAAGGTTTGCAGACCCAGTATCACATGAACAGAAATGTTTGAAGAGCAAAAAGTAAATGAAATGCTTAAAGAGTTCAAATTGAATGCAGAATCATTCCTTGGACTAATATAATACCAAATGTGACTGATTTAAACGAAATCTTGAACCTCAGATCAGTTTCAAATACATCACAGAACATTTTGATATTGTAGAAACCAAAATATTTTGCTCTTTTCTTAATGCTCTCTTTCTTGAGTCCAAGCCTACTAAAAGTTACAGCCCTAAGGACTTAAACTTGGCCTGACAGGAAGGGCCTGTCTTTGCATAGAATAAGCCAATGAGGTACTTCATTTGATCCCTGATGAGCCTGGGGCCATGTTGGACAGCTAGGTGAGCCTTTAACAACTATGATCCTGGCACACCTACATAATTGTGATTTGCTCTCCAAATCAAAAGGCAAGGCAAACAAAGGACACCTATTTTTAGAGCTTGGAACGGCATCTCGGAAAGGAGGGAGGCCAATTCATTGCTTGTATTGATTAGAGCTACAACTATGCACCACACGTAAAAAACCTTCCCAAATCTTAGCAATTACCTTTTCCTTATTTTAGGTACTCCCCTTCCCCCCACCACCAAGAAAAAAATAAATAAATAAAAAACAAGTGAACATGTGCAATACAGAGAGTTCTGATTTCACATATCATAAAGGAAAATAATTAGATAAACAAAAGTAACCATAACATAAAAGCACGCTAATGAAGAAGAAATTTCCAATGCTGAATAACTGCCACAATTGAATTGTTTATTAAACCAATCAAAACTTCCTCAATGAGAACTGTCCACAAAACAATAATCCAAGTTCAACATGGTTATGTTTGATAAGAAATCCAAGGAGGCAACTACTGAAAGAGAATCAAATAGATAAGTGTCAAAAAGAGAAAATTTCACAGAAAGCAAAGCAACGATGACAACCTAAGTTGAAATAGAGTTTCAACAGGATGAGTCACTCCTTTGACTGTAATCATTTTTACGTTCAAGAGATGGACACTTCAAAAGAAGAAATTTTCTCAATTGACTTAGGTTAGTAGATAAAATTCCAATCCCACAATGTATTGCATGCCTAAAGTATTTGAAAGGCCTTCTGTTCTCAAAAATAAACACCTATGCTTATCCAAAAATTCCATCTGATGGGCAGATGGATGTGGCAAGATATGGTCCAGTAAAACATTACATTTTTCAACAACAATCTGCAAAAACATATCACAGATGATCATCGAGACTTCCTTCCACATATAAACACATTAAGATATAACAAACCCTTTTTTGTTGATAGAATGTATCATATATAAATCTGTAATATATAGACAACAAAATAAAATCAACCAATTCACCTATGATTCAAGAGTATCCTTTTGAAAACAATTTAACATTAAAAACTTCAAAGTTTGGTCAATATTCCTACATTTCAAAGCATGACAATAGTATCTAGACAAACAACATTTATCAATAGAAGATCTTCATTTGACAAACAAACACCGATGCAAGGTACAAAACATACGTAGGTTGGTAAAGGAAGTATAAAACGAAAACCTTTTTTGAAGCGGCCATGCCATGATGGAAACTTGGATCCATGTCCAATATAAATTTTATACTATGATTTCACAACCCGCATGTCCAATAGATGCCTAGGAAATTTTATTGGACATGGTTAACTTTGACATTTTTTTTTTTTTTTTGAAATATAGATCTTACTTGTCTTATCACCAATGTGGAAGGCACAATTTCCTCCAAATCAAATAAGAAATATTTTCCTAATTGATTCACCTAGACAAATATAGTATCCAAGAGCTGCCCTTTCCAATTATATTTGATTCAACAATTATGTTCAATAAAAAATTCACAATATCCTAATGTATAAATGGTACAATCACTTGGGTTTCTAATTTTTGGACTATATATATCAATTAAGAAAAAAGTAACTAAATTTTAGAAACACTGGTCTATAACCTAAATTTTCTTTATCCAAAATTTATATATACAATTGGTGGTGTTTTAAGCTCAACCTTTTTTCAAAGTTTAAGGTGGCCAAAACCATAGTATAAATTTTTTTAGTCAGAACTTTATATATACAAATGGAATTTTCCAAAAGCTTAGAGGGGCCATGGCCACCCCTAGCCCCCCCAAAAAAAAAAACCCAAAAAAAAAAAACCTTCGTCCTTGATTATATATATTGTACTAACTATAATATGCAAAAAAAAAGTGGTCTTGGAGCTAAAGTAAGCTTGTTCCATTGTGATCTCAGGGTCATGGGTTCAAATCTTGAATTGCCCCTTTTTTTAAGGATGACAATCTGCATTGGGTAGTAAAACATAATCATGTTCAGAAGATGACAGTTGCGGATATGAGAATGCTAAGATGAATGTGCGGGATCATATATATATATATATATGATTAGGAATGAAGAGATTATGGGCAAAGTAGAAATAACATCGATTGAAGATAAAATGAGAGAAAATTGTTTAAGATGGTTCAGTCATGTTCAAAGGCGTCCAATAAAGACACTGGTTAAAGGTATGAAAGCATCGAGATTGCTAGGAGTAGGGGAGGGAGAGGGAGAGGGAGAGGGAGAGGGAGAGGGAGACCTAAGAGAAGTTAAAAAAAAACTATGAAACATGACCTTACCTCCATGGATCTAACGGAGGACATGGCCCTAAAAAGATTTGATTTGCATTGTCAAACCCATATAGTCGACCCCACCTAGATGAAAAAAACTTGGTTTGGTTTAGTTTGATAGGATGACAATCTGCAAATGGGTAATTTAGAAGCACTACAAATTTCAATTTCTTGGAAGATAAATCCCAAAAATTACACATAACAATTTTTGAAAAGCTGTTACTATCTATGTGATGCAATATGTACGAGTCAATTTAAACTTTCCAATCTACATTATATAATTTACTTTCCCCAATTTTAAAACAAAAGTATATGTGTTCAAATTCTCAACTTTCAAATTCAATAAGTGGAACCAACAGCCTCAGCATCTGAAACTTCAGTATCTTCCCATGAAGAAGTGGCTGTTATACCTACAAAAACCCTAGACGCACAACCAAGATCAAGCAAGACAAATTCGAGCTCAAATAAGGAAAATCTAAGCTTAGGTTCAGCAATGCCAAGCTCAGAACAGAACATAACAGTTGGGACGTCAATTAAGTTAGTCAAAATTGGTGAGACAGTTATTTGTTACACACGCTGTGCATTAGTCAGAGATGCCAACCTTATAAATTAGGTTGGAGTAGTAGTTAGACAATTGAATAGTGGAGATCAAGATGTTCAGTATATAAATAGGAGAGCAACACATCTTACATTTACATTTTTCTTTCTGCTCCTTTTCAGCCTCTCTCGCAGACCAATCAATGAAGAAATTTTCCGTTTGGTTCTTCATTTTTCTTTCTCAATTTTGTCTTGTTCTGTTTTGATTGTTCTATTTCTTCTTCAATTTATTCTTCTTTCAGCTCATCTCTTTAGGAAATTCAACAAAATCTGAACAAGATTAACTAGCCACATGCGGCAACAGCAACATAAATAAACAAAAATCAGTGTATATGTGTGCACAGATGGGACATATGCATATTGAATTCAAACAAACATTAGCATTCAACCTATAATCTAGCAAGCTGAAGTAAAACATTTCACAACCATCAATGGTGGTAAACTTCTATTTCTTGGGATCAGTATATAATTTTGAAGTCCTCGGAAATAGAAAACAACAAAATGAGGTTTCAAAAACCAACCAGGAAGGATCGCCAGGCCCTGTACCGCACTGATGAAACGCCATGACAGCACGAACCTTCAACCCGCAGCGCCGCGCCAGCAAGACGATTTCAGCAAACCCCTGCCAATTGTAAACACCAGGAGCGTCCTTCTCCACAAGCCCCCACCAGACCTCCATTACCACGCCCTCTACCCCGGCGGCCGCAAGAGCCCGGAACGACTGCGCCATGGCCTTCCGCCTCCGCATCTGCCCGGAGGCGTTCACAGCGTCGGCCGGGAGAGTCACGAACACCGGCGACCCCTTCCGGCGGTGGTAAGCGAGGGAGACCCCGTGCTGGAGCTCGTACTGGAGATCGCCATTATCGGGGGACACAAAACCATTGGAGGGCGTGGAAGAGTTGAAACGAGCGGTGATAGTCAGCCGCCGCAAAGGAGGGCGAGTCCGGTGAGACGGGAGGTTAGAGAGCTGGACCGACCGAGTCCACTCGGTGCGGTTACAGCAGAAGGAAGCGGAGAAGCTGGGGGCGGAGGGCGAAGCGATCGCCATTATTCAATGATTTTTCTAGGGTTAGGGATTCAATTCAGAGAGCGTGATTGAGGAATTTCTAGTTAGGAAACTGAACTGTGAGAAGTGAAGAGAGGCGTGTCTCGGAGCAAGTCCATGTCACATTTCTCATGTGGAAATGGATTTTCGCAATGAAAATTTTGGGAGGACGTTGTGGACCCCACTTCAAATTGGGCGGCCCAGATTGGTTGGCGGGATTAAAACCAAACGGCAGTGGTGTTTGGACAAGCTGATTTTTATTATTTTTTTATTTCTGTGCTGCGTCTGCGCCGGCTCCGTTTTACCAAAAAGTACAAAAATAAATATAAAGTTATTGGTAGCTTTTAGATTTTTTTTTTTTTTTAAATGGTGATATTTATCCCCTTAAAAGTTAAATTTTTTTTTAATAATCAAGAATGAAAATATTAAATTAATAAAAATTTAAAAATTAATTACTAAAAAAATTAACTTTTATCTTTTTTAAACATAACCTAATCACAACCGTAGATTAATTTGTCGGATTGTGCCATAATATTAAAGAAATTTATTTGATTAATTTTTTACAAATTTATTATGCATTGTGCACACACATATATATGATAATTTATTATAGATTCAATAGGTTAATTACTAACACAATGAAATATATATATATTAATATATATATATATATATTTATCATTCAATTTTAAGGATTTAACTTGTGGTAAATCTCAAATTATAATGATTTGACTTGTTATTTTTTAATAAAATAAAATTGAAAAATGTGATTTTTTTAAATTATTTTCAATGCAATTATATAATAAATTAATTAATTATCTAATTTATCTAATATGATAAATAAAATGATCTAATTTATAAAATACATTAAATTATCTAATTAATCTAACACAATAAATTAATTTAGACGTTCAATTTTTTTTCTTCTTTAATAAAAATTTGTATTTTAAAAGAATAGAATAGGGATATCAATAGATCGAATCAGAATTAGGTATTGTTTTTATTAGTTTTGAACTTATCGAAATACTTGAATTAAGTAGGTACTTAAATAGTATTTTTAACTGATTACTTTCTTTAAATAATTCGATATTCGTCCATAATCTGTAGCCATAAAATATGGCCTATAATAAAAAATACTTGGATAAGATGGGTATCTAATATGTATTTTTATCATAATATCTTCTTCAAACTCGATATTATCAAATACTTTAAACCTTAAAATATAATTGAATAATCCAATAATAAAATTAACAGTGTATTTTGTGCAAAGAAAATATGAGAGCAAAAAAAAGAGAGAGGAAAAAAGTATGTGTTGATTGAGTGAAAAAATAAGAAGAAGTAAAAATGGCAAATCCTACTTTTTAATTTTTTTTATCACATATTTTCTCTTTTTCTCTTTTCTTTTCCCATATTTTCCTCCCAAATTTTGGAGCAAGGGAGAATCCAAGATTTTTAGTATGGGGGGAACCAAATACTATGTACCCAATAAGAAGATAATAAGAAAAAAATAACGAGTTATGTCGAGGTTAAGTGTTGATGAGAAACAATTTTACTATTCAGGGAGAGATAAAATTATTATTGGATATTAAACCGATAAATATATTTTTCATAGTTTAATAGATCAACTCACCGTAAAACTTAATATTTAGGAATGTCCCTTGTATTCTATTTTGTATGTTATGTACAAAAGTATTTAATAGTGTAATGAGAGAATACATTTTATTTCACAAAAAATACTAAGGTTCTATTCTTGTAAATACCAAAGTTATATTCTTGTACTTTTTTTTTTATACTGAAAAAATTTGAATACTTTAATTTTTTAATAAAATTTAAATACATTAATTTTGAATTAATTTAATTTTCTAAACGGTTGTGGATGAGATTACAAGCTATACTAAGGATGAGGTGCTGAGATGTATGCTATTCGCGGATGACATTTTCTTGGTAGATGAGACGTGAGAATGAATGAATGTTAAGTTAGAATTATGGTGGGAAACGTTAGAAACGAAATGGTTTAGACTAAGTAGATGTAAAACGGAATATATAGAATATAAGTTTAGCCAAAGTAGGACAATTGGGGATATAGAAGTAAGTTTGGACACACAAAAGATTGTAGAGAAAGAAAACTTTAGGTACCTTAAATCTATGGTGCAACAAGATGGAGGGATTGGTAAAGATGTAAGGCATAGGATTCAGGCCAGGTGAACCAAATAGAAAAGTGCTTCTGGGTTTTATATGATCGAAAAGTTCTCCTTAAGGTGAAAGGCAGGTATTATAAAGTGGCGGTAAGACCAGTGTTATTGTATGGATCAGAGTGTTGGGCAGTAAAGTATAATCATATTCGGAAGATGGCAGATGCAGAGATGAAAATGGTAAGATGTATATGTGGGATCACAAGGAGATATAGGATTAGGAACGAAGAGATTAGAGGCAAAATAGGAATACCACCAATTGAAGATAAAATGAGAGAAAAATCGTTTAAGATGGTTCGGCCATGTTAGAAGACGTCCAATGGAGGCACCGGTTAAAAGGTGTGAAAGTATAGAGATTGTTAGGAGTAGGAGTAGGAGTAGGAGAGGGAGAGGGAGACCTAAGAGAAGTTGAAAAGAAACTATTAGACATGACCTTGTCTTTATGGATCTAACGGAGGACATGACCCTCAACAAATTTGATTGCGCATCGTTAAATCCATATTGCCGACCCTACCTAGTAGAAGAAGGCTTAGTTTGGTTTGGTTTAGTTTACTTTAATTTTTTAAACAAAGCTAAAATTTCATGAGTATTTTAGTAATTTTATGTCCAAAATACAATTGGTCACTTGCCCCCTTACTTTTACATGGCTTTGTCCATGTTTGAGAGGATAAAAATGGAGGACCCCACCTTTGCTTTTCCTTCCTCTTCACTTCTCTCTCTAGCCGAACAATAAAAATGAGATATTATCCCATCTCCTACTTCTCTCTTTCTTGTTTTTTATACAACCAAACATATCTTTTTAGTATTGAATGAATGATTAAATAATTCAAACAATATTTTAATTTTTAAAATTCTACTCTCTTCGGTTTCTTTTTTTGTACCTCGCGTGGGATTAGTGTGAGATAGAAAGTGGATGGATAGCTTTACTATTTATTTTTATATTTGGCTGCGTTTGGAGTCTCAAAAAAATAAAAAAAGTTTAAAAAAAACCAAAAATATAACTTTTGGGGGTTTGAAGTGTAAAAAGTTATTTTGAAATGATAGTTAGATATTTGTGATTGATTTGATATAAAATTGTTAAAAATTATATAAAGTGACACGTGACACAATTTTAGTGGAGAATCTTAAAAATTTTTAGAGTTTTGTAAAATTTTTTGGTACAAATACCAGTACAATTCGTAAAAAAATTATAGCAAAACCGTTGGAACGTTATATTTTGATCCGTTCCAAAAAATTTTGAAAATTTTTCAAAAAAATTTAAATTTTTAAAGTTTAACTTTTGAAAATTTTTAAATTTTTTTAGTTTTTTTTTAGAGTTCAAACGCAGCCTATGGAGAGGGTACTTGCGATCCCCAGCATGGAGAACACAAGCACCCAATAGATGATCGACACGTAGACAAGTGATTGCGGATTTTGACAGCGTAGAGAATACAAAACCCCCATCCGAACGTAAAGCCTATTTTGATTGGCTCAAAGAATTTGTACTCCAAATCCGATTGGGCCACGAAATCATAATGTCATGCTTCGTTTTAAGCAAATCGTGTTTTACGGCAGATGCGGACAGGAAATCCCAAATCGCTGTGTGAATTTCAGCAACCCACGCTCGGTGTCAGCGACACTGGCCAGTAGTAAACCATTTGAACACAGACACTCTCTTTAGAGACTCTCTTTTTCTGCAAGACACATGCAACTACATATAGTTTCGAGAGAGAGTAGAGAGAGAGACGGAAGCCATGAGCGGCTCGTGGAGGAGGAGCGGCTCTTTGATCGTACTAGGAATCGTTTTCTTGGGTTAGTGTTCTCTTTTTTTGTAGTTTACAGGTCTGTTCTGATCCATATGCTTCTCTGTTTCGACGACTTTGATTATTTGTGATTGTGATTTGTATGTTTGTAGATCGAGCACTTACACTATGTGTCAGTGTAGATTTTATTTTGTCTTCTCTGTTTACTGCTCATCAGCCTTTTGCATTTAGTAGATCTGATTGGAATCGGTCGTTCTCTCTATCAATTTTGGATTCCGCTATAAGCACGTCATCAGATTGCTATTACTGATGAATTTTTTAATTTTTTTGGGGAAAGCTTTGGAGCTAGTAGCTAAGTAGGGGGATGTTCTAGTGATTGTGGCAGTAATGTTTCTGGTAGTAAGAGCCCAGCTTACACGTTTTAAACAGTATTTGCTATCACCAATATTGAGCATTTATGAGGATTTTATTATTTTCTTTTTTGTTGAGCATTTTAGAGGTTTTTTTATTTTTTTTAATTGCTGTGAATTTTCTCTTGGTAAATTTTGAAAAGAGTCTAATCAAAGCTCATTTTGTTGTCCTATATATGCATGCATGCATGAGCTTTACGAGCACTTGCAAGATAAGGATGGGTGGACCCAAACAAGAATTGCTCCATTGATTTGAAAAATTATACTAAAATTCTATTGATCTTGTTATTTTTTTTACAAATTATATATTTTTTACAATATTTTGCCCCCACTGTATTTTTACTTTTACTCATACTTACCTTAGAAATGTAATTTTATCTAATCGATTATAAATTTTGGGTCTGCCCCTGATTTAAGTACCAATATAGGAAAATGCCACTCTGCCAGAATTTTGTATGTGCTAATGGACCTAATGGTATATTTTTAATAAAATACTATTTTAATGAGTTGTTTACCTATGACTGATTGTCTTACAATGAATCCATATTATTCTGGTTAAAATTTCTTCCATATTATTATGGTTAAAAATTCTACTTGCATGACTTTACTCATTAATATATACAGCTTGTTGAGCTGACCATGCTGTAAACTTTTTGATCCTCTGCCTGTTAATAACTTATCAGAGTCAAACCATTTTTTCATTCTAATGAGCCTACATTTGATATTAATGGAGTTTCAATTGGTTGATTGGGTGGCTCTATTTATTGAAGGTGCATGTATGTGGTCGGTATTATATTTTATGTCACTCTGACTTGTAATCGAATCATATCTAAGTCATGCCAGTCCATGGTAGTATCATAGACTAAAATTGTACATATTTTACCTGTTTTCCTTTTTCTATTACTGTTTTGATTATGCGACTAAAGAGTAAGACAATCTATTGCTTATTATTTGACGTTATATAATTATATCACATTGTTTGCAAATTAACTGAACTTAGTTGTTAATGGTTATATGGTTAACTTATAGCCTGTTATTGAATAACCATATATTGGAAAATAGGCTGTTTATCTGTATTTTCCATTGCCAAAGAAGAAGCTACAAAATTGGGAACAGCCATTGGCAAAGACCTTGGGACAACCTATTCTTGTGTCGATGTTTACAAAAATGGTCATGTTGAGATCATAGCAAATGACCAAGGAAACCGAATTACCCCATCATGGGTTGCTTTCACTGATACTGAAAGATTGATCGGTGAGGCTGCAAAGAATCAAGCAGCAGTTAATCCTGAAAGGACCATCTTTGATGTCAAGAGACTTATTGGAAGAAAGTAATGCAACTTTCTTAATTATTTCGTACTTAACTTAAGTTTGGTTTTGTGGAATAATCTTTAAAAGATTGTACCTAATTAACTGGCAGGTTTGGGGACAAGGA
This sequence comes from Sideroxylon spinosum, assembly GCA_003260245.2. Lineage (NCBI taxonomy): Eukaryota > Viridiplantae > Streptophyta > Magnoliopsida > Ericales > Sapotaceae > Sideroxylon > Sideroxylon spinosum. The sequence goes on along the minus strand of QLOD02000016.1, from coordinate 949,404 downwards.
GGTCCAAAGGGATATGAAGCTTGTTCCTTACAACATTGTGAATAAGGACGGAAAGCCTTATATCCAAGTTAATATTAGGGATGGAGAGACGAAGGTATTCAGCCCTGAGGAGATCAGTGCAATGGTTCTGACGAAAATGAAAGAGACTGCCGAAGCATTTCTTGACAAGAAAATCAAGGATGCTGTTGTCACCGTTCCTGGTGAGTAGGATTTGTCAAATTAAAACTATTATTATTCCTTCTCCTGGAGAAAATCTGTACCTGTACTCAATTTTATCTTCTATTGCAACTTGCTGCTTACTTTAACGATGCCCAAAGGTAGGCTACCAAGGATGCTGGTATCATTGCTGGTCTGAATGTTGCTAGAATTATAAATGAACCAACTGGTGCAGCATTGCCTATGGATTGGATAAAAAAGGCGGTGAGAAGAACATCCTTGTGTTCGACCTTGGTGGTGGGACATTTGTTGTCAGTATCTTGACCATAGACAATGGTGTTTTTGAGGTCCTCGCCACAAATGGAGAAACTCATCTAGGAGGTGAGGACAATGCTTTTTGCTACTCTTTCATCACTTTTTAATGAATCCCTACATGTTAGAAGTCTATCTGGAGAAATGAAAAGTATAAATTATTGCAGTGGCTTCCAGCAGTAACAACAATCGTTTGTTACCATTTAATGCAGCATAACTAAAATGGTTTAGTACTGAATGAAAAACTTACGTTTTCCCGTGAATATGACTTTAATTTAAGTGGCTGTTGTCTCCCAACCGGACTACATCTTGACGGCAACTTCATATTATCAAGAAAGAATAAAATCGAGAAATAATTATTTTTTATTTCACTTTTCTACAGGTGAGGATTGTGATCAGAGGATTATGTAGTACTTCATTAAATTGGTCAAGAAAAAGCATGGGAAGGATATCAGCAAGGATAACAGAGCTCTTGTGAAGCTAAGGCGAGAATGTGAGCGTGCAAAAGAGGGCCTTAAGCAGTCAGCACCAGGTTCGAGTGGAGATTGAATCTCTTTTTGAGGGTACAGATTTCTCTGAACCGTTAACCCGAGCTCGTTTCGAAGAATTGACCAATGATTTGTTCAGATTTCAGAAAGACCATGGGACCTGTGAAGAAAGCCATGGAAGATGCAGGTTTGGAAAAACGCCAGATTGATGAAATTGTTCTGGTTGGCGGAAGCACCAGAATTCCCAAAGTTCAACAGCTCCTCAAGGATTACTTCGATGATTAGGAGCCCAACAAGGGAGTGAACCCTGATGAGGAGGTTGCTTATGGTGCTGCTGTCCAAGGAGGCATCTTGAGTGGAGAGGGTGGTGAAGAGACCAAAGGTATTGATTGTCTTTATCTGTATTTATTCATAATCATGATCATATGAGATCGATCATCACTTGAAGACTAACGTGGTATAAGTAATGTACTCAATGCAGATATCCTTCTCTTGGATGTGGCTCCACTCACACTTGGGATTGAAACAGTTGGTGGGGTGATGACCAAGTTAATTCCTAGGAGCACTGTTATCCCAACCAAGTCTTCACCTCTTACCAAGACCAGCAGACCACTGTCTTTATTCAGGTAAGGTATCCTCAACTTTAAACAAGGAACGTTTCACCACCCTCCCGCAGTCCCACTTCTCTAGGAATTAGAAAGATAAAAAAAAAATATCTATTCTTAACTTGAATGGATCCTATTGTGATGTCAGGTTTTTGAAGGTGAAAGGCGTCTCACAAAGGATTGCAGATTGCTTGGTAATTTTGACTTTTTCCACTCCTGCTCCAAGGTTAGCTGTCTGCCTTTTGTTAAATTTCAATAAAAATTGGTTCAATTGTTGGAAACTTAGGTTGCATTTGTATTTGTAGATTTGAAATCATTAGATTTGGTGCTAATTATTCAAGAAGAATTGCTTAAATGTAATCTTGATTACGATATATTTGAAATCATTACAAAAAATTAGTTATTTGTAATATTTCATAATAATCGCTTGTTCACCACTACTTCGGTAGTAGTTTTTTGAAAACTTTAAATTAAATCTCTTACTTATATCTTAATACAATTTAAACCCCTACTTATTCAAACAAATCCCTAGTGTTTGATCTTTTGGTTGAATAGGGGAACCCCTCAAAAGTGTTTTACATTTGAGGTGGATGCAAATGGTATCTTAAATGTCAAGGCTGAAGATAAGGGCATGGGGAATTCAGAGAAGATTACTATCACCAATGACAAGGGCCGGTTGAGTCAAGAAGAGATTGACTGGATGGTTAGAGAGGCAGAAGAGTTTGCAGAGGTAGACAAGAAGGTCAAGGGGAAAATTGATGCTCGTAATAGCCTGGAAACTTACGTCTATAACATGAAGAATCAGATCAATGACACAGACAAGCTTGCAGACAAGGTTGAGCCCGATGAGAAGGAGAAGATGGAGACAGCTGTGAAGGAGGCCCTTGAGTGGCTCAACGATAGCCAGAATGCTGAGAAAGAGGACTATGAGGAGAAGCTTAAAGAGGTGGAAGCTGTTTGTAACCCAATTATCACTGTTTTTTGTCAAAGATCCGGTGGCGCCCCAGGAGCCGGATCAGAAGATGATGACTCCCACGATGAACTGCAGGAACCAAAGGAATATCGTTGACCACTGAAAAGAGAGAGAGAGAGAGAGAGAGCAACACAAATAGCACGTAGCACAGACAAGAAGACTTCTATTTTTTATGATGATTGAAGTCAGGGCAAAAAGATACCATACTCTCATGCCCTCTTGTTTTTTCTGGGAAATGAAGATCCTTCAAAAGAACACTTATTTTTACCTGTACCTTTACCCTGTTATGTTATAGTAACTCCTAATTTTTATCAAGTCTGGTTATGGAGCTGAAATCTCTGATTCATGCTTTCCTTATGCAAAGAGAACCTTTGCTCTGTAGGGGAAACGTAATGTCAATATCATTGTCTATTTTGGGGTCAAACTGAGATCAAACAGTGGATTGGAGAAAATTTTCTTCACGGTTTGGATAACAGAGGATTGATTATACGAATGCCACTGGAAGCTGCAGTTGTTCGTATCTCCTCTGTTCCTTTAACACTGTTTAAAAGTATTGAATTTATTTTTGATTTTAAAATTAAATTTTCTTTTTGATAAATAAAATTTTGTACTTGAAACACATGCTTGAATTTGAGAATTGAATTTAATTGATTTAAGAAAAATATAAAATTTGATCATATTAATAAAAAATTAAAAATATATATAAATATGATATATAAATTTATTTACTTAAGTTGAATGACTTTAGAAAAAAGAATTAATTCTTATTAAGTTTCGTTGTTTTGAGTTAAGTTTTAAATGATATGGAAATCCTAAAATTTAAGTTATGAAATAAAATCAAATCTAACTCATAAAATTTTGTTTTACTTTCAAACATAAGAATTTATAAGGATTCCCATTAAACAAAATCAAATCCTATGAAATCATCATTCCAAACAGAGTGTAACTTTTACTCAAACATTTTTATTGGAATCATTATTTAAAAAAAAAAAAAAAGAGTATGTATATGGACCCGTGTTCAAATCTGACATTAAATTCATTGAAAAGGTGACATAATTACCCAAACTTAAGGGGTGAAATAGGAAGTATCGCTGAGGATAAGGGGAGATTAATTGACAGATTTTTTTTGACCTAAACAGCTCAACTGCAAGCTCGCAGCTATCACCTGGAAGCTAGTCTCCAGCTTTTGGATCACCTGGACCAGCAGCAAGAACTCCCATACCACCACTTTTGGTAACGGCCACCTTTTCGCCGTCACAAATGCGTACAAGTTCATCAATCTTGCGAAACTGATATGGCCATCTAGTGTTGTAGAGAAATTGGCGAAGATCAAACCGGTTGTCCACTGGCGAATAACTCTGTTGTCAAAAATAAGGGAAATAAGCTTCACTATTCAATGAAGTAAGAGACTTTTATGTAGAAATTCCCAAGCTGGAAATAAGTTTTTGATCAGATGAACTATAGCACTTCATAGAGATACCTCAGCATGATAGGCAGGTGTCAGAACAGTCATTTTGTGTCGATTGATGGAGTAGCACTTGAAGAAAAACTTCACTTTTTCAGCCACCTCAGATGGAGTCAAGCTTGCACCCCATTTGTAGCAGAGATTCTGAAAGGATAAACAAATAAAAAATAAAATATATATATATATATATATATATAGACAGAAGAAGAAGATGAGAGTGAAAGAAAAAGAAAACGGAAAAACACAACGAAAGCCCATAACTTATCGATTTAATAATGTACTGCAGGAAAATGATATACATAACCTTTCACAGTAAAGAAGTTATAACAAACCTTGAACATGGACACAGGACCACATCGGAAAATCTTTCTCAATCTTCCATAAACTGAAAGTTCCTCATATGTCATCCCTATGACCACTTCATCGATCTGCTTCAAAAAGAATGTAGCATCAAACTTTTGACCAACATAACTCTCTTAACTTGTTTTGGCTCCGAGACAACCAACAACGCTATGTATGAACTTAAAAGAAAATATGATATGCCATCAATGAGAAAAATGCAAGTCAAGTTGACAGAAGATAATTGTCAAAATATGGCGATGGAAACAGGTCCGCTAAGCCCATGGCATTCAATTGCAGCATTTTTACAGAACCAAAAAAGATAGCACCAGTAACAGGATAGGCCAATCCACAAAATCAACTAGGTCAAAGATAACCAGATCAAGCAGTTGTGCCCTCCTCTGGAAGTTAACAGTGAAAGGGATCAAAGGAAGCGCAAAAATAGTCTAGATCAAAACAAAATAGCCTCCCAATTAGGCCAAGTACAATGCATATGCTTGCTGCTCATACACGGTAACATGAATCCTAAATTGTTGACTATCCATCCACACAGTAGAAGCATCTCGAAACCTAAGGAGTGAGGGAAAATTGGAAGACACAAAATATTTAATGAAAGTTAAGAAAAAGGTAAGCAAATCCTATCCTAACCAGACAACTCATTGCAAGAACAAATGAAGACAAATAATATCCAGAAAAATAGAAGTTAATAAGCTCAAAATAAGAGACTTCAACGAAAAAAAAAAAAGAAAATACTCATATCAGAATAAAAATTCATCTAGACTAAATAGAAATGTGCTAGATTACTTGCCTGGGTGTAGTTGGACCGTATGGGCTCCAATTCAGCTGTGGGAGGAGCAGCTGCAACTTCTGCTAACGACGCATAACCAAGATTGGTAGCAGCCCATAGCAAAAATCTACGAAGATCCAGCTTACTAATACTTCCAAGAGGATTTATATCTGCTGAGCTGCAATCGTACTGCACAAGAAAGATTAATGCAGTTCTCATAAGGAAAAGCTGCTGACCACAAAATGCGGTAAGAGTCCATCAACATTATAGAAGTTAGTGGAAATTCTTAAAATTAAGTTATTTGTCAACAATCTTCATGACTTCATCAAACTGAATGGAAAACTGAGTTCAGTATACCATTGAAGAATTTAGCAAAGTACCTTTAGTTGAGGTGGTGGCTAATAGTTTAACATAGTATCAAAACACGTAAAGATCCAAAGTTCAAACCTCATTATCACCCAAAACAAATTCAATAGTTGCATATATTTGGCCACATACAAAAAAATCAGTCCCACCACATCTCAGGATAACAGTTTAACAGTGCCCATACGTGACCCAACTATGTTTTGAGTAATCATATACTAATTTTCTTTTAGACAAGTCATGCATTTGGTTAATGATGTAATCATGTTTCCTCATGTGAAAAAGTAGTTAGCTCAGGACTAGGAACTAATTTAAATGTTCTAATATACCTTTGTTAGATTTCCACGCAATCCTTCATCCGCATTGGAGGTACCTAATACCAGATAAAAATTTGGTTTGTTATGAACCCACGGCATGAGTGACGCCAACATAAATGCTAGAACCATTCGGACTCGAGCTTGAATGTTTTGCAAGCCCAAGTTTTCAATATTTGATCCACCATCTACCTGTCAAGATAGAGTCAGGCCAAAATTTTACTTGAAGCAATCAATCATGCTGATCAATACGATAGTTGTCAATCCACTTGGCCATTGCATTATGATGCATTCAATCCTCATCACAAGAATGGTCTGGGCCCAATATACAGTAAAATGAATGAACAAACAGTCAGGTAGTCACATTTTTAGGTAACATGACATGTCAAATAGTAGCCAAGATTTTAGTCATTAGCCGCAGTTAGTGGACATTATGAGAAAGTAAATCTGGTAGAATGTGAAAATAATAACTTAAAGAGTATTTTTCACACCCTTTTACCTTATAGCATGGTCGCTTTCCTGTAATTGTTTCAAACAGAGAGAGCAGCACAGAAACAACACCATCTATGCCCGCATCAATATGCCATGAGCCAATTTCATCTGCAAGCACCTTTGCACGTGTTCTTGTGGCTTCAGAACTGTAATGATCAACCCACTTAAATGATCAATGAAACCCCTTTCGAAAAAAAATGTGGAGAGCTATAATTTTAAATTTGTGAACAACATCTGATGAGAAAATCAGGAGAAAGTGGTTGGCATGACTCGAAAACATGTCCATTTTCCACTTCAACTAGACCCTCTCGTCAAGGAAATCTTAAAAATTCAAAAGACAATTAACTTGAAAAGTCAGATGATCACTAAACTATCAATTGGTCTATCTCACAATCATTTTTATTCAAACAATCCTTTAAGTGAAATGCAATTTCATATCATGGTTGAGTCCCGATTGGATCCCACAACAAGGGCCATCAGGCTTGGTTCAAGTAGGCCAGAATCCGACAAGTGCTAAAATATTTAGACAGTTTGAACTTGGAAACAAACAGGAAGAAAAGTGATAGTTCTATGGAGTTTGGAAATTTTCAGACTAAACCAAACAAGTTTGGAGCATCCAGATCATTGCCAAATGACAGATATGATAGCAGATAAATGGCTAACAGATACAAAGGTTTTGTAATGATGATATCAAACAAATAGAGAATGAGTGGAATGACTTATCGTCCATTGACTCTCAGCACATATATTTATATTCACAATATCCTGCACAAGTTAGGAAATAGAATCATAATCCAATCTCCAAAATTAGAAAAGAAAATAAACGAGCCGTAATCATCCACATTCTTCTCTAACAAATGAGAAGATATGGAATTAAAAAAGGATGAGCCTATTTGCACTCCATCAATTTCTTTTTGCACTCCACTTTGCTTTTCCATTAATTGAAATTACAAAATTCCTCATCTTCCTTTTCAACATATGTTTTGCATATTTATAATATCATAACCATCATTATCGTAAAAATCGATCTAGGATATAGTTATAATGCTATAAATAACTTATTTTATAATAGATTCTTTTTTTTTTTTTTTTTAAATATAAAGAGGAGGCAACTCGCCATTTTTGTTACTTTCTTTCTAGATTTTTTGATAAATGGGCGGGCAATTACCATCTAATTTTTTAAAAGAATCACTCATGGCACATGAATTTACCCTACTATGATAAAAACTTCCAATTCCAGATTTTTTTTTTTTTTTTTTTTGAAAAGATATTTCTTATAATAAAAAATTCAAATTAAAATTTCAAAAGAAAGATACATATGGTTGTTCATAAATCTAACTGTACGCTTAAAAGTTTTTTTGTTTTTTGGTACACTGACTTTCCTATGTTGGTATTTTTCAGTAGTTTAATTTTTTCGGTGCATGACTAGTGACATGAAAAAATCGGTGGTCCTATATTTTTCTTAGTTTAGGATTGGTAAGAAAATTAGTAGGGGCAAGGACTAGAATTTTGACTTAATGAAATAAAAATTTAATTTATTTCATTCCTTTAAGTTTACAAAACTTTTGTTGTCACCCTCAAGTCACTTAAAAATATTTTTTTCAAATCTCTTGCAGGCCCATGGGTGTTTGTTCAAATTTGTAAATGTAATCTTTATGAAGGGCAATTATGCAACTTTAAATTATATATAAGAATAGCTAGCTAAAAAAAGATAGTTTTATAAGTTCACTATAGTTTTATAAGTTCACTTAATGAAAAAAGTAGACAGGAAAGCAAGAGCCTATTTGCAAGCTCACCCTTAAAAAAATATTTATTTATCCCTAATTTATGCAGAAACAAAGTATTGTTATACACTCAATTGGTAGCCTGTGAACTTAGGGGCCGGGGAAAGAAAATTCAGTTTTTACACCAAACATACAAGAAGTGGAAAAACATATGTTATCCTTACATGTACCCACCTATTTTCAGATCCCATGAACACCGTGTAAAATATGCGTTTTGCAAATTCTTTGCTATCATTAGGAAACTGACCATCGGTATAATGGCCAATCCGTATAGCATCAGCTTTGACTTGTTCATTCCCATTTGAAATTTCTGCATCCACATGTCAAGGTTGACCAACAAATAACCAGAACATGATGTTAAACATAATGGTACAGAGTTGGGAGTACAGGAAGCTGCAGTAATTTCAGCCTATATAGTACATATAATTTATGGAAGTTAACATGGCTCTTGAAACCAACAAGACTTGTTGCTCTGATCCCTAAAAACTATAGACATGACTATGCCGGATAAAACCTGAGAAACCACCCTAGGACTGTTGAACAAGCACTGTTTTTAGTTTCCTTAGAAAAAAAGAAAAAACATTGGCTCCCTTTGGGGCCTTATGTTTTTGGGTATGTGCTTTATTTTGTTTCCAGATGGGCAAAACTATCCTTCTTATACAGTCACTGTGAATGCTTAAAATTAATAGGGAAATATTATCAAGAAAATTTTGGCCAAACATTATCTTAAGAAAGTAGAACGATGACCTGACCCAAATGCCAACTTTCCAGGGAGATCTTAAACTTGTGAACAGTAGATATGTTCAGTAATATAAATTTTGAACTAAAGTAGGATCCTGTGAAAAGTGGAGGGGTCTAGAAATAACTATTTTCTAATATGAATTTCATTAATAAATTTTGCAAGCACAATTTCTTAATATACCAATTTTTTTTGGGTTGTGACTATTAAGAGTTACGGATACATACATGATACAGATGCAGAAGATGTGTAATTCACGGTAAGAACACCCACCTAATGTGCAAAGCACACAACTCTTTCCTTTAAGTACAAGAAGCAAAGAACATCTCCCAAAATTGTGATTCCAAATCTTTTGAGGCAAGGAAATGTGTACAAATTTAATTGAACTTCTGGACTTCCAGTTTGACAGTCTTATAATTTATAAAGCTTAAGATATCCTGACCCAAATTACTGGTCTACTGACACTCTTTCTGACCCTTTAATTAGTTTTTTGAAATCAATTCTCACAAAAGATGATCTTTGCCAAGTGTATTGTTCACCCTGTAAAAACTATTACTTTTCTTTTTTATTTTTTATTTTTGGGAAATAAGTAACAAATACTATTACTGCAGTACCTAAATTAATTTAATGGTTAATTTGCATAAAACTATAAAGCACAATACTAGATTACTTCTAAGATATGTTGGGATAAATACTGACCTTTTACCACAAGCTGGCACATGCAGCCTACTATAGCAGCAACTGTCGAGCTATCAGCACCACCAGAAAGTGGAAGCAGAAAACCAGAAGCTCCACTTCTTCTTAAGTAGTCCCACAGCCAGCAAGCAGGTCCAAAAGCTATTTCCTCCTCAGGACAGTGATATCTAGTCTAAAAAAAAAAAGTTGTTTATGTAAGAAAAGTTAACCAAATAAAGCCACAGCCCATTAGATGATTTCAGATATGCAGAACAATTCAGAGACGATTTATTCCAAGTGCCAAGAAGCAGAACCCTTGATTTCAGGATTTATAAGCCTGATGTCCTGCAGCATCTAAATTTTATTCCATGTCCTTGTGACTTATGAGTACTAAGTCCAAAATCGCAACAGCAGAACCAGGAATTAAACTACAACTAAAAGAAAACATTAGATATCCTCTTGCAAAGTTATAGTTTATTCCAAGAAGAACCTATAGCCTATCGCATATGATTCAACCATATAACTTACAAGAGATAAAAATATATTTACTACATAAAGAGAACATGCACGACAGAAATTAGCATAAAATCAGTATTTAAGTATCAGTCTCATCATTAAGAACTATAAATCTGGACGGTAGATGCCAAAAGACAAGCATTTCATGCCCCGAAGACGCAAGAATTGAGAATGTAGAAAATTACTTTCAAAACAAGCAGAATTTCTGGAATCAACAGACTTCCTAACACAAGGAAGGCTTACACACATGCGCACTACTCAAATCTGTATGACGAGAGAGAGAAGTCTGTATGACGAGAAATGCGCCAAGAACAGTCACCTTCATCTTTTTAAATCTGTATGACGAGAGAGAAGTCGAATCGGCGGTGTTCCTGGTGGTTCATCGCAATAGTATATAGGCTTCGTGATTTTTCGCAATCGCAGATTGTCGATCGACGATCTGCCATCATCGACTTTAGCCACCGCCGTCATGGCGCACCCTTGCCGGCGAGGGTTATCACAGGCTCCCCCAAACTTCAAAGTTCAAGCTGTCTCCGCCGACGAAACGAACGTTAACTTTACTCCCTCTGTGTGTGTGTGTGTGTTTTTTTTTTTCCTTCTTCTTTATCTTCAGTTAATGCTTGATCTTTAAAATTAATTTTCCGTTAAAAAGACAAGCTTACCACATATTATTTATAGTATTTAAAACAATTCCTATAAATCATATTAAAATTGACTTATTTATTTTCTCTCTTTTTTTTTAAATGTTTAATTATCGTTGACACACTAAAAAATATTAAAAATTTCTAAAATATCAAACAAACTATTAAAGTTATTCACTTTTTATTTCACTACACGAATTATCAACTCATAAAATTATTTTAAATTATTGTATTTTATCTCATTTTTTATTACTTCAAATACTACCTAAATTTCATTTTTAATTTTTGAATGAATAAATATGAAAAGCAACAAAAAAAAATCACTATAAATCATATCATTTATAATATATTTTTAGTATTGAATGCAATAACTTTTTAAATGAATCATAGCATAGGATGCTCAATAAATTATATATTGTGTATATATATATATTTATATTAAACACACTTAACCATTATCCAATAATTTCGAAACAGTTTTTTATAAAACAAGTTATTAAAATATAGTAAGTTTTTTAATTAAAAAAATTAAATAAAAAACATTTAAATAAGGTAAAAGAGCTTTAGAAATTTGTGTTTTCAATGTGTACTTGAATTACATTGATCATGTTCGTTTATCAATAATGTCATTGGTATCAAATTAGCTCATTTGCCTTAAATAATAAAATAGATTTATTGCATGACCAAAAATAAAATAAATCTTTTACTAACATTAGATAATTAAGGCAAATGAGCTAATTTGATACCAATGACATTATTGATAACCGAACATGATCAATGTAATTCAAGTACACATTGAAAACTTATTTAATAAAATAAAAAATATTAAGTATCATCCATATCGTGCCACGACATTATAATCGCATAAAATATTCTCAAGTTAAGATGATTGTCATGACCACGACATTGTTATTAAGGGCGGAGCCAAGTTGGCTCAGAAGACATGTGCCTACCTCAAAAAAAAATTAAGTCAATACTAATGGTGTCCACCTAATGAAAAAATAAATTTTAATTCAATGACATCAACACAGTTGTATCTACTCTATCTAATACAATTAAAATATATCTAACTTTGACATTTCTCTCTTAACTATTTCTTTATCACTCTCGTGATATTTTAATAATCATTTATTTGTCTTATAATTAGTATCTACTAATGTCTAACCAGCCCTCTTTGTTGCGGACATATTTTGTTTACATTGGTGTAAGATGGGTTGTCCAAAATTCACAATGTGATCGAGGATTTACGGGAGAATGTTAAATATGTTGCAGCAACTCAAAACCGTTTGAATTGCCTTTTAAGAAGCCTATTTTGGATTGTTGTACTTGGCAGAATGCAACCTATGCCATGCTACCATGTGCAATTCAAGTTAGTCTTCCCTATATTTAAAGAGAGGGACTCGTCAGAATTCACCAATGACAAGCGGAAAGAGTTTTAAAAACAATATCTGCAACCCAGACTTGCAGGTTCTTGCATTCATCGGAGAAGTAGGCATAGAAAAAGTCTGGCACCGCCACCAGGTCAGAAACTTTTTATTTTTTTCCAATATATTAAAAACAGCAGTCGTACACTAAAATGCAAGCTCAAGTATACTACTGCTAGCTAAGGAAGCCGAAAAAATGCCAAGAACATCAGGAATGCCATCAAATACTTCAATTTTTGACCACTCTTGTCTGACCAAGAACTGACCTCAATTGGACTTGAAAGGG
>QLOD02000016.1:923316-936945 GCA_003260245.2 Sideroxylon spinosum | reverse complement strand
CAGGAATGCCATCAAATACTTCAATTTTTGACCACTCTTGTCTGACCAAGAACTGACCTCAATTGGACTTGAAAGGGACATTTGCAGGTTAAATGATTGACAAAGCTTGTAAGGTGCTGCTACCGAAGAGACTTTGGGTTTGAAACTTGCCTGATCTTGAAAACTACTGATAGATCCTCTAAGACTAGCAACCTGCCATCAAGAAAATTGTGTTGAGGAACTAAAGGCAGGCTTCAAATATCCAAATGACAAGTTGCAGCTCCCCACATTGATCGTTGAACCCAGGTGGAAATCTCCAACAGCAAAAGAAAAATCTTTTAAAGAGTGATATCAAAGATACTTGAAGAGCCTTCAAACATTATATCTCAGTAAAGAACTACAACCTCCAAGCCTTCTAACTTTAAGTTATTTTCAACATGAGCTTAAGAGTATACCGCATCTAGATCCACTCGAGCGGTCACCACCTCAACGTCCTTCAAAGAAAATTGTGAGCCTTGAGCAATCACATCGCCATTCATAACAACACAAGAACATCCATCTGCCACGTTGAAAATTATTAGCCAAAAAAACTGAAGGATTCAATTAAAATTAAGAAAAAAGCGATTGCTAGAATGGATATAAGTCGGAGGTCAATTATGGGGTCATTTAATTTACCGTAGTAAAGGCGGCCACCATCACATCCTAGGTTATTACTGTACATGTAAACTCCTCCACGAATCTGGGTAGCACCAATAAAAGCATGTAGGCGAAGGTCAAGCTTTCGCAGTTGGTGGTGACTTCCACTAGCATTCATAAATATTTCCACGCCATTAAATGCAAGCTCAGTGTGCGGGGCAATGGAAGTAAAAAGTTCTTCACAAAGTTCAGCGGCAACAGCTCTGACAGAACATCAAAATTGCTCAAAAATTAGAAAAAGAAAAAGAAAAATTCGTTATCTTTTTATTAAGGGTTAGTTTGATCATAAAATTTGGTCACACTTTTTTTTTTTAAGTTTTTTTTTGGTCTTATATAACTTTTTTTTATAAGAATTTAAGTTTTTGATAAAAAAGTAACGAAAAAGTTGGTGCTTTTTTTTTTTTTACACCAAAAGAACATGAATTTTTCAATTTTTTTAAGAATACAATTAACATGCATAAAAACTACAATTTTTGAAAAAAAAATTTTAATTTTAATTAAAATAAGTATAAAAAATTTTAAATCAATTTTGTAACCAAACAAGGCCTAAAAGTAAGAGTAGTGCTTCTCAATTTTGCTTGGTTTAAAATGTTACAAAGATAAAGAAATGAGATGGCCACCGCCATTTAAATTTAGAATTTATCTAAACCTTGAGGACAAGGTTTATTTTAAGGGGAAGGAATGTTACGAAACTATTTTATTTTTATCTTTGATATCAACTTACAGGTAAAATAGAATAACAATAAAAGCAACGTGGTAAAAGCAAAAGAGACAGCATTTCTATACATACGTGTCCAAAAATTGAATGTATCCATAGCCAAAAGGCACTGTCTGCTGTGACAAAGCCTCAGAAATTTCACTTGGGAGCTGAAAGTCCACAATCTCCTTTTGTTTCCATGCAGTGAACCATCGGAGTTCCCTGTAGTTACCATCATTCGCAAGCCACATCTTCGGGCGAATCATGATAATTTTTCTATTGATACATAATACCTGGCAATTGTAACGCTCCGACCCCTTGATAACAGGCATACCAAAGCTACACAATATGCCATCTGTCCAGTCACCAAGTAAAATATCTTTTAAGCACTCCCATCTGCCAATTAATGCATAAGTTACACCCTGAAAATGAATTATATCCCAACCCGACCACCAAGTTATGACTTGTCAGTTGGGTGGTATTTAGAAAAAGAGAAGCCAACAAGCAGAAGGCACGAGAGATATCCAGCAAAAAAAGTGTTGAACTTTAAACACATCGGCATGGTATAGGTAAGGAGTAACCATTTTACATAATAATATAGGCCGATACAACTTTTGTGAGTCCAATTGATGGCCAATAATACCCACTGCATATTCGTTGTAGCATATAATTCACAGTTAAAGCAACACAGTAGAGCAACTGTTAATCAATGAACCAATCATAAGAGTATTATACAACAAATTAAAAAGCAAAATGCAGAGACCTATGAGCAAATAATAAAATTAATTGGTGCTTTTTTCACATTTTCTGCTAGTTCAAGGCTAAAATCAACTCAATTATCCCTTGTATGTGTATGTATTTCACACTTACGCATGAGTAACAGTATCGAGTTCCAAGAAATGATCTTCGCATCCATGGCCAGTGATTTCGAGCTCGGGACCGAGCCTGATGGCAGCCCCCTCTTCTTTAGCCCTAGTAATGGATTCCTTGATGTTCTTCATGTTGCAGTCGAAACCCATAGCCCATTGATTCAAGTTGCAAGTGGCCACCTTCAACAACCTCATTTTTAATCTCTCTCAAAAAGTCCCTTCTCTGTACACAACACCGCACATAAGACCTCGTTTGACAAAACTTTTCGAATCCGGTTTCAGTTTTCATTTTTATTTTTTTCTTAAAATCGAACATAAAAACTTATTTGATAATTTTTTTTCAGCTTTAAATTTTAAAAAAATAAGAATTGTTTCTAAATTTTTAAAATTTATGAAAATATAGAAAATAATTTAATAAAATACAATTCATAGTAATTTAATTAATATTAAACTATAGATTAATAAAATGTAATTATATTATTTTTAAAAAAATAAATTAATAAATATAGTCAATATTAATTTAATTAATATTAAAATACATTACATATTAATTTAGTTGATTAAATTAAATTAAACCAATTTAATTACATAATTTATTAAAAATAATTTAATAAAATATATGTCATATAATTTATTAGTCAAATTAATTAATTAAGTAATTTAATAAAAATAAATAATTAAATTTAATAAAATATTTTAATGTAATAGTTTATTGTAATATGATGTAACAAAAATAGCAAAAGTCTTTCAATAAATATATTAACATACAATTAATAAGTCTTTTAATGAATATAAGATATCTCTATTTCTGTGTGTTCTTTTTTCATCAGTTATGTTATGATACATTATATTATCGTATTATTTAAAAATTTTTAAAAATATCTTAAAAATAAAAGTATTTAGGTACAGACAAAATGATAATAGAATAAAGTAGTAAAAATGCTTGATTTTATTTGCACATAATTTTATTTATTTTAAATATTAAATTTTTTTTTTATATTTTTGAAGTCATTGATCCGAATCTAGATCTATTAGAGCCGTTGAATCCAATAAATGTAAATCTATTAGATCACGGATTTTATCTTTTGATATAATATTATTAGATTTGGTTAGAATCAAATTTGAACTAAATCCAACCTGTTGACAAGCCTGATTATGACCAAACATGCTTTCAAGTTTTTGTTTTTATTTTTTTATAATAAAAGCACAAATTAAAGATAAAAAAATTAAACACAAAAATTAAAAATTAATAGTTTTATCAACTGGACCATAGGCCTTTGTTTGGTAACCATAAGCTAATAGCTAATTTTTGGCTACTTTTTTTTTTTTAATAAATGATTAAATTTACTTTCTTAAATTTTAAATTTTTTTTAAATTATAAAATACGAAAATATCAAATTAATAAAAAATAAAAATATTAACTAGTAAAATTAATTTTTTTTTCTTTCCAAACACCAAAAAAACAAAAACAAAAAAAATTTACTAACAAGTTAGTAGCTAAAAAAAAAAAAAATTATTAGCATTTCACTTCTCAAACTCAGTCTCAGTATAGATATATAAATGTATGCGCATAATATCAAAAGTGCAATTAGGATTGGAACTCCCGCCCGAGAGGGGGGACATCGCTTCTCGATGTTAGCCTGTAGACAGCGAATGCTGACAGCATAATTAAAATTTTTTTTTCCTTCCAAATTGCTTCAAATTGGGTGAATAAGGCTGAGTTTGAGAAAAAAAATTTTGAGTTTTTTTTTTTTTTTTTTTAAGTTGGTTAGTAATTAATTATTAAAAATTTAATTTTTTATGTTTAGAATGAAAAAAAAATAACTTTTTAATATCAATCTTTTTAGTTGTTTTTGTTGATTTAATATTTTCATCCTTCAATGTTTAAAAGAAATTTAAAATGTAAGACGCTAAATTAAGTCATTTAAAAAAAAGACCAAAAAATTAGTTATTGGTAGTCCAACTATTAAATGTTTTTTTTCAAAACAACCCCCAACGTCAATCAACCTAACAATTTGTTTTTATTATTGCAAGAAAATGGTTTAAATAATAAAAATATTTTTGAGTTATTGTATAATATATTAATTATAATGAATATTAAAATATTTAAAAATAATTTTTTTATATAAATTAAAAGGTCATAATAAAAATTCAGTTATCAATATAATTTTAAAATATTTTACATGAATATTTTTAAAATATTTAAAAATAAAATTTATCAATATAATTTAAAATACTATATAAAAAATTCAAATATTGTAAAAATCAGAATATTTACATATGTATCATTGAAATCATATAAAAATATTTTCTATTATAAAAAATAAATTTTAGTAATAAATTACATTTCTATATTTTTTAACAACTACTAATTGAATTATTATAAAAAAATTAGATAATTAATATAAAACTAATTATTACAAAAAATAATGGTTAGTCTACATGAATACTTGATTTAATATTTAAATTAAAAAAATATTATGGAGGCTACTTTCTTATGGTACAAATAAAAATATTTTAATAAGTAAATTGAACTAAATTTTCATTTAAAACATAGATAATTATAATTGAATTTTTTAAGACAAATTATACATATAACGAGTGAAATTTTCATGCCATAAAACTTAAGATTAAGTTATTCTCTTTGAAATCTGTTAAAAAATCAAATTATAATGACAAATTATTATTTTTTTAAATATTTTAACAAACCAGTTATTTTATTTTTTAATAATAATTCAAGTACAATTGTTAATAAATTTAGAAAAGTAATTTATCAGTATAATTTATTTTTTATAACTAAAAATATTTTTTTTTAATGTGGGTTCAGTGAGACATACGCATATAATCTGATTTTTATAATAATTGAATTTTTATTATAAATTTTTAAATTATATAGATAAATTTTATTTTTAAATATTTTAACAATATTCATTTTAAATATATGTTTATTTTTATCATAAGAAAGTAGTCTTCATATTATTTTTCCTTTTTAATTTACAAGTATTCATGCAGGTTAACTATTATTTTTTATAATAATTATTTTTACATTAATTATCTAAATTTTTTTATAATAATTCAAGTAACAGTTGTTAAAAAATTTAAAAATGTAATTAATTATTATAATTTATTTTATATAATAGAAAATATTTGTTTATATAGTTTCAATTATACATATGTAAATATTCTGATTTTTACGGTAATTGAATTTTTATTATAATATTTTTAAATTATATTAAAATTTTTTTTTTAAATATTCATGTAAAAATATTTTAAAATTATATTGATAACTGAATTTTTATTATGATATTTTAATTTATATTAAAGAATTTATTTTTAAACATTTTAATATTCAATATAATTAAAACATTTTTAAACAAAACAAGACAATTGACAACCACACGGTGCCGAATCCGTTGTACGATTGTATCCTACGACTGATAACGACAAATCAAAAAAACGAAAAAAAGAAAAGGACAAATTGATAACGAAACACAAAAGTTCTGGCCGAGTTTAGGAAGTTAGGTACTGTTTGTCAGCGAAATTTTTAGTAAAAAAAATATCAAAAGTTACTTGGGGGTGTTTGGTAAAAAAATGATAAAAAAGTACAATAAAAATATAATAAATTTGACATAAAGGTGATAGGTAACGAAATTTGATCGAAAAAAAGGAGAACTTTTTGTAACTTTTGGTATTTTTATGACTAGCCAAACAGAGCCTTATTGAGTGTTTGATAAAACACTAAAGTTTGTCATTTTTTTTCTCTGTTACAGTAACTTTTTAACTTAAAAGTTACTAAAACTTATTAAAAATTATCAAAAATTATTAAAAAAGTTACTTAAAGTTACTAAAAAAGTCAAAAGTTACCATAAATTTTACCAAACACTCAACAGTTTTAAAAATTACTAAAAATGACTACTTGATTCATTAAACACATCAAAAATTATAACTAACAATTTTTAGTAAAAGAATACGAAAAGCTACTAAAAATTATGC
This sequence comes from Sideroxylon spinosum, assembly GCA_003260245.2. Lineage (NCBI taxonomy): Eukaryota > Viridiplantae > Streptophyta > Magnoliopsida > Ericales > Sapotaceae > Sideroxylon > Sideroxylon spinosum. The sequence goes on along the minus strand of QLOD02000016.1, from coordinate 930,711 downwards.
TACTAAATGCTCCTCTTAGTTTTTTTAAAAAAAAATCATTTTATTTATTTAAGAAAATTTAACTTTTTAGTAGTTAAATTAAATTTTTTTTGTTAATTTAATATTTTTTCTTTTACAATTTAAAAGAAATTTAAATGGAAGAATAAATTCGATCATTTAAAAAAATAAAAAAATTAATGTGTCATTTAGTATACCTATTTGAGCCTATTTTTATTTTACGTTTTTAATAATAAGAAAAACTGTTTAAAACGCATTTAATCACTTGTATTTTTTAAAATCTGTTTTAGAAAATAGAAAATAAATTTACACATGAAATACAAAATGGTAAAAATTTATTTTAAGCATTTTTTATTGAAAATAAGAAAAATCTCAAAACACAGAAAACAAAAAATATTAAGCAAATGCATTTTCTATTTTTCCTTATTTTGAAAATTTTAAAACATAAAACACATAAAATAGAAAATAGAAAATAAAAATCAAAAAACGAAAAAATAGAAATACATACCAGATGCCACCTATAAGTGATTAGAAGCTAAATAGTTAGCTAGTGTTTCCAAACACATTTTAATTTTTAGCAAAGGTTAGGCAATGGAATTTGTGAGTTTATAAATAATATTTTGGGTATTTTACGTAAATGTAATTGATAAAATATCAAATAGCATGCCAAATAGTTTGTTTTTTAAAAACTAACTTTTTAGGTAGTATTTGGGAGGTTAATTTTTTTTTATAAAAAGTTCATGTAAAAATAATACATGAAAAAATTTAATTGAAGAAATTTAAAAAAAGTTAACCGAAATTAGAGTTTTTTTTTTTTTTTTTTTTTGAATTGCTGGATTCCTAAACAAGTCCAACGGTAGACTTTCTTTGTCTTATTGAGAACTCATATATTAATTGAGGGAATACTGTCGAAAAAATAGAATTTAAAGTATACAGTTAAGATATGATACCGCTGATGAAATCGTGAAATGACAACGTAGTAAATATTTATATGATTCTATTTTTAAATATTTAAAAGATTTTATCCTTTTAAGTTTAATTTAATTGGAATAGGAGTAAAAATTTTAATTGAATTAGAATATAAGATTTTTTCGATTCTATCTTCAAATGTTTAAAATGTTTTTTATCCTTTTAAACGAAATTGCATTTTGATATAATTTTCTGATTTGATTTAATGGTTTTAACTTTAATATATAGAATATCAATTAGATTAAAAGTCTTGTGAAATAATCTCAGCTTATCCGAATATATTTAAATTTTACATTTGTTGATGTTGATATATATATATTCATTTGATTTAATTTTTAATGAATTTTAAAAGATTATATCTTACATCCGACCCATAATTCCTATTTTAATTTGAATGGATAAACTGTCTTACCATAATGCGTCGCTTCTTTTCTCTACAAAAACTGCTAAATGAATTCATATTTTCTATGTTTCACCCATAAACTGCAGAACTATATTGTGCTAAAAATTACAGTATCATATAGCATTTTCATTGATTGTGTTTTTTTGTAGTATTCTCTTAATTGCGAATAAATTATCAATTAAAAAAAAAGTCTCCAACGATCTAATACACCATTTGACGGGTTTTGTTGCGCGTTTGAGAAGTTTAAGATTTTACGACATCGTTTTCCTATCACAAAAATAGACGGAGATAAGTCTTTGTATTATTATGCTTACGGCTCAGCTCTAGGCAAGTGGGAGGCCCGACTTTGCTTTTCTTCTTTCTTGATCTGGCAGTTTTCTTTCGATTTCTGCCTGTTGGAGATGACGGAGTTCACGAGGGGTTCTAATAGACTTTAGTAGAGTTTTCCACTGCTACGTAAGGGTGGACATCAGCTTGCTTGTCCAGTCCAGCTTAACCCGAAGAACCTGTCCAACCCAATCTGATATTTGTAGGGCTTAAGTTTGAAAATTTAGTACATAGAATTGGACTGAGCCAATTTTTTGGGCCCAATCTATTTATATCAGCCTCTAACTTAATTATCCGGAATAGATGACATGCTAATGTGAAAGACTAAATAAAATACAATCCAAATTCAAATCACAATGAACTATAATCATCGATTCCTTTAAAATTATTATTCATTCTCATATAAAGTAAATATTTAATACATCACCGTCAATTAAACTATAATATAATCCACTTTAACACCAACTCCTATAACCTCATTCAAGGTCTGTACAACGAGAACAAATACTATAATCATGTTTATATTTCCCAAACTCATAATATCATAAATATGGGTATCAGACTCATACCCTAGGTCACACAATTTCATAATATTAATAATTTAAATTTAAAAGAACTAATACAATTGTTACTATCCTAAGTTAAGATCGGACTTAAACTACTCAAGCCTAAACTGTCTACGTATCTCAGCTCGGAAATCAGGTCATCGTAATTCCTAACTTTATTATTCAATGTTCACTACTCAATTCTCTACCAATAAATCACATATCAAACATCATCATAATTAACAATATCAGGGTATCAACACATAACAATTATCTATGCAATCTCATACAATGGTCAATGATTGAATGCGATACTAATGTATGTTTTCTAATCTTTATCTACCTTCAATCTTATCTTATGATTAGTGAAACTTAGCAAAGTGCACAGAGTTAATAACCGCACCGTTTATGCTTATGGCAAACGTATTTCTCAATATATATTACAAGCAGGGGACCGAGTTATACCCACAAGTATAATGCTCAGGGGAACCGAGTTATACCCCCTATTCCTTCTGTTGGGGAATTGAGTTATACCCCTAGTCAGGCATTTGCTTAACTCAAGCAGGAATCAATATAAAATAGCGGTTGGGGAACTGAGTTACACTCCTAATTAGCTAAGATTTAGGGGAACCGAGTTACACCCCCTAGCCCCTTCTGCTAGGGAATTGAGTTACACCCCTAGTCAGGCATCTGCTTACCTAAAGCAGAAATTAATATGAATAGCAGTTGGGGAACCGAGTTATACCCCCAATCAACTAACACTTAGGGAAACCAAGTGTACTTGCCACCTGACCCTTCTACTAGGGAACCAAGTTACACCCCTAATCAAGTATCTGCTTAATTTGACCAGAAATTAATATAAATAGCATCTAAATATTAACGTCCCAGTTTCAATAATTAAACTTTAATCATATATATTGACTGGGGGATCATCCTGTACTTTCAAAATCCCATCTTATTATTTTTTTAAAAATCGCGAATCCCTTCCATATACATAACCTGTGCTTTGGCACCTCAATAATATCAACATGACACCTTCGTCTAATCAATGATCATAATATAAAAACTGGATGATACAACTCTAGTTCCATGCACATGATATGTATAATCATGTAAATAAATATCATTTTAATACAGACATGCATTCCCATTAGGTTGAATGATGATTTAGGTTTTATTTCATCTATAAAAATTAACAATAATTAAGTTTTAGCATAGAACAAATTTTTAAAAATCAAATTTTAACATTTTTGAAAACTCTGTCAAACAGTGTTCGGACACTTTAAGCTGCGATTGAGACACTTTCATCAGCGGTCGAGACATTTACTGATTTGGACACCCTCAATAGCGATCGGCGTACTTTTAGTAGCATCGGGATACTAGCTGGTCTGGACACCAGAGACTAGTGCCTAGTTCCTGTTTTTGTTTTTAATGAAATCTAACTCTAAATCACCCATCCAAGCCTCAATCTTAATATTAATTTATTTATAAATATTTAAACACTTAAATCACATGTTCTACAACATTCAATCGAATAATAGCTCAAATATATGTAAAATCTCCACATATATACACATTCATTTATATAGGTATGTATATATTACAAATTTTGCAATACTCAATCAAATCAAGCATATAATATGCCAAAATGATCCTAACAATGTCTAGATTACAAATGTGAGTCACATTTATCTCGAATCCAAAGGGAAGAAAAGATATGCGAAGATTTAAGTTTTGACTCCCAAACTTTTGGTGTTGATTTCTCCTACCTTGAGCGGAACTATGGTAAATAGACATTACCACGATATTCATGGCGTCGAATAGTATCCCGATCCATCGATCTTTCTTTCCAGAACTCATTTTCTCTCTCTACTTTTTCTCTTCTTTTTCTTTTCTCTCTTTTATTTGTTCACTAAAAACCACCGAGGAAAAAGAGAACGGAAGAAAAAAAAGAAAACAAAGAAAAGGAGAAAAGAATGGCTGGGCCATTGGCCCAGTTGTCTAACCCATCATTAATCCAAACCAAACTAGGCTGAGAAAAAATAAATTAAATTGACCTAATCTTATTTTAAATATTTATTGGACCAAAATATAGCATAAATGGCCAAAATTAAAAACTGGGTATCACATTTTTTAGTTGGGTTTGGGTTCAAGCATTGTAGCCCAACTCGCCCAGAGTTAATAGGTGAGTTAGCCGAAAATCCCATAAACCCAACACACAAACCCTAGCCCTATTCTTCTTTTCTTTCCCCACAAATCTCCAAACACTCAGCTGCTCTTCCTCTCCTCCCTCACAAATCCTAACTCAAACACTCAGCCACTCTTCATCTCTTTTCAGTTTGCAATACAAACTCTGTATTTTTTACTCTCTTGTTCGTCTTTCTTCATCATCTATTTGCTCTTCTCTCTTCTTCGTCTCACTCTCTATTCCTCGAACTCTTTAATCTTGTTGACAGATCGGTATTAAATCTTTTCAGTCAGTTATGTATATGTCATTAATTTAAGAACATGACAAGAAAAAAATTAATAAAAAACAAATCCCATTTCTCTCTTTGTTTATTTTTTTTGATGAATTTATGACCTGTTATTCTTGTACATTTTTCTATAATTTTAACAAATATTTATTTACTATAGATCTTTATTTGTGCCTTTTTTATGCAATAAACATGTCATTGGTTATTTTTGTATGATTTTTATATATTTTTTTAATGTTTTATCTTAGGATCCAATAGACAAGTTTGAGTTTTAATTTTACAGTAATAATGGATATGGATTTACAGTTTTTAGTCCAATATTGAGTTGGATCGGATTTGGACTCAATACTTAAGGACTCGGCTCGAATGAACCTAACTCATCTAACTCATATGCACCCCTACTGCTATAGTAAAAAACTAACTGTTTAAATTTAATTGTATTTTAATTAAAAAATTTAATATTTTACATGAATTGTCATACAATTAAATTTTTTAATCTATATTGTTATTTTAAATTTAAATTTAATTAAATTAGATTGAGACTTTAGATCAATATAGTTAAATTATAATCAAATTAACCTGTTCACTGCAGCCACTTGCAACCAGGTGGGTACTGTGGTGCACGAAGTGTTAGGTCAAAGGGCTCTGTGAACTTGGATCAGCCAATCATCGACTAGGTTCTCGCCGACGAGGACATCGATTTCGGCGACGAAGGCGAGAGTGCTTTCGAAGCCATCGGAGAGCTAGTGGTCGACTCCGGCTGCCTTACCGGCCGTTCTGAATGTCGCCTGGTAACTAACTTATCAGACTCTTCAAATTACTCAACATTTCATTTCGACTTCAGCGGATAATTTGTCAAATTTTCAAAAGCTATTAATCGGATGTCTAATTAATTTGATGGCTTTTGCTTCTTGTGATAATTTATGAGAAGGAAGGTATTATTGAGATTTATGTTGTTTGGATCTGAAAAAAAAAAAAAAAATAATAATAATAATAATAAACAAGGATCTCAATTCAAGAAAGGGGTGTGGTTTTACCTCAACCACGGTACATTGTAAAATTTTGCCCTTTTTTTGTTTCTGCCTTCGTTATTTGAAAACTCTTGAGCAGCTTGATATAATACGGCTTTCACATCTTCCGTTGCCACCATAAGGAACAAAAATGACAAGCTTATGTGAAAATTCCCATGGTACCCTTTTCTTCAACCCGGCCTATCTCTGACTCCCTCAACAGAATTTTAATGTGCAATGGAAACGGCAAGTTTGGGGCAAACTGCCTGAAAATTTGGCAAGCATTGGTTGGTTAAGAATGAACCAACAGTGAGAAGCCTTGCAACACCATTGAGAATGTTTGATGGAATGGATGAGGAGGAAGCCCCAAAAAAGAAGCCAGAGCCAATAACCGAACGCGATCGAATGAGGCTTGAAACAAGGAAGAGGAAGGATGAACGCCAAAGGGAGGTAATAAAATTAACAGTACTTTATGCCAAAAAAAAAATTGGTTATTTGTAATATTTGATAATAATGGATCCATCATTACCTATCAAAAAATAAAAAAAATAAAACTAAAAATAATGGCTCCATCACTACTTTACTAATGGTTATTAGAAAATTTTAAATTAACTCTCTCACTTGTATCTTGATAAAGTTTAAATCCTTACTTATCCAAGTAAATCCTTAGTATTTGATCTTTTGGTCGAATAGGGGGACCCCTCGAAGTGGATGCAAATGGTATATTAAATGTCGAGGCTCAAGACAAGGGCACAGGGAAATCAGAGACGATTACTATTACCAATGACAAGGGCCGGTTGAGCCAAGAAGAGATCGATCGGATGGTTTAGAGAGGCAGAGGAGTTTGCAGAGGAAGGCAAGAAGGTCAAGGAGAAAATCGACGCTCGCAATAGCCTGGAAACTTGTGTCTATAACATGAAGAACCAGATCAATGACAAAGACCGAGCTTGCAAGCTCGAGTCCGATGAGAAGGAGAAGATTGAGACGGTTGTGAAGGAGGCCCTTGAGTGGCTAGACGGTAGCAGAACGCTGAGAGAGAGGACTATGAGGAGAAGATTAAATAGGTGGAAGCTGTTTGTAACCCAATTATCACTACTGTTTTATCACAGATCCGGTATCGCCCCAGGAGCCGGCCCAGAAGATGATGACTCCCACGGTGAACTGTAGGAACCACAGGAATTTCATTGACCACTAGAGAGAGAGAGAGAGAGAGAGAGAGAGAGGGAACAGCAACAAATAGCTTGTAGCACAAGCAAGAAGAGTTGAGACCTTAATTTTTTGTGATGTTTGAAGCCGGGGGAAAGATACCATACCCCCTTGCCCTCTTGTTTTTTGAGAGGTGAAAGATCCCTGTAAGTAACACTTGTTTTTACCTGTACTTTTACTGTTATATTTGAGAACTGCTAATTTTTATATAGTCTGCTTATGGAGCTAAAATATCTGATTCATGCTTTCCCTATGCGAAGAGAAACTCCGCTCTGTGGGGGAATTGCACTGTCAATCTCATTTTCTATTTTGGAGTCAAAAAACTATCAAATGGTAGAATGGAGAAAATTTTCCTCAAAGTTTGGATAACAGAAGATTGATTACGCAGATACCACTGGAACCCGAAGCTGTTCAAATCTCTTTTGTACCTTAGCTTTTACTCCCAACATTTTTACCGGAATCAT
>QLOD02000016.1:901812-913516 GCA_003260245.2 Sideroxylon spinosum | reverse complement strand
TTTTTTTATTATAATATGTTTATGGAAGCCCTATAATAAGATGAGTGCCCTGGAAAATGGTTACATCATTGGAGATGGGGGGTTGGTGGTCATCTTCGTTAGCCATTTCTCGTTCTTCTGTCTATGTATAACATAGGTGGCATGTACATCATGGTTACTACTGAAATAGAAGCACTAAGTTTAAACTTTATAGAGCTCATCTTATGGGGGAGACGTCTACTCAACAGACCATTATGGAAACTTCTCGGAGTTGGTTATTTTTCAGGTCAATGCTCTGTAAAGGCATTTCATTAGTTAAATAAAATGTGGCAAGCACATTCTTGCTCATTACTCATTTGTTTTGGCCTTCATCCAGTCCTTGTGGCACCACCATATTGGATGAAGTCAATACTAGACGGCCCATTGGTTGGACTTCATTGCTTATGATTAAAACATGCACAATCAGACCTATTAGAAAACTTTCCTCATTTTGTCTTCAATTAGTGCTGCTTCTGACCTCCCTCATTTCTTATACTACCTTTGCTTTTAATGCTTCTATCCATCTGGTCGAACTTATTTGAGCCACGTTAACTCTGGCATTCTATTCTCAACAGTCAATACCATAAAGCACAGCTGCACTCATGTTACTAGGCAATGACTCCCATTACTCAGTTCAAGCTGATGATTTGACATCCAGCTTAACCTGCTTTGCACAATTTTTTGTATGAATTAAAGAGATACTTCAATTGCAGAGAAGAGATAATTCGATTGCCACATTGCGTTGGACACAAGTATCTGGTTTAGTTAATGCATAGTGCATACTGCGCTATGTGGCTGAAAGATGGCAACTTCTCAACATCTGACATGTGGTTTCCCCATTTCAGGCCACCTGTGGGATTGGGCTTCTTTCCTTTTTTGTTTTAATTTATTCATTTTTGGGTGGGGGTGATGTTGGCTCAAAAATTATTGTAGTAAATTATGAATAAAGTGACCACATAATCGGGTCCTCAAGTAATGCATAGTGCATATTGCAAATTGTACATTTTTACTATAAAAAATAGTTGTCTTCTTCAGGTGACTAAATTGTAGTAATATTGACCTAAATCTGACATGCTAATTGTTGATGGCTATAAGTCTCTCCAGATATCTGGGATAACTAAAAGAATTTTGAAACTTTTCTTTTTGTGTCGTGTTTTTCTAAATTATGAAAACCTGTGTCTAACGTTCAAACCTTTTGTGTTTCTATATTCTTATATTGCAGACTTTTATTGATAAATTTCGCTACAATGCAAAGCGTGCATCTCTTGTTCAGTCAAGAATTAAGGTACTTTCTACCATTACTATAAAATGTATCTTTGGCTGCTCAGAACCCCTAAAGTCAGCTTTGATTTCGATATGTTTGGACCCATATCATGCAGTTCAGAAAATTGTCAAATGAACGTTGGCTGCTCTTCTGCCGTTATCCCTGGATGCTCCTTTGGTCTATAACTTAACCTATTTTTCTTCTTTTTCCTTGGAATTCAACAGGCATTGGAGCGGATGGGTCATGTGGATGAAGTTCTTAATGATCCTGAGTATGAATTTCTTCCTTAATATTGTGTGTCCAAGTGTGTGTGGGTGCTTCTTTGGATTTTCTTCAATGGTCAACTGTATTCTTGGCACCCAATTGTCTTGAAATGTTGTACGAATTTTGATTTCACCTCCTGTTTATCTTGTTTATATTTTTTTGGGCCTTTCTCAATGCAGTTACAAGTTTGAATTCCCAAGTCCGGATGACAGACCAGGCCCACCTATAATAAGTTTCAGGTTTGCAGTTAAAAGTGGTACTTTCTGATTTTTAATATAGTCATGACTGACTCCAAGTTACTTGAATATCTCTAGGTCCTCAAATATGTATGAAGTTTTGGCATCTACCTAACACGTTTCTCAATTTATTTACTTACAAAAAATCTCTCTCAATTTTCTGTCAACATACTGATGTTAAAATTTAATTCCCAAGTTTACTAATATCATTGTTACATGTAAGATCAAGTGGTTATTGGAGTCTTGATATTTTATATATGTGGTTGCAGTGATGCGTCTTTTGGATATCCAGGGGGGCCAACGTTGTTTAAGAATTTGAATTTTGGGATAGACCTTGACAGTCGCATAGCAAGTAAGGATTGTTATCTCAATTGGTGACATTTTCTGCTTCTTGAATGATAGTAGAAATTGCTGGGTGCTTATTCTGTGTTTCTAATTAGCATTGCTGTCTTTTCCCCACTCTGTGTATTGCCATCTCTTTTTGTTCAGTGGGTAACATATTAAATGTGCGAGGACCTCTGTTTGAATTTCTAAAATATGCAAATTATTGTGCAGTGGTCGGTCCAAATGGCATTGGCAAATCAACAATACTCAAGCTAATTGCAGGGGAGCTTCAACCAAGCTCAGGGACAGTTTTCCGATCAGCTAAGGTATTTATTTACATGAACCCAAACATATCTTCTGATATTTTATGCTTGAGTTCTTCATAACTATTTTCAACTTTTGAAAACCTAGTGTGTATTGAGCATGTTGTGTGGGATTATTTGCCATTTCACCTGCTTCTCTTTTTCATGTCAATCTTCACCTGTTGAAATTTAGATCTTTCAGTGTTCATTTCCCCTAAACTGTCCATGCTGGTTTTGTGTGACCAATAATGCATTCTGTAGTTCACTTCCAGCTCAAGATTTGGTTATGGCAAGCATTTTTTTTCGGGCTACCTTCTCGTGCCAATACACTCTTATACTATAATATTTCCAGTCCTTCAACTGTCTTGTTGTGCCTTTTTCATGTCATGATACTATCCTGTGTAATCCCGGTCTACTTGGTAATTCTCACACGTTCGTAATTGTTCATGGTCTACTTGCTGTTTTTCCCACTTTAACTTTACCTTTTATGTTGAGCAACACTTTAATTACTTTTCTTTGATCTTATGACGACTGCTGAAAGTTTCGGACTTTGTTTAGCTTCACCTAGCTAACTTAATTTGCTGTCTCATAATAATGTTCTCTCTTTACAGGTTCGTATTGCTGTGTTTAGTCAGCATCACGTTGATGGGCTTGATTTATCTTCAAATCCCCTTCTATATATGATGCGCTGCTTCCCAGTGAGTTTCTTTCTCAATATTGTGTTCTTAATGTCTTTGCTTTTGGTTTTTTGTTTATGGAAGTTCCTCTCTGAGGTACACAACAGAAAAGTAGGATAATGGAGATCAGGAGACTGCCTTTGCTATTGCACTTTCTAAATTAGAGCTTTGTTGAGATAGGCTAGTTTTATGATGATTGAGATAGGCTAGCTTCATGATGATATCTGGTCTGCATCACAACAGCAAAATATTGAAGCTAATGGTGATCAGGAGACTGCCCTAGCTATTTCATTCTCTAAGTTAGAGTTTTGTAGAAAGAGAAAAGTTTTATGGTGATGTTGCTGGTTTACATGACAGCTCTGGTATGGGTGTCTCACTCAATGATGGCCCCTCCAGAAACAAATAGTTTTAAGGAGTATGTAAATAACATTTTCAATCAGCGGGGATAACTTTTATCTCTGCTTATGTATAATTATTATTATTTTATAAATAAAAGAAGTTTGTTTGCAAAAAGATAAATCAAGTACAAAGGCGTCAAGGAGATGCTGAGTACAAAGACCTATCCCAAACTCCAAATGAGCCTTCAACAAAACTAACAAAAGATTCTATATCTGATCTATTCTCTCTTTCATCCAGCTATACAATTGACGCCAAAAAATACTTTTAATTATGTATGAAGCCATTTTTGTGTCTTGGAAAACTCTGCATTCCTCCCCCCCCCCAAAAAAAAATGAGCCATAACAAGCAGAAAATAGCCATCTTCCAAAGCTTTCTTTGCTGCCTCCTCAGCTTTGTACTCCACGATGAACTAGAAAGACCTTTTTAGTCCTTTGGAGAGACCCATTGAACCCTGAAACTTGAAATCAAAAGGTTCCACAATTCCTTTGTCCTGCTACAATGAATAAACAGATGATTTATTGTCTTCCCTTGATTCTTTCAAAGGCAACATCCATTCACTAAAGTAGTGCCTCTCTTTTGAAGATTATCCATGATAAGGATTCACCCTCTAATCAAGCATCATGCAAGAAAAGCTACTTTTGGAGTCACACCTACAATCCAAATCTTCCTCAACGGAACCCAGGCTCAGTGTTCCCACCTAGAGTTCTATCAAATGACTTGACTTCAAACTTTTCACTTTTGGATCCCATCCACTCTATCCAACGGTTTTCTCAATTCAAGAAACTCCAAAAGGGCGGCATATTATGTTGTTTCCCAGTCGTTATTGATATCGAAAACCACATCCCACTGCTGCGCCAACCCCTTTGAGTTACACAATCCCCACTGCCACTTCCTTGTGCATTGATAGATTAAAAAGTTCAGGGTAGAAATCCTTCACGTTACTTTTTGGTAAGAGTAGAAATGAATCGAGCTATTCACTAGCTATTCAAGCTCGGCTTAAGCTTGGTTCGTGACTAAAACGAATTCGAATTGAGCTTGATTTGTGACTCGTTTAGATTTGAGCTCTAGATCAAGCATAAGAAAACTTAGCTCAGAAGCTCGTGAGCAGGCTTGGTAAAATAATATATATATTTTTAATAATATTATTTTTTATTTTTTATAATATTTTAAACCTAAAACGACTTCGTTTTGGTTTAATCGAGCTATTCACTAGCCAAACTCAAGTCTAAATGCTTTTTTATTAAACTGAGCTCGAACCTATATAAAAGCTCGAATCGAGTTCCAACTCGGTTCAAAAAAGCTCGAGCAAGTTAAGTCTCGGCTCATTATCTCCCACTTTTGCTTCCAAAACTTGATTCTTGTACCACTCCCTAGTGCCACCTAAGATACTCATAAAAAAATTGGCCATCCTCTGTGAATGCTAATTCGGAGACCAGATTCAATGGTCACTTGTCGCAAGTGTGTGCACCATTCCCCACAACTTGCTCCATAATTGTGATAGATGACCTTCCACCACATTCTATCATGCTTGCACATATATCTCCAGAGCCACTTACACAGCAGTGCTTCATTTAATAGCTTTAGATTTAACCGAGCTATGCGCGAGCCGAATTCGAGCCTAGATTCTTCTTTATTAAATTGAACTCGAGCCTATATAAAAGCTTGAATTGAGTTCCAGCTTGGTTCAAAAAGGCTCGAGCAAGTTAAAGCTCGGCTCGTTATCTCACTTGTGCTTCCAAAACTTGATTCTTGTACCACTCCCTAGCTGCCACCTAAGATACTCATAAAAAATTGGTCATCCTATGTGAATGCTAATTCGGAGACTGGATCCGATGGTCACTTGTCGCAGGTGTGTGCACCATTCCCCACAATCTGCTCCATATTTGTGATAGATAACCTTCCACCTCATTCTATCATGCTTGCACATATATCTCCAGAGCCACTTACACAGCAGGGCTTCATTTAATAGCTTTAGATTTTTTGTGTTGACCCTTCCTTCATCTACCTGGAGACATATCGTCCACCAGATGGAATTTGACTCAGTCACACCATAAGAAATTCCTTTGGAGCTTGTTGAGCCTTTTAATGACTGTGACTGGAGTTTTAATAATGACATGAAATTCTGTTTCAATCTAGCTGGTTTATTTTACATTCTCTCCACCACCCCATCCCAAACTTCTTTGGCCTTCTGGGGAGCCGAAGGAAGCCCCAAATAAGTTGAAGGAAGGGACTTGGTTCGATAATCCAGCACAAGAGCAAGCTCATCCGCATTGTCCACGCTGCCAATTGAAATAATTTCTGAATTATAAGATTGACTTTTAGCCCCAAGACCTCTTCAAAACAGAGCAGGATACATCTAAGATGTCCTAGTTGTGTCATATCTGCATTGCAAGAAAGTCATCTAGTGCGATTGTGAACGAATTTCTTTTCATGGCAGGCTTTTGATTTGCCTTCTGTTATGTATGATTTTATTTCCTTTTTTGTTCTTCTTGCAGGGAGTGCCAGAGCAGAAGCTTCGTGCTCACTTGGGTTCTTTTGGCATAACTGGCAATCTTGCTCTTCAGCCAATGTACACGTTGTCTGGTACCGTCCGTAAATTTTCACTATTTCTTTTATATTGACCTAAGGAATCACCACCTGGCTGGGCCTTGCAGTTGTTTATGGGATGTAAACCCCAGCCTGCATTGCTGGGTAAAGCGGGGCGCTGCCAAGTGGGGATTCAACCTGAGACATCATGCCTTTAGTGCTTAACTCTCAGCTCACTGGCCACTTGAGCTACCCTTGGGGTTTTTACTTTTACTTTTCTACAAATTTAGAGTGGAAATTGAATTCTCTCTAGAGAACCTTGTTTAACCTTGGAACAGAATAAGGATAGCATACTACAATATTTTAGACCTTTAGTTGTTCCTATGTGAAACGATGTAGAAATTTTAATGGCTACAATGGACAGACTGCCGTTCCCTGCATTGTATTCATTTAACATGAGTAATGACCTATATCCGTAGCCTTATTCATTCTCACAAGATTTCTCCTAATATCTGTTAAACTGCTCGATAAATTGTCAGGTGGTCAGAAAAGCAGAGTTGCATTTTCAAGGATCACTTTCAAAAAACCTCACATTCTACTGCTTGACGAGCCGTCAAATCATCTTGTAAGTTCCTATCATATTTGTTTTTGCTTCCTATATTACTTTTTATCATATGTAGGATTATTAGAGTCGGCTAACGGGCAGATTTGAATGGTTTTGGATTGGGTCATAACGGGTTGCGACTCTATAGGTTGAACTTAATGTACCCATTTAATAACGGATCATTATTGGGCGGGTGGTTACACATGGTTATATCAAACCTGTGAACTGAATTCAATAATTTTTTTGGCTGAATTTTAAGCATATGTTTTATATTTTAAAAAAATTATAAAAAATAATTAAAAATAATAAAATTCATGCACGATTGAATGTGTTATTTTGTTCATCTGTAATTTAGTTTTTGTATTTGGAAGAATTTATTTTGTATTTTTTAAAAAGTGAATAACATGTTTGAAAATTACTAAATGAATAAATTTTAAGGACCTGGAAGGCTGCAACTAATGAAGGAATATATTTTTTCATTAACTAATGAAAGCTGATGTAGCAGTGAGCTGAGTCTCATACACGTCTAAATTAGATTAGATTAGATTTGAAATTGGGATTTAGATGTCTAGCTTTAATTGGTGGAATAAATAATTGGAGATTAACTGATTATATTCGTTAATCAAATAGGTGTTGACTTATCTACTCAATTATATCTGCTAATGATTTCAATTGGATTCAAATCGATTAATTTAGGTTTAGTTGGGTGGGTTCATGGTTCAAGTGGTAATTGTCACCTCTAAGGATCAATCATATTGGAGTAAAGTCAAAAATATTCCTTTATGTTATCAGATGATTTAGTACTACTCTCCTGTTCATTGTTAATCCTGATGTTCAGGATTGTCTGATTGGCTTCTGGGTTTGGTTATTTTAATGTTTAGCCCTTTAGTCATTGTTTGCAGTATGATTTACTTATAATAATAATAGCAGCAATAAATTGCTTCAGTATGATATATGGGCTATGGCAACCTAGTACACAAGACTCCCGTCATTGTACGATTTATAGTCATCCCAAATGGAGTGAATTGCTTTTCTTTAGTTTCCTTTTTTCTTTTCTTTTCTGTTTTCTTTTGGTGCCCTGAGGGAGGTGAGTTTTTCAACACTAGATGAAAACATTAATAAAAGCTTCATAGCTCGGAAGTTTTGCATTGAAAGGAAAATGAAAATCATCATCTTGAACTTACAATTATGTGCGTGCGTGCACGTCTCTCTCTCTCTCTCTCTCTCTCTCTCTCACACACGTACACATCTAACTTATTTATATTGTTGGAATGTAGGATTTGGATGCTGTGGAGGCATTAATTCAGGGCCTTGTTATGTTCCAAGGAGGCGTGCTGATGGTATGATGCCTTTCCCTTCAACTTCGAGTTGCAACAACAGTGTTCAACATATTTAACTAGGATTAAGGCCCTTGATCTCCAGAATACTCCGAGTAGTAGTGAAAGGCTCTGTCAAAATTTTGTTTTTTGTTTTTTTTTATTAACTTAATGTTTATCAAATTGCAGGTGAGTCACGATGAGCATCTAATATCTGGAAGCGTGGAACAGCTGTGGGCGGTATCTGAAGGGAGGGTCTCACCTTTTAACGGAACATTCCAGGATTACAAGAACATGCTTCAGGCAGGCCAGCTAGGATGAATTGCACCTGATTTTTGCATTCTTTCTATGTTGGAGTATTGCTTGGTAGAAAATTTTTTGCTAATCAGAATGATTCAATACCTTACAGAATCCAAACAGGCGGGTGCTTTTCCCATTCATAATATGTTCACATAGTTGTATTTTCTGTATTTTCCGGTTAGAAGATGATTTCTGAAGCTTCTTTGTTGTAGCTAACTGATTTGTGGCCATGCTGGATTAAGTAGTTGGATATTTCTTATGCTTCGAAAATATGATGATGGGTTTCCGAGGAGGTGAAATTAAAAGGGAAAAAGTAAAAGGGAGGGGGGGTTGGGGGTTGTTTAATATAGGGGAAGTGAAATGGAATTAGACTTTTTGTCTCTATTAATCAAGTGTATTTTTTCTTAAACCCATAATTTGGGAAGTAGTAGGTGTAACCAAATTTTAAATTATATTTTTTCTATCTTCTTCTTGGTATTTTCTATTATTTTCACAGGTACTCATCTCAATATTTTGAAGGGTATAATAAAATGTTAACCATTTTTCTTTTTTCTTTTTCTCCCTCTATTTTCATTTCCAATTCGCGTAATAAAGAAAAAATAATTAACGTTTCTTTTTATTCCTTTTTCTTTTCTTATTTACTTCGGTTTTCTTTCTTCCCTTTCCCATCCACTATCTTTCCCAACCAAAGGCTCAAGTGTAAGTAGATTAGGCTTTTGCTCTAACAAGAATTTCTTCCCTTTCCCTTCCAGTTTCTGTCCCAACCAAAGGCTTTAAGTGTAATTAGATTAGGCGTTGGTGTAAACAAGAAAGCACGCATTATAATTTCTTTTTCTCTCATTTATTTTAATTTGTTTGCCTCTCTTTTTCTCTAACTCTTTCAAACAAAGATTACTCTTTAAAATATATTTATTTGTGATGAACATCTATGGAAATAATTAAAAACATTAATGACAAGATAGAGAAAACATATTTAAAATCTTATTCTATTCATTACACCACAAATTAGGTCCTGAAGAAACTCAGTGAATGGATACATTTTTTTCTGTAGTCCTTTTTTTTTTTTTTTTTTGTTCTTATATTGTGCTTGAATTATGGATTTGTCAATGGGAAAAAAAAAATAATTAAGAATTTAAATTCCTTTCCTTTGTTTGGATTATGATGAGAATTAGAATAAATGTGTTTATATAAAAATTAAAAATTATTAAATTAAAAAAATTAATATATTGATAAAAGCATTTTCTTTACATTTTTTTCTTCCATTATCTTTTCCTTTGCTAAATTCTCACTTCAAAATATCATTGACATTTGTCTAATTAATACAGAAGATTTCATGATATTCTGAATATTTAACATTGATGATCTTGATTGTATTTTTGATGTTTTATAAAAAAAAGTGGCAAAAAAAAAAAAACATTCATTTAAGGATATGTTTAGTACGGGATAAAAAATTTGAGGGTAAAATATTATAGGAGTAATTGTTACCCGGATAATGGTTATTAGGGTAATAAGTTATGATACTTACGTTTAGAATAAGAGTAAAAATATTACCCAGTGATAATTATATCATGTTTGGAATGCTAAAAGTTTTGAAAGGGTAAAAGTTAATTGAGAGAGTAAATATTACAAGGATAATAAAAAAATGATAAAAAAATTTCCGTTTCTCTCCACTATCCACCTCCCACAAGAGTAAAAATTCTTCCATATGGGGATAATAGTTACTCCCCAAGTAATTGTTATCTCCATCCTAATATATGTAATGGAGGGTAAAAATTACTTCAGTAAACTTTATCCCCCAAAACAAACATGTCCTAAGGATATGTTTGGTAAGGGATAAAAAATTTAAAGGTAAAAAATTATGTAGATAATTGTTACGCGAGTAACAGTTACTGGGATAACAAGTCTATAATACTTATGTTTGGAATGAGAGAATAAATATTACTCGATAATAATTATATTATGTTTGGAATGTTAAAAGTTTTTAAAAGATAAAATTTAATTGAAAGAGTATATACTACTCGTGTAATGAGAAAAAGATAAAAAAATTTCACTACCATTCGTTACTCACCTCTCCCAGAGTAAAAATTTACTCCCGTGTGGGGTGATGGTTACCTTAGAGTAATTGTTATATCCCAGCTAAAAAATATGTAATTGAGAATAAAAATTACCCCCAAAACAAACATATCTTAAGAGGAAAGGGTAAGTAAATGCATCATTTTTACTTACCAAATCATGTTGAGGAGGAAAAAAAAAAGACTTAAATGCATCCTTTTTACTTACCAAATCATGTTGAGGAGGAAAAAAAAAAGACTTTAAATAAATAGAGAAAGATTAGTGTTGGTGTGGGGAATCCCAATAAGACAAATATATAAATGCGCATCCGGGGAATCGAACCCCGGTCAGTACCGTGGGAGGGTACTATGATACCACTACACCAGATGCGCTTTTTGGGTTCAGCATTCGATTAATTAAAAATTTAAAGTTTTGGCAGTCTCTCTCTACCACTACTCCGAATCGGTGATTGCTGTACTGTTCCTGCGGTTAACTCTTCTGGTCGGCGTGGAGGTATTTAGGGCTTCTCGATCACTCGCTGTATGTGTTGCCGAACTGATTAGGTTTTGCTTTATGTCTCCCTGATATTAACTGATTAATAGTTTTTTTCTTTCGTTTCTCAGTAAGTAATTAATCGATTATTGTCTTGTGGTTTTTCCTTTTGTTTTCAATTTATTTGGGGTAAATGAGAAATTGCTCATAATCTTCTGTTTTTTGTGATTTCCGTTGATTAATTGCCTTTTTTTTAATTTAATTATTAATTTGTCGTCTTGAAGGATAGGCTGGCTTTAGGAGCTAGAATCTCTCAGTAGTTGATCGAGAGACCTATAATTAAAATCTAGTATTTCTTAAGGGGGTTTCTCTTGATTGGCTCAGTCTTTTCCATACTCTTGTTGTTGAAGGAATGAACTTTGTTGTGTCACTGGTTTTGTTGTACAAATTTAAAAGTCTCCATTTTGAATACGGAGCTTATAATTTGTTCTGTGCATTTTCTTTTAAGAAAAGTGCTTCTATTAAGAATTTACCTGAAATAGTTGTCAGATTGATTGAATTGACAATGGAATTTTTGCAGTTAATTCATGGGTGCTTCTATTTAGGGTGAGGCTCACAAGCTATCACGTCTTTCTTGGCAATTTTTTTTTTTTTTTTGCCAATTTTCTTTAACAAGGTTTCAGGTCCTAGACTTAGTTGTCTAATAGAGTGAACTCTTTCAGGTAAATGTTTTTCCCATTTTACTTGCTCTATTTGTAGGCTGATCTCTAATATGCCTTTGAACCATGCTGATAATACATTGATGTAGTTTTGTGTGACATTGATGAATTGAAATTATTTTTACTGGAAGTTGAATACTCAATTAAACATATAACTCAGCATTCTCTGTGAATTACGACTGCCAGAGTAATTGATATTTTGCAAGAACCA
>QLOD02000016.1:857069-872957 GCA_003260245.2 Sideroxylon spinosum | reverse complement strand
GACTCGATCATAAAAGCCTAAAAATACAAACAAGAAAGTGGGGATCAGATGGCTGCTATATATTCCTTGAAGAAGTGTTATTTTAATTGAGAATGCATAGACATCCACCAAACCCTCTCTCTCTATATATATGTATATGGTACGTCGGCTAATCTGGGGCCCCCCGATCGAGGAAAGGCAGAACGTGCTAATCGTCACCATTATACATAGATAACCAAACGGAGGTGGGATTGGGTTTGAATTGAACGCTCATCAACAGTAATTATGGCCATTTGAAACCTTTCCGGATAGGTCAGGCATTTGGGCCATGTTTGTTTGAGTAATTAAATGGAGGGATTAGATAAGTAGTTTATTATTTTTGATTAAGTTGATTTTAATCCTGTATTTGTTTTGCAGTATTAGAATTTCGGATTGTACTTCATATCTCCCAAAATGGGGAATAAGTAATACCATGGAGGATATTGTATTACTTATCCCCTATTTTTGGATTTGCTTTCCTCCAAAATCCAAAGGTTCAAAATTATTTCTTATTACACCTTATGTCAAATTATATCTTTTATCTCACTTTATATCCCACCAATCAAAAATTTAAAAAATAATCTCACATTAAAAACTAATCTCATGTTTTATCCAATCTCATATATTATTCTATGGTATTACTTATACCCTATCATACAATCCCTCTAAACAAACACACCCGTGATACTCTCATGCATAGAACGGTCCAGAGAAAGAAAGGAAGAGAAAAGAAAAGCATCAATTCATTTCCTTCGTTTTATCAAAATGGGAATCCAAGGGTGAGAGTGATACGTTTTATTTCCATTGCTATAGCGTTTTATGGATACTGATTTTGATCATTCATTCTCATGCAATCTATTTCTCACGAGGATAACATCCATGCACTCTAGAAGTATCTGAATGGAGCTAGCTGAAGTCGAGTTTGCACAAAGCACCCCACTACCCACAGCTCTTAGTTTTTGACCCGGCAACAAGTAATCATTGCTAATTCGTTTCGTGGGATATGGGCCAGGTTGAAAATAGTATTTATTTGTGCTTAAAAAGGTTGATGGCCTAATGATGCACATTCTTTATTATTTTAAAAAAAAAAATTATGAAAGTATTCAGAGTCACAGGGACGCCAAATATGAAAATGGTTGGATGGTACGCGTTATTATTTTACTCACCGCAAAAACTTTAAATTTGTCAATTTCTTAATGAAAATATTGATACGATGGGTGCGTATATAGGGGTGTTTGGTTCAAAAAAATTTGATAAAAACGTATAGTAAAAATATAAAAATTTGATATAAAAATGATAAGTGATAAAATTTGATTGAAAAAAATACAAATTTCTTGTAATTTTTAATAAATTTTGATATTTAAGTTACCACCAAATAAGGCTATAGAACAGGACTTAGAATGAATGATTGAAATTTATTATATTATGTTACTATTAAAATTTAGATTGTACTATTCTTAAAAGCAGAAATTATATTTGGGTTTTTGGATAAAAAAAAGTTAATAAAAAGTATAATAAAAGTAAAAAAAAAAAAATTGACATAAAGGTGATATGTGATAAAATTTAATTGGAAAAAAATACTAATTTTTTATAACTTTTAATAAATTTTGATGATTGGATGTTTATATTACAATAAAAAAATAAAAAAATAACTATATTCATTGTAGTGAATGAAAAAGTACAAGTTTTTATTGAATTGAGAAGTACAATTCATTGCATTAAATAACTAACTGAAATTTGTTGCATTGAATTGTCAATCCATGTTGTTATATATATCTCTCTCTCTCTCTGTTTTCATGCATTTTTCATTATGGTCTTGTTTGGAAGGAAAAAACATACAAAAAGTTATTAAAAGTTATCAAAAGTTATATGTTTTTCCAATCACATTTTACCACATATCACCTTTATGTCACATCTTTTTTACTTTTATTATATTTTTTGGTTTTTTTTCCTCCAAACAGCCCCTTTAATAACAACACGGGTATAACAACAACCAAGAAGGATTCTTTTATTTTCTGTACTTGGTAACTAGAATTTGAATTTTTAATAATAAAGAAATGGTTATATAAGACTCCAACCAAGATTGAAAATAGAAATTAAGAGCCCGCGCAGTTATCACAAAATTTTATTAATTTTCTTTAACTTTTATCAAAAAATTTTAATTATTTGTAACTTTTACCGACTGTCTTATCGAATGAAAAGTTATTTCATAGAATTTGACTTGGTAGCGCAGAAGCCATTGACAATTGAAAAAGCTTTTTAACGGCAATTGAACGGAGATTAGGAAATTAATGAGGGAGGGACGCTTCTGTTGCCGTCGCTGGAAGTCAATTGAATGTTACATGACTTTTTTTTTGGCTTCGGTGTGGAGTACTAGGAATAAGTAAAAAAAAAAATCAATAAATCAAAAAATTTAATTGAATCGTACAAATCAAACTGAAAATTACAATTAACCAAATTAACTGTTTCGGTTTTGGTTTTTTTTAATTTTCAGTTAGGTTTCGATTTTTAACATACGTTAACCATCGTTTCGATTAATTGATCGAATTTTATTATTAAAATAAATTATATAATATACATTTATTATATATCAATATATTATATAATTTCTTAATATATAAAAGAAAAAAATTAAAATTATTTTAATCTAAACTGAAATTATGTTATTGTTGTTATCTAATTATGTTTAAATTTTAATTATTTTTATATTCTTGAATGTCTAATTAATTAATTAAAAGTTGATATTTATTTTAAAAAAATCAATAAAATTGATAATCAGATCGATTTGAGCAAACCATTTATAATGGTTCGATTTTGATTCAAAGAAAAAAATCGATCCTTCCCGGTTTGCTTTTTTTTTTTTTGGTTTACAGTTCGGTTAATCAAATCATAAGCACCCATAAGGAATACTCATTAAAAGTTAATAAATATATCATTATATCATATCTTGCAATTATATTTTACATTTTGGTAAAATTATGCAAGAAAAAAGTGTGAAACATTATTGTGAGACATGTTTTCATTGACCTTTAGGATTTGTTTGGTATGGGATTAAAAATTTGAAAGGTAAAATATTACGAGATTAATTATTACCCGAGTAACTATTACTGGGATAATAAGTTTGTGGTACTTATGTTTGGAATGAGAGTGTAAATATTACCCGATAATAATTATATTATGTTTGGAATGCTAAAAGTTTTAAAAGGTAAAAGTTGATTGAGAGAGCAAATAGTATGGGGATAATGAGAAAATGGTAAAAATTTCCATTATCCTCCGTATCCACCTCTTCCAGAGTAAAAATTTACCCTTGTATGGAGTAATGATTATCCCCAAAGTAATTATTACCCTTTATCCAAATATATGTGATAGAGAGTAAAAATTATCCAACTAAACTTTAGCCCCCGCTATTCTTAAAACAAACATCTCCTAAATATGTTTGTTTTGGGGATAACGGAAGATAAATTTTACTAGGTTAATTTTTACGCTCCATTATATCAGTTTGGATGACGGGAGTAACCATTACTCTGAATTAACAATTACCTCCATATGGGGGTAAATTTTTATTCTAGAGGGAGATGGATAATGGAGTGTAATAGAAAAATTTTACTTTTCCTCATTATCCCGTAAAATATTTCTTTACCCCACGTAAAATCATACATAAAGTCCTCCTATAAATAATTATTAAATTATTTTATCAAAATAATATTTAATAATAATAATTTATTATTAAAATGATTTATATTATTTTATTAAAATAATACTATTGAAATATTAATTTATGACTAAAATTATTTATTTTTTTGAATTAAAATTAATTTTTAATAAATAATAATTACTTATTAAAATAATTTATTTTATTAAAAAATTTTATTAAATGAAAATTATTCTCATAAATAATAATTTACTAGATTATGTATTGTGTTAATATAATTTATTTAAATAAATTGAAATTATTTGTTTTATTAAATTATTTCTTGAAAATAAAAATAATTTACTATTAAAATTAGTTACTATTGAAATATTAATCTATAATAAAATTATTTTTTATAATTAATATTTTTATTTATAGGTATATATTTTAATAATATATTTTTCTATTAAAATAAATTATTATTAAATAATAATGATTGTGATGATTTATTTTATTATAATATTTTATTAAAATTAAATATTAATTTTTATCTTTGGTCAATTTATTTTTACTCCAAACATAATTAACTTTTACCTCTTCAAATTTTTTGACATTCCAAACATAACATAATTATTATCAAGTAAAATTTATTTCCTCATATATTACGTAACTCTAATAACTATTACCAGGATAACAATTATTTTCATAATCTTTTATCTTTAAAATTTTCACCCCACTTTAACGGGAGCTCCTTGACAGCTGTTAACTTTTTTTTTTTTTTTTTTTTTGCATTATCAATTTAAAAGCTGTAAGTGACATGGAGCACATTGGCACAACGTGTAGTTTTATGGTGCAATATAAAAGAAAGACACTTAAATGGGCACAATGGGACTCCAGTGATAGTTTAAGGGAGTACTTTGTTTTTTTTCCTCTTTATTTGTTTTTGTTAGTGACAAGGAACTTTTTGAAAGAAGACTATATTGAGATTTCATTTGGCGCAACAATAAAAATAAAATAAAATAATTTATTTTTAAACAATTATTAATTTTTTACCAAACACAAAATCAATTTCCTAAATTTTTCCTACTAAATACGAAACCAAAATTTTCCAACATTTTATCAACTTTTTTTAGTTTTTTTAATATTTTTTACTAATTTTTTAAAATTTTCTCTAACTTTTACACATTTTTACCAACCATTTAATGAACCACTAAATTATACATGCCAATCTCATATGTAAAGTTATATTTTTTTGGTGCCGTCAAACGTAATTCATCCTAAATCACATTATTCAAATCTGAAATTCTAACAAAACATTTGAATGGTACAACATTAACATTTTAACCTAATATGATCTTCAATTTACAAAAACATGAGGCTCCATTTGGATAATTAAAAATTTTAAATTAATAAATTTAAGATTAAATTTTGTTAAAAATATAAGTGATAGACATTTATATAGTACATAAAATTTTTTCTAATTATTATTATCAAAATAATGATGCCGCTACTTAGTTCCTAAAATTGTGGAGCTATTGTAATTAAGGATTTTAAATAACAAATTTTTTTTTTATGATGAGCTCAATTCCTTATAAAATCATATTAAAATTATTAAATTATTAATAAAATTCTTATATAAATTAAAAAAGTTATATTTAATAATTCTATCTTTGTAATTAGTATCAAATTAGTTTATTTTCAAATTTGTTAATAGCTGAGTATCCGGGATTTTGGACTAAGGAGTAGCCTCAAGTACTGTTAGATTGCTAGCTAGAAACAATGTGGAGAGGAAGCCCATCGGCGACATGAACACAAACCAACAAACATACATACATGGATATATATATATATATATGTCCGGGTCACCAAAAAAATATAAATATATATATATAAGATTTGAGGGGAAAAGGGGGAAAAAAAAAAGAAGTTAATTGGACGTTGGATCATTGACCAATTGATTTTTATATCTTTTAACTAAAAAGGAGAAACTGATCCGTTAAGCTTTCAGATCATGGGTCACCAACTTCTGTTGAGCACTAGCTTTTTAAGCTTAGCATCATGCACAAAACAACAAAGCACAAAAAAAGCCAAAAAGACGGGTGAACAAAATAATCGAGATATTATAAATTGTATTAGTGGTTTGTTGTGATCAATTTGAATATTTTAATTTGGGTCCCGATTGACATATTTTTGAACTCAAATTGGACTATTTTAACCCCATTTTGTATTATAAAACTGAGCTAGCACAGATTTAATCTAATTGATACTGATTTTGGTCGATTTGATTATGTAAAATGTTTAGTTCAATTTTATTCAATAATTTAGAGACAATAAAACCGAAATCCTTTGGAGATGTAAGGTAAACTAAACCTAAATCGAATCATGCACTTCCCTAGTTGTTGTTTTTTTTTTTTTCTTTTTTGGGAGGAGGTTTAGAGAGAGAGACAAGTGGCGTGGAACTACATTATTTAAAGGATTTTTGGAGCCCAGTCACTATTTATAAAATTATAAAGGTTTTAGTTAGACTAAAAAAACTTGTTTATGAATAAGTCACACTTGAAGCAAAAAGATAAAAAATGACAAAACCATTTAATCCGAAAATATAGCACGCGTATCCGAAAAACCAAAACCCTCTTCTTTATTTCCAAAAGCGAAAAACCGATTATGCTTCAAAACTGCGTCAAAAAACTACGACTTTCCATCTCCGCCTTCTTTCCAAAAGCGAGAAACCGATTCTGATCCATTGAGAAAACCAGACCTCCATAATATAACAGGTACTGATTTTGTTATGTTTTTTTTTATAGTTTATCAAAGTAATGCTCTTTGGATACTAAATATATTTGATATCATTATTACCGGAGTTTTAATTTTATATGTGGTACTGTTACCAATATATGTGAACTCTATATGTGGTACTGTCAAAAATTGCATGTGGTACTGTCAACATTTTGTGTGATACTGTCATCATTTTTGGTGGTATTGTCGAAATTGTATGTGGTACTATCAATATTATGATAGTACTGTCAAAAATTGTATGTGGTACTGTCAACATTATGTGTGGTACTGTCACCGTTTTGGGTAATACTGTCGAAATTGTTTGTGGTACTATAAAAATTGCATATGGTACTGTCAATATTATGTGTGGTACTGTCAACATTATGTCTGTTACTCTCAACATTTTGGATAGTATTGTCTAAATTGCATGTGGTATTATGAAAATTGCATGTGGTACTGTCAATATTATGTGTGGTACTGTCATACAAAATGTTAGCATGCATGTAGAACTTTCTTCTTATAACTGGTACTATCTTCCATAAACAATATATATAAATTGACCAATGACAGCCTTCCACGAACTTCTTAGCACACAACTTCAACTCTGTTCTTATTATTCCTCCCATACATGAACTCAAAGCCAACCTCTGTAGTGTATCGACAAATTGCATCCCGAAATCCATCAACACCTCCAAAGAATTCATATCCCTCCCTCAATATTAACGACGACCAATTAGAACACAACAATGGTCTATCCCTACTGCTCGAACATGAACTACGATTCACATCAACATCGTAAGAATCATCATACAAATGCACACCATTACCGCCACTGCAAACAGTACCGCTTGATACAATATATGGCATAGTACTGGTACTGTTACGAGAGACAGTACCGGTACTATGGGGAACTGTGTTTCAACTGTCATCAAATATATCAATTGATACATAACACAACCCAGTCATATAAGCAAACATCATCATATTTTTAAAATCAACCTCATTTCTCAGAAAATATGAAGAATGTTCATGGATTGAGTAACTAAATGTCACATTTTTCACATTCAAACTACATTAATTCTCACACACCTTCATAATTAACATTTACCACAAAAGTCTCCAAACCATACTTATACATCAACAGCAGATTGAAAGACATGACTGCCGGAATCGTTGATAGGATATAATCAACTAATGCGTGATACAGATTTGTAGATACTCCTCCTTCGAACGAGTGATAAAACCTATCTTCTTCAAATTTTCACGAATAAAACTGTGTATTATTTTAGATATACTAGTGTGAGAGGTGAGAGAGACAATGGGATCAACGTGATACTCCTCCAGTCCTCCTTCGAAAGTGCAGTAAAACCTATCTTCTTCCAATCTTCATGAATAAAACTGTGTATTATTTTAGATATACCAGTATATGTATAAACGAGACATGAGAGGTGAAAGAGACAATGGATCAACGTGATTCCTATAAAAATGGTAACTCAACTGTCAATTATAACTGAATTATAGAAACAAAGGGTATTATTGGTATATTAGAAAATTATTTAAAACAATTCGTGGGATCAATTTAAATGTGTGACGTAATCACAAATCTTTCGACACAACTATGACTTAAGAACAATTATTATTTTTTTGTATGATGTACATCCTTATAAGTTTATAAAATATGACTTGGGCACAAGAGAGAGAAAAGTGGCGTGGAACTACATTATTTAACCGTAAGCGTGTTTACTATCGGAAGAAAAAAGGTACTAAGTTGGTAGGCCGCCTGCCAGTGCCGATGTGAATTGTAGCCCATGTTTTAAGGTGCTACTGGCCCACCTAATTCAATCACCCAATTTAGGCCCACATCCAAATATCAATGGCCCACAAAAAATAAAGAAATTTGAACTCATCCAAGAGAATATTTTTCAGAGCTCATATCCACCGTCCAATTTTTTTTATAAGCCAACCCCAGAACAATCAGATCAAATCAAATATTCATGCAATTGGTGAGAGACTGCACACGGCACAGTGGATGGTGAGAACTTCCCACCCAAGTGCCCTCTGAGATTTTGTGGGCCCGAGATAAAATCTTGTTTTGCCCATGGTCCGAATCCGACGGCTGTGATTAATGTTAACCATTCAAATTCTTTGACTATTTTGCAGTATTTTTTTTTTAATATCTCAATTTAATAATAAAATACACAAGTCTTGTGGACTTGGGAGGAATGGAATATTGCTGACGTGCGAACGCACTTTGGGGGGGGGGGCGAGGGTATTTGCGGTCCACGTAGTGTGAAAACCGAACCACTTGACATCATTGATCAGAGAAAAGAGGAGGATTTAAAAAAATGGGATGTAACAACGGTGGTTGATCGAGATTGTATATCTCTGGTTGGGTAGGAAATAAATGCATGCGCATATGATGTTGGGCCCCGCGGATGGCCCACCACTAACACCGCCCCTACCCCTTCCATCACGCCTTTCTCGGACGCCTCACGATGGGGTCAACATCAGCGCCGTAGGAACGCGTTTCGTTTAGCTCGATGGACCACTTCGGCTCCTTGGGCGGCCCCACCTCCCTCCCCCCCACAACATCCATCTAAGATGTTTAAACTAACTCGTATTCAGTAGCTACTCGCTCTCCTTCGGTCACCATGTTTAGAGAAGGTATAAAAATATTAATAATAATGAAGATAAATACAAGAATTTTAAAGTGTTCTCGAATAAAAGTAGCAAGCGAATGGATAGGACAGTCTCCATTTCGTTTCCTATATGTTTGTTTATTAATTTATATATATATATATATAATTTATAATTATTACTATACTTGATAGGTAAACAGAGATGAGAACGGAAAATCCATTATCTAGGGAGTGCAGGTATAAAAAAACTTTCATCCCTCGTATAGAGACAAGGATAGAGATGAGGACGAGAAAAGATATTGTTAGATCGGAACAAGAACAAGAAATAGAATTATTAAAGGGGAACAAAAACAGAAAAAACTATACCTCTACCCCTCTGGTATTCTTAATCCCTCTTAATAAGCGGATATATTTTTTATCAAATTTAATTTTTTTTCTTTATTTAATTTTCTTTATCTTATATAATATCTAATTAAAATATTTTCATTTATAATTTTTATACATGTTCATCATATTTATACAAAAAAAGTACTATAGAAAATAATTCAACGTTGAAAAATTCACGAATGGTTGAATTTTAAAAAAGTTAAATTTTCCTATAAATTTTTTACCGCAAATAAACTTTTTTTTATTTTTAATCATTTTAAAAAATTCAACTTGTTTATTTAACACTTTAAATTTAATAACGTCACCCAATTAAAAAAAAAAAGTTGTTAGATTTTTTTTATTAGAATAATATAACTTATTTATGAGATTAATAATCTATAATTATAATTTTGGTAAAAAAATATTTTTTAATTACAAATGATTACGGTGTCCAATGCGAAACAAATAGACATAGTTTACTAGTGGTATTAGAATTTCAAATACATTCAAGCTTAACCGAAGCGATATTAAAACTTCTTAAATGTTTATTATTAAATTATATATATATATATATATATATAAAAAAAAATTGAGCCTTTTAAGAGTCAGCAATGTAATACTCAAATTCCGCTAGCTCGTTTACGTGACTAAGTTAAATTTAAACCTTTAACAACTGGGGATAGAATCTAAGGATGGCAATAGTCCATATGATTCGAAAATAATAATAATTTTTATAACCGAATCGATTATTTTTGAAAATTAGAAATGATAACTAAACTAACCAAATAATATACATTAACCAAATATTAATCAAATCAAATTATTTTGGTTCGGTTATAGTCGTTTCAGATGTATATGCTTATAAATCTAGATATATTTTTTTCATAACTTAATTATGAAAATATAATAACATTTTATATATAAGAGTTATTCGAGATTTAGAACATATATTTAATATTATAAGGATTTGTTGATTTCCTATAACTTTTGAGATTTCAAAAAATGAAATCATTGACAAAAGTGGATATTTGGATTATCTATTTATATATATATATATATATATATTAAATATTAAGTAAATTTAATTCGATTTATTTGATTTTAGAATTTTAAAACAATGTTCAAAATCGATAACCGACATTTTTACAAAAAATTACCAAACCAACTGTTCCTAAATAAATAACCGAACCAAACTTCTTCAATTTAGTCGGTACAGCTTGAAAACTAAAATTTAGCCAAATTATGCACACCCCTAGAATCTAGGATTTATTTCACCTACTCTCTTTGTGATTTTAACTTTTTTGTATACCTAAATCTTATAAATTTCACAAATATGCATCTAGGCCTTTTTAAATTTGTATTACATTCAATCAGATTCTCTTTATATGTTGGAGTTTTCATCCAAAATATAACTATTGACTAATTCAATATTATAAAATTATGTTTGTACTCTTAGTGTTAATAAAACAAATATTAATATTATGATGTGGCATATCTTTTATTATAAAAATCACATAACAATTAATTTATTAATTTTTTTCTGTAAAACTTTTTTATATTACTCATTCAATTATTATGCTTCACATTAATATTTTTACTAATAACTACATTTAAACATATATAAATATAACATGTAAGTTACAATAAATGTTATTTTTTCATTTTCTTTTCATTCATTTTTTTCAAGTAGAAAAATCTTATTTTTAATTTTCCTTTTTATTAATACTAA
The DNA here is from genome assembly GCA_003260245.2 of Sideroxylon spinosum. Lineage (NCBI taxonomy): Eukaryota > Viridiplantae > Streptophyta > Magnoliopsida > Ericales > Sapotaceae > Sideroxylon > Sideroxylon spinosum. The sequence goes on along the minus strand of QLOD02000016.1, from coordinate 861,799 downwards.
TGGTTTAAAAACAATTACATAAAATTAAATTGGTCAATCCTTCCTTTTAGATGAAAAATTTAAAAGAGAAGATTTAAATGAATATATTATTTCGTGAAATTTAGGTACACATTTTGAAACTTGTGAATCTAAGTGGAGAAACCCACAAACTCACAATCATAAAGGAGAATAGATGAGATAAATCGGAGTATCTATTCATAAACAATTTTGATTTATTTTGAGGGCTACTTTTAAGTGACCCCATACGTGTAATTATTTGACAAGGAAAAAGTATACATAAGCTTGACTTAAGGGTTTGAAATTAGTTGCGTTTGAAATTATAAATTCTTACCGTCGTAGTCAGATACCATTGTGCTGAGAAATATTATCCCATGATTGTAATAATAGTGGCTCTGTTTGGATCTCAATAAAATAATATAAAATTCTACATATCTCTACAAATACGAATTACGAGATTGTAAAATTAAAATTTTTTATTCACTGTATAAAGCACGAGATATTAACTTTTACAAATTTATATAATTTTATACAATTTCAAACACACCCATTATGAGCGCCAAATTAATTAAAGTGCCCTCTATTCCATTCCATATATATTCTGCAACTTAGTAATGCATATGTTCTCTCTCCCTTCCCTTTGGTTTAGAACAGCAAAATGCGTCGTCATTGCCTTGACAAAAATTGTTTTTCCTCCATCCAACTTCCCTGTTTCACTTGACCTAGTTATGGAAGAGTCTGTTAAAGAGTTGTTGATATAAGCCATAGGCACATTACCTGTTTCAAGTTGCATGACGTCATCTCTCTCTCTCTCCCCCCCCCCTTCTCTTTTTGGGTGAAAAGGTAAAAAAACAACACATTATGGATGGCCGAGGGAATTTAACTGGGAGAAATTAATTATTTAAGTACTCTTAAAACAATATTTTAAGATTTGGGATTGCATCACAGTGACACATTTAAATTGAACCCATTACAATTATGCTTGTATGTGAAGCATTAAAAAACTTTCCTTTAATCATTCAAAGAACATCTTTATGTGTATATTATTTGTAAATTAGTTGGTATTTAATTTATTTTTCTACTTTCAATCTTTTGTTTTTTATTTTACGTGTTTTAAACTTTAAAAATTTTAAAACAAAGAAACAGAAAAATTTTTGTTTTTTGTTTTTTATTTTGGATTCAAAAAGTTTAAAACAAATTTTGGTCGTTTTTCATTTCATATATAAATTCATTTTCTGTTTTTTAAAACAAATTTTGAAAACAAAAATGATCAAATGCGTTTGAACTATTTTTCTTATTTTCAAAAGTATTAAATAAAAAATCAATTCAAAACAAAAAATAGAAAAATAAACCAAATGAAACTCTAATGCATTAAATAATTTTCCTTTAATGGATCAAAGAACATCTTCATGCGTATATTATATTTTTAAAACTATTTTACCGTTAATTGTTCAGTTACGATTGAAAGAATTTTAGTAGTTGACTTAGGGTGCGTTTGGGCTACTAAAATTTGTTGAAAAACTCTGAAAATCTCTAAATACCTCTGAAATGCTCTATTACATTTTTATATTTTCTATCCCTCCAAATTTCAAAAAAAAGTGACACATATACCAAAAAAATAACATAACTACCATTTCATTAATCGAATGGGAAAAATTTTTTAGGGATGTCACCACGAAGTCGTGCGCTACAAAATGATATCCACTTTGCGTATTTTTTTTTAGTTTCTGCATACCGTCCCGACAGAAAGTACCAAACCGTTCTGACGGTTTGGTCACTACCGAAAACCGTTCCGACAGACTTCAAAACCGTTCCGACGGATTCAGCCATGTCTTTATAGGATCTTTAAACTAGCTGTCCCGACGATAACCAAAACCGTCAGGACGGATTCGATATTGTTCCTCTCCAAAATTTACAATTTGGGTTAGGCGCGCCCAACACCACAAAGTGACTCAAACCACATTTTCCGTTATTTTTTATTACTCCAAACGCACCCTTATACGGATAAATATGAAATATGCACAAATCAAACGGTCTGACATGATGCGTAAGACCCGTCCAGATTAACCTGCTGGCCTTGTTAAAATTTATTGGGTCTTATGTATGGAAGGTCAAATACCCATAATAAATTTTACAAAGAAAAAGTGCTCAAAGTGTACGTAGTCATTGTATATGCATTATTATGTATCTTTAAAAGGCAACTCGATCAGTGATGGAAAAGAAGCAGGGAGGTGTTTGATGGTGATATAAATGAATGTTCATTAACCTCCTTGATTGAGGCCTTTTCGTCCATTAGGAAAAAAAAAAAAAAAAGCATTCAATGGAAAGGTTTCATTCCAAACGTTTCTATGTGTGTATACTAGGAGGAGAGGGGGGGGGGGGGGGGGGTTTGCAATACTAGAAGAAACCAGAGAAAAATATGTCATTTTTTTGTTAAAAGAAAAACAATGCAAATTGATTAAGTTAACTATTTATGTAAAGGAGCAACACTTTTGACATCACAGCTTGCTTTACGCCATGAGGTAAGAAGACCCAAAAGCAGCTACACTACTAGATAATATTTATGAAAATTCAAAGGGTGAAATAGAAGAAGAAACAAACAGTGTATTTTTCAAATTTTTTTTTAAATAATAATAATAAAATTAGTACTTAAGTTAAAAAGACAACCAAGCTCCTTTTCAATGGTGGACACTGAGTCATCCGTATCCATTAATATGCCAAAATCCATGCAATTAGCTAGCTTATTATTATTATTATTATTATTATTATTGTTGTTGTTGTTGTTGTTGTTGTTGTTGTTGTTATTGTTATTGTGCGGACAAGGAATACCCTATCACGTATTTCTCTTTCAAAAAATATATTTTTTCGTTCATAAATTATATCACTCTGATCAGAGGTTATATTCTAATTAAATTAAGACTAAATATATAGTTTAATAGTTGTATAATATAATTACTTAATTCATTACATTTAAGTGTATTAGGGATAAGATGATCAAACAATATATACAAAATAATCATGATGAAGTTATTTTTTTCACCAACTCCAATACTTAAATCATCATTAACATTCAATACTTTCCGTATCACCATTACAATCAAATCAAGATAATGAATACCAGACACTTTACATCTATAAATACCACAAAAATATAAAAAATAAGGGTCATTCTTATATTATCATTGTTCTTATTTACTCTTACTTTAAATGACGGAATGTCCCTGATTAAGTACTTTTCAGTTAATTTTATTTTACTATTTTCTTAAGTGCAGGTCCGTTAACTTTATTTTACTATTTTCTCAAGTGCAGGTCCGCACAAAGATAGAGCAAATAGGATGAAAATTTTCTTCTACAATTATTATTATTATTATTATTGATTTGTACTCATGGCAAACAAAGAAAAAATGGGTGATCACTATAAGAAATTGAACTAGCTAAAACTACTGTTCCAGCCGGCCAAATTTGTTTCCCAATATATATCAGCTAGAATAATTAATAGAAAAACAGTGGAGTCACTAAGGCTTTTGATGATATGATCCATGCATTTGATTTTTAAGATGCACGTCAAGTAGATTCAAAGCCAGTTAAATTAAGTTTCATGAATTAATTATATACATTATCACATGGTGAAAAAAAAATGGAAAAATTTTTTTCTTTAATTTTTAATTTTAAACAAGATAGAAAAGCTTTGGTGGAGATGATCATGATCCTAAGTTAGGTTCAAATCCTCCTTTAAATTTAAACTTATATTTATATATATTATTGTCCACTGATATGCTTTAGCAACGTTTTAATTTTATAAATTAGCAAATTGCTAATCTGCCATGTCAATTTTTTCCACTTCTTTAAACCTTCTGTCAAATTAATCCTTTATGACCGGCAATATATCCAATATTTTATATAACAAAACAATTCATGCTTCCAGCCACTAACTTGCTTGATAGGAATTTAGTAATTGATAATCAATTTATTTTATTTTTTCCCTTTATTTTAGAAAGCTAGATAAGCAAAAATATCTATGAAAAAATAAGACAATTTTGACTCTCACTCTTGCTTCTTTGCTCGGAAAAGCTAAAGACACTGCAGGATATACTACAGACACCCCCACTTACCACAAGCTTTTTATCAAGTTATTCCATGTTCTCTCACTGAATTAAAAAATTGAGTAATTAATTAATATATTGTATAAAAGACACCTCTCTCTCTCTCTCTCTCTCTCTCACACACACACTCACTCACATATATGTACATATACACACACATAAAGCAGAAGCAATGTCCACACAACCATCTCAAAACATTCCCTTCTCTCCTGCTTTTAAAATCAAGTTGCAATAATAGAGGTGATTTTTCCTCTTGTCAAGAACCCACTTCTTCTGATCCTCTTCTTCTTCTTCTCCGACATCCATGGATACAGCTCAATGGCCACAGGTAGAGAGATCCATCACCTCTATCCTTTATTCCTCTCTAGACCTAATTTTTATCTCTGTGTTGAGATATATATATATAGATTTAATTCAATGCTATCCTTGTTTATTGGGCACTTTTTTTAAGGATGATGGTGTTGATGATCAGTGCAAGGCCCCCTTATTTAGATTTTTTTTTTCTTTTTTTCTTTTCTGTCTTCTTTTCTTTCACTTCTTCTTCAAGATGTTGCACCTCTTTTTTTTTCTTTTTTTCTTTTTTCTTTTTTTCTTTTTTTTTTTGTTGAGGGGGTGGGGGTGGGGTGGGGG
>QLOD02000016.1:766661-785513 GCA_003260245.2 Sideroxylon spinosum | reverse complement strand
TTTATAGCCTCACAAGGCCCCTTTGCCTTTATGAGAAAACCGATGTGGGATAGGAAAACCTACAAGACTAAGGAAAATCAATGTGAGATAGGAGCCACCACATTAACATTCTATAATCCCACCAACCTTTTGTTTCTCCCATTAATCCTGTGGACTTCTGTTCTAGACTTTGCTCCCATTAATAGGCGTCATGGAAGAATGTTGTCATGGAAGAAGTCCACCAATGCTCCCATTGTTCTAGAACAGAAGTCCACCAACAAAAATATTACGCAGATGAGAGCAATGTTGTCATGGAAGAACTTGCCAAGACACCGGGTAGAACTTGCTTGACTTGTAATAATTGGAAAAATGATAACACACAAGATAAGTATATTTTCACCAAGACTCACTGGTTTGATTCTAGTTGGATGTTACAGAAAATGATAATAGGATTCATTACAGCATCAACATCCCTTCAGTTATTATGCATCAAAATTTGTATATATTCAAACTTACAAGGCTTTGATTGATCCTTGACTAGGAAAAAAAATACCAACACATCCTTATGTACATAAAAGCAGCAGGAGGCAACAATTGCTCAGTAAGCTCCCCCCACCATATCAGCAAGATAACCGAAGTCCCAAAGGTCCGCTGAGTTCCCACTCTCCTCAGTTGCATCTCCATTGAGGGATGCATCCACCAAAGCATCCCAGTTCTCAAGACAAGGAATCTCAAGGAATTTCATTTGGCACTCGAAATCATAAAGCTCTTCAGACAAATTCTTCCCAGTATTTTCCTCAACAGGTCCCACTTCCTCGGGGTCACACTTCAATTTCTTTAAAGGGTTACCCATTTCTGCAACTTCCATGGTGGCTGGGTAAATAGATGATATTTCTGGAGTCTGTGTGTTATGTTCTCCCCACCAAAAGTCTGAACAATTCAAAGAGTTACCTTCTTCATCCGAATTAAAAACAACGGTGGTACCATCAGATGGGGTAAGTGATTTGACACCAACCTCTCCGGTGAATTCATATTGTTTGGTTGGTGATTTCTCTTCCGCAAAATCCATGTTGTTCACAAGACTGAAAACTTGGTCCAAACTAGGCTGAACAGAGCTCGCGCTCGCCCTGGTAGGTACTCTCTGAGAAGCGGCCTTGATGGTGGTGCGCTTTGGAGCATTTCGTGCTTCATCCGGGAAATTCAGCTTGGCTTTCTTGCCACGAATCTTCCGTGCCTCAAAATCATAAGCTCTTGCGGCTTCTTCTGCGGTATTGAAAGTTCCAAGCCAGACACGGACCCCTTTCCTCGGGTCACGGATCTCAGCAGCCCATTTACCCCATGGCCTCTGCCGAATTCCTCTGTACTTATTGTTCCCCTTTCTCTTTGCTGATTTTTCTGCTTTTCCGCCAAATTCCACAGAATTTGTAGATCCGGAGCCTTCAGTTAAGAAAGAAAATTTGGACATGATTAAAAAAAACGACTACACCATGGATGTGCATAATCTATACCAGGAATAATTAATCAAGACAGGAGAAATAAAGAGAAAATTATAATTATTTTTACTTAATATTTGAGTAAATTACACTTATTTTTTATTATTAATATTAATCCTTTTTAAAAAATAATTATCAAAACTTTATATAAAATATCAAATTATCAAAAATTTAAAATATTTTTTTTATTTTACCTTCATTCTCATATTCCTTAAGTTTTCTTTATAAAAAATTTTTTACTTATTTTTTATTTATTTGTAAGAATTTTTATAAAAACTAATAATAATATAAGAAAAAAATAAAATAAAATAATATTTAAAATTTTAATTATTTTAAATTTTATTTTGTTAAGTTTTAACAACTAATATATTAGAACGAATTAATATTAATAATATTTTAAATTAAAAAAGAAAAGTAGAAATTTTAATTGTGTTAATTATGATTAACAAATGTTAAAAAAAAAAAAAAGTAGTTGTAATTTAACCATAAGTAAATAAATCAAAATCAAAATTGAAAGAAGAATGAACGAAGAAATGAGATCAGAGCAGTTGTTACCGTGAGAAAGGCCAGATTTTGCAGAGGAGAAGGCGAAGGGCTTGACGCCGAAGCCATCGAGATCAGAGGAGTCCTTGAAATCCTGAAAATCGGCCTCGAAGTCGTCGTCGAGATCGATTATGTTAGGCGGGAAGGGCTTGGAGTAGAAATTTCCAGTATTGTTCTTCGCACCGGAGGTCCAGAGGGAGTTCTCGACGAGCCGGCGACTGCGCGTCGGCGGAACGAACTCGGAGATGATGGCACCGCCACACATCCTCTTTTGTTTTCCGAGAAAAACGTTTCTACCGTAGACTCTGGAAGGAAAATGTTTTCTGAGACTCAAGAAAAGAAAAGACAGATTTTCTTGCTGAGTTTTTCTGAGAAAGAAGGAAACGGAAGAGCGTTTTATAAGCAACGAGGAAAAAGGAGGTGGAGTTGGAAGGAACGAGGAAGCAGTATTATTGTACTATAATACCCTCTTTCGAAATGCTTAATTACATGGATAAATATTTTTAATTTTATTAGTACTGGAAAGCGCCAGCTAGAAAATTTACTGTTCCTACCCTTCCCACTTGCAAATTTTTAATAGTTTTTGTATTTTTTTAATTAAAAATTATTAGTTATAATTTTTTTTATATATTTAATAAAATAAATAGTAATTTTTTATAACTTTTAAATATTTGATAAATTTTTTTGTAACTTTTAATAATTTCTATCAATTTAGGCCCTGTTTGGCCCACCACAAAACAATCAAATTTTACAAAAAGTTACAAAAAGTTATACTTTCTTTCAATTAAATTTTACCACGTAACACATTTATGTCAAATCTTTATATTTTTACTGTACTTTTTTACTAAAAATTTTTTCACCGAACAGTCCCTTAATAATTTTTAATAACTTTTATTAAATAATTAAAAAATAAAAATTGATATTTTTTTACTAAGAATTAGGATGCCCATCGCCCCTGTCTAATCTTTTGACATAGGGAGCAATGCTATTGAGCAATGCTGAAATTGTAGGAAAAATAATTAAGTTTATGATTTTTTATAAAATAACAAAGATAGGTATTCGAATTTACAAATTAATGAATTTATGAATGGTTAAGTATTTAAATTTAAATTTTTAAATAATTGAATATAAAGCTAGGTTTGTAATTCTATATGACGTAAATTTTAAAATCTTCTTTTATTTATAACTACTTTTGTAAAGATGTTTAAAAATAATGTTTTATAAAAATATTATAGTTTTAGTTATACTAATTAACCATAATACCTATCCATAAATACTTATGTATATAATAATATGTTAAAGTCTTATTGTTCTACGTGAGTTTATACTTTTTATAAAAATGCTATGGTTACTCTATTTTTACTTTACATCCTTGGTTACCCCTTAATGAATAAAGAATCCAAAATGAATAGAATTGAATGAGTAAGATACCCTTACTCATAATAAATTAACTTTTTTTTTCTAATAATTTTTAAAAATATTATTTATATTTTTAAAAAAATATAAAAATTATTTTATTTTCGTTTCATAAAAATAATATTTGATGAAAATGTATAGAGGGTGAATAAAGTTAGAGATATTTTTTGTTTTTCATGAAAAAAATTTTAAATAATTACAGAAAGATAGATAAAATTAAAAAATTAATAAATATTTCAAAGAAACTTGAGCTCAAATGAGCCCTTAATTTTTCAACATAAGAAGTTTTGTTTTGTGTAATTTATTTGATCAAATTTTAATTTTTTTTCTTTTCTAACTTTTAGATATTTTAGGTAAATTATTCATATTTAAAGGAAATATTTAAAAATAAAAAATTCTGTATATGTTAAAAAGATTTTTTTTCCCTTGTACGTGATTTTTTTTTATTTTAAACATGTTTTATATATATATATATATATATATTTTAAATGTGAATAGTAAGTCTAAAAGTTATTCAGAAAAAAAGACTTATTTGTTATGAAAAAAGGTAATTTACCCCTTTCATTCCATTTATATTGAACTTTTTATCTATAAACGATCAAAACGATATTGTTTCAATAAAGATATATCTTATACTAGAAAAACGTAAATACTTTCTATGCCTTATCCTAATTTTAATTAGTATTTATAGTTTTACCTTATAATCTTGTAAATACTTTCTATGTCTTATCCTAAATAAAATTTTAATTAGTATTTATAGTCTTGTCTTATAATCTTGTTAACCTGTAAAAGCCTTTATATTCTATAGAAATTTTTAGAAAACATACTGACAATTTTGACTCTATCTTGGTAAATAAATATATTTTAATTCCATTTTAATATTTTTTCCTCCTAACATTTTTATTATGGTAAAAGACTCAATACTTTCTTTGTCATAGTTAGCTTTGAGAGTTGGGGGGATGACATTGCCCAAAGATCAACTATCTTTTCATTTGGCCTGAAAATCATGGTCATCAAATCATTTAAAGGAAATCAAATTGAATAAGAATCGTTAAATCATTTTAAAAAATACTGTTAATCTTTTACACCCCAACCATTCTAATCCCTTTCTTTTTTTTTTTTTAAGCTTTGTTGTTACGACCCTACTTCCTAAGTATTTTTGTTTTTGTTTTTTTTTTAGTTGCTCTAATTATTTTATTATTATGAGCCAGTGGGTATGTATATTTTAATATCATTCATTTCAAAACCATTCAATTCGTTTGTTTTGAAAACCGCTTACCTGTACTATTCACCTCTCTCTCTCTCTCTCTATATATATATATATATATATATATTCTTATACTTTAAAGAGTTGGCTTGTGACTGCAATCAATAAAATTTAATTAACGAGCAATTTACCACAATTTGCTAAATAATTTGACCTTTGATTCTCTTCGCCTTCCTTTTTCTGGACTTTGCTTCCCCCATTGTTGTTTTCTATAATTTATGCCTAGGATGAGAAGATGGAAATCATAGAAGGATATGCCAAACAAGAAGTTCCCATCCAACAATTGCACAAAAATAACCATAAATTATTCCAACTTGCAAGAAATAGCCTGGGTAGATCATCTACTTTAACCCGTCTATTTTTTTTATTAAATTTTAATTTTTTACTACTTTTAAGCATGTTGTATATTTATATTTATTGAAAATTATGAAAAATAACAGAAAATAAAAAAATTTACGTTGGTATTCAAAAAAAAAATAATTTTTCAGTTTTTCACTAATACGTGAATTTTTTCTATTATTTGTCCCTTTTTTTTTTGAATGATAATAAAATATTTAAAAACTACCAAATTAAAGAAATCAAAATTTAAATTCTTAATTATTATAATTAAAAAATAAATATTAAAGTAAATTTTGATAAAAGAAAAAAAACTTAAAGTGTAAAAAATATAATTTACCTATTATTTTACTACAAAGGACACACACTATGTGTGCATTTGTAATAAATTTCCTAGTTTATTAACGAAATAAAAAAAATATATCAAATAACAAATAATGAAAAATTATTCGTCAAAGATATATATAAATAGATAGTAAGTAATTAAAAGGTATTTAAATAAAATAAAAAAATTATAAATATAGTGAGCGGTTAAAGGGTGTTTATGAAAAACAAAAAAATAAAAGGATAAATTTATTTAAATAACTTATAAAAATTAAAAATTTACTTATACATTATTTTTAAACGTTGAATGGTTTTTAGTGGCAGTTGAGAGTTTCGTTTAGTTGGCTTCACCACCACCGTGATGTTTTTCTTATAATACTAGATTTTATTTCATTTACATTCCCTGTGGCCTCGGTGTTGAATACATATATCTCATAACTTTTTTTATGATTGTATACCTAAATCCTCTAAACTCTGTATTACAGTCACTCTGGCTATTTTAAATTTATATTATATATGAATTAGTAATATATATATATATATATATATCAATTGTCATTTTTTTTATTATTAATCTAATAAACTAAATATGGAAGAGAGAAAATTCTAATTTTAATTTTTTATATTTCATTTTTTCATTAATATCAAACAATAATAGAAGTAGTTTATTTTTAATATTCTTTTTTATGCATCTTTTTTATATTAATAATAAGACCATAAAAGTAATTTTATAATATTAAATCGATCAAAACTGATTTTTTAAATTAAAAATCTTACTGAAAGAGTCTTATTAAATGTAATATAAATCTAAAAAAGTATAATTGTAAATTTATAAAATCCGTAAAATCCAGGTGTGTAAAACTCAAAACTATAAGGTGTGGAGGTGAAATAATTCCACCGAGTATAGATGTTATCCCAGTTTCCTGGTCCTTCGGCGGCGAACATTTTGAGCTCGTGGCCGCCGGCCACGCTTTGCTTTTTGACAATGAGGTGGGACACGATTTGGTGGTGCAGCTGTCGCTTTAAAATGAAATTCTTATATATATATATATATTTAACATTTTTTGTGGATAACTACAAAACGCCAGGGGAAGCCAAGTGGGCAAGTGGCTGAAACAGTGTTACTTTAATTATGGGAATCCAATAAGAGTTGAGTTCTAGTAACTTTCGAGTTCGACGTACGATGAAAGATAAGATACATCGTTCAGGTATAATTATATATTCAGATATGTAGCTATCACCACTTATATCACGTCATTATGTGATTATTCTTACGTGACGATTCTAATATGGTTATGTACTTTTATTTGCTTGATTTAATTAATGTGATGAAACAATAAGGTTTTTTTGTTATCTAATTATAGGGTGCCAACATGAATCATGTAAGTTTTCTCTTTTTTTTTTTTTTCAATTGAGATGATAAATATGTGTGTGAGAGATTTAATTTGAGACATCGTTTGATAATTTAATTTTTAGTAAAAAATTATCAAAAGTTGTTTTTTGGATGTTTAACAAAATATTAATTTTTGTCACTATTCTAATTAGTTATAGTATCTTTCTCAACGTAAAAACTATTAAAAATTATTAAAAGTTATTAAAAATTTTATTAAACATCTAAAAGCTGTAAAAAAATTATTAAAAATTACTAAAAAAACTATTATTTGCTTCACTAAATGTCCCAAATATTGTAACTAGAAACTTTTGATCAAAAAATATCATAAATCGTTGAAATTTAGACTTCTAGAGAATATCTGAATAGTTAAATGTAATTTATCCTATTAATAACTGTATTATTTCCCATGGGGTAATTTTTTTTCCACGAGTAATCACATAATTATGTGATCTACTTCTTTTTGTCTTTTATTTCCTCAACTTCGACAACGCAACCTCCTAATTTCAATATATATATAATCTTCTACTCAGTACTTGGTTAGCGTAGAAGCAACAAGGAATTCAACTTGACCACTTGACAACGGAGAGATGAACCCGGAGAATTCTTCCACATACATGAACATGTACCACTCTTTTGTCTTTTTGCTTGACGTGGCCGAGAGGAACCAACCTTAATTTGGATATATATATATATATATATACTAGAAATTATCTATGCCTAGACGTACAAAAATATAATTTCATATGTAAATAGTTTAAATTAAAATTTATAAAGTAAACTTACATGAAAAACTATAAAATTAACTTATAAAAATAAAAATCATTATTTAAAAAATAACAATGTAGAGACAGAAAAGCAACTAAAGTGAAAACAAAAATAACAATAATTTCAGCTATTGAGCAAATTCAACGATAAAAAATAACACAAATTCAAAATTTTTAAAATTGTAATATTAAACACATTAAAATTGAAATTATAAGTAAAAAAAATTTAAAAAAAACTCTCAAACAGAGAAAAAAATAATTTGATATAAAAGGGAGTGTTTAAAGCTAAAAAAAATCAAAAAAATCAAGAAAAAAATTTAAAAGTTTTCACTTTTTTGATACAAATATCAGGCTAACTTTTAAAAAATTTGTCAAAATTCGTTAGAACATAGCAAAATTTTAGTTAAAAATTTGAAAACTTTTGGGATTTTATAAAACTTTTTGGTACAAATATCAGTCCAACTTTTTAAAAAATTTACCAAAATTTTTTGGAAATAAAAAGAATCCCAAATAAAAATAAACGAATTAAAAAGAAAAATAATCTCGGTAATTGAGCAAATTCAACGATTAAAAACATTCCAAATTCAAAATTTTTAACAAATTCAAAGAATGTGAAAGTTTATGTATTTTAATTTAAGTATTAAACACATTAAAATTAAAATTGTAAGTAAAAAAATCTTTAACAATATACAAAAATATTAATTTGAAATGTAAAAAATAGACTTTTGAAGCTCAAAAAATTCCCAAAAAATTCAAAAGTTTTCACATTTTTGATAGAAATATTAATCCATTTTTTAAAGAATCTACCAAAAGACTAATATTTCTACCAAAAGTTTTCAAATTTTTTAATTAAAATTTTACCATATATCATTTTTATAAATCAAATACAAATATTCAACCATTATTTCAAAATAATTTTTTTAACATTTAAAAATTTTAAAATTTTTACACACAGATACAAATAAAAACACTCCTCATCAATCCCTGCCCAACGCTCCTCTCTCTCTCTCTCTCTTTCTCTTATGCTGTCACATGGGATAAAAGTTCGGTCAAGTATTGTTCCATATTATATAGATATTTATTAAAATTTTAAATTTCAAATTTTGAAAAGATATTGATAACGTAACTAATAACTGAGATAAATATTATATCAAAAGTTATGTGTTTTATTATATAGATATATTGTTGTTGTACGTAGGCATCTTGGCCCGTTTGGGAGCTGGGGCAATGAATGACGCAGCCAGTGAGCTTCTATACATCCATGGACAGCTGTGATGAGATGACCCGACAATTTGGGCAAGCATGAACGAAATACACTCGGGCCTTCCTGGGCCTTCTCCAGACACCAAGTCATACTGAGCTCTACCCCACCTTAAGGAGGAATTATTCCAAAGTCCGGCCCTAAGTTAAATTAATAGAAATTTAATATATATGTGTGGGTATATATATATATATGTGTGTGTGGAATAACATATGATCAATTAGAATAACATTCTCTGAGATCAATTAGTATTTTTTTTATTTTTTTTCTTCCTCCAAAAGAATTTGCCACGGACACGCCCTTTGAGTTGATATCCAATATTACACTTCATATTGTATAATCTCCCTTACACTTCATTTGAAAAATATTAGATACCAGAAAACATCCTCTTGATCTCACAATTTTTTCCAAAAACCCAAACTTATCATTATTTGAGAAGAAAAACATTCGATAGGTAAAAATATCCTATGAATTTCATTCCAGACTCCTAGTATCAGAGTTAATTAACTAGCCCATTGTTGTTGAAAAATATATTTATGAAAAAGTTAGAAATTTTTAGGCATTGTTTTATCATCCTAAAATTTTAATTTATTTTATTGCAATTTAATAAATATTTATCTTGGCGTGGTCCCATTTAATTAGGTCTTTATAGGTAGTTTTCATTATGCATTCCATAAAATGTTTCAATAAATATATAGTTTTGTTTATTTCGTTTCAAAAATTTATCTTTGATTGATATCACCTTATTATAACACATTATATGGGAGGTTTCAACCTCACAAGCACCATACTAATCATCACTACAATGCTAATTTATTAAAGAACTAGATATTCACATGTACCTAAAGGCACAGAAATATAATTTCACCTACAAATAGTTTATATGTAAATTTATTTTATGAAAATAAAAATTACTAATCAAAAAGACTAACATATTTAGATAGTATCTAATAAATGTGTAAAATTTAATACATTAGTCTATTTTGATTAGTGATTTTTATTCTTTCAGGTTAATTTTACAGTTTTTCGATTAAATTTATAAAACAAATTTACAGATTAGGGCATGTCTTAAATTTTACAAAAATAAAAGTGTAAAAATTATATTTTTGTGCTTTTGGATTCAGGCTAATAAAGGCACAAAAATATAATTTTTACACTAATAAAGACACAAAAATATAATTTTTACACTTTTAATTTTTGTAAAATTTAAGACATGCCCTAACCTGTAAATTTGTTTTATAAATTTAATTGAAAAACTGAAAATTAACCCGAAAGAATAAAAATTACTAATTAAAAGAGACTAAAATATTTAGACAGTATCTTAAAATATAATTTTTACACTTTTATTTTTATAAAATTTAAGACATGCCCTAACCTGTAAATTTGTTTTATAAATTTTATTGAAAAACCGTAAAATTAACCCGAAAGAATAAAAATTACTAATTAAAAGAGACTAACATATTTAGACAGTATCTAATAAAGGTGTAAATTTAATATATTAGTCTATTTTGATTAGTGATTTTTATTCTTTCAAGTTAATTTTATAAATTTTCAATAAAAATTATAAAACAAATTTACAGGTTAGGGCATGTCTTAAATTTTACAAAAACAAAAAGTGTAAAAATTATATTTTTATGCTTTTGGGTTCAAGCTAATAAAGTCACAAAAATATAATTTTTACACTTTTATTTTTGTAAAATTTAAGATATGCCTTAATCTGTAAATTTGTTTTATAAATTTAAATGAAAAACTGTAAAACTAACCTAAAAAAATAAAAATCACTAATCAAAATAGACTAATGTATTAAATTTTACATTTTTATTAGATACTGTATAAATATGTTAGTCTCATTTGTTTAGTGATTTTTATTTTCATAAAAAAAATTTGTGTTTAAACTATTTGTAGGTGAAATTATATTTCCGTGCCTTTCGGCACAGTCAAATATTTAGTAAATAATATGCTTAAAAGTTATCAAGCATTCTAAAAAAAATTTAAATTTTGGTAGTTTACAATTTTGTTTAAGTAATTTAAATGTAAATAATATGATTAAAAGTTACCAAGCATACTAAAAGAAAATTTAAATTTTGGTAGTCCAAAATCAAATTTATATATTATTGAAATATTTTTTTTAGGTGTTGGTGTCAAGTATATTTTAGTCTAAATATGAATGAATAGCATACCTAAAATTTACCAACCAAAAAGAAAATCAAATTCAAAATTTTGAATGCATTTTTAATTTTTTTACTTGATTAAATTATTCTAACTAAGGGAAAAAGTTTATTTTATTGTCAAAAGTTCAAATTTCGAAACTGTAACAATTTATTTTAAGAGATTGGAAATCTAACTGTCAAAATTTAAAGAATATAAGGTATTTTTACCTAAGTTGCTATTTTGAATTATATATATATAACGTGATCAAAAATTTGTCAATAACACATATATTTATTAAAAAAAATATATTTTTAAGATCTCAGCCACACAGGTCAAGTACGGATAAAAACGTAATTGCGTTACAAAAATTCTTCATTGTTTTTATTGCCAGAAAAAAATCGAAAAAAAAAATAAAACTAAAATGATAAGTAGTTCGCATGGCAAAACTCTATTAGCATTAATCCATCTTTAAAAGGCTGCCATGACAGCTTTGTTGATTTTTTCCATTCCAAGGCAATTTGTTCTCTCAGGCCCGAGCCATTTCTAATGCCATGTTGGACACATTTCCAATCAATATGAGCAAATTGATTGAGCGGTAGCTTTGGGGGGGAGTTTAAAAAAAAAGGTTTGATGTGTATAAATCTGAGCCTTTGATTTAAGGTTAAAATTTAATCTCAGCTATCCATTATAGTTTGTGAGAGGAATATTTTTAAAATGAGTTGTGTTTTATTATATAGACTTGCCTCTTTCTCTCTCTCTCTCTCTCACACACACACAGAGTTTGAGAGAGAGAGTTACGTTTGCGTACATGCATGATAATAATGTGACATTTTATTTGTTTGTGAAGAATTCTCTATAGGGATGAAAGAAAATGGACTTAGGTTGGTTGAAGGAGAAAAAAATAATCATCTTCATTATGAACCATATTGTATTGAGTTCTACTATAAGACTCATCTGTAGCATTGTTATTTTCTAGGGAAGTTAGTTTAGGGGCGTGTTACTTTTTTCTTTTTCTTTTTTTTTGGGACAAAGACCCAAACCCAACAAGACACGTCAAACGTGAATTGTTGGGAAGGGATATAAACCACACACGCACTTGGACATCCCGATGTGGGATGTTTGCTTACTGCAACTCCTTCAGCCGAAACCCAAACTGAACAAAGCAGTTCATATAGAGGGGCATTGAAATGGAGCATACGGCCCGGACCCTTTTTGTTTTTTTTTTGTTTTTTTGTTTTTTTTTGTTTGAACAAGACCCAAACCCAATAAGACACGTCAAATGTGACACGTACTTGGAGATCCTGATGTGGGATGCCGGTGTATTACTGCTTTTTACAAAGGCTTTTATAGTTAATAAAGTTTGGCTGTATTCTACTGTAGTTTTTACTGTATCACTTTTTTGAAATTAAGAACTTAATTGTCTCAAGGGCTTTGGAGCGATGATGGAGTTCCTTTCATTTTCTTTACTTTTTTATATATATTCTGAAGAGGTGTATGTTTCCTGAAGTTAAAATAATAATTCTTCATCTAGTTGACACGCAATTTTTTTTTTTGGAAACAGTTAGTTTACAAAGATGTGGAGAAAGAAATATGTCGTTATCCCTTTTTATGTGTGCATAGGTCTCATCTACCTATCAAAAGGGAAAAAGAAAAAAAAAAAGTAAAAAATGGTACCTAGGGCTTATCCTCTCTCTCTCTCTCTCTCTCTCTCACACACACACACACACACACACACTCACATGCACGTACAGACGCACGCACGCAGGCAATACACATGGAGGTATTATTTTCTGTTAAATTTAACAAGTGAAACTTAGCATCTCAATTAACTTTTTTAACTTCTTACTTATTTTTCTGTATTAAATTTATTGTGTTCTGGTAAGCTTTTAATTTTGCTTTACTGTTGAGCGATCATCCAATCAAGCAAGGCACAATTATGCATACAATGTTGCAAAAGGAGTCCACATCACATGATGTCCATTAGCGTCCATTCTTCCAGAAGAACAGTTTTGTTGCTACTTACTATTGTAACTTAATATCCTGGAGATGTCTTTTTATCCATTAAAATCTTTGTGTTATAGGAAAAATTATTAATTTTCTTTTTCTTATTCTGCTCAACTGTTTAGGAAGGTCAGATTTATGTTGAACTGTATTGCCTTTTACATTTAAATCAATTACTCCATTGTTTTCTTCCTAAACTAGCTAATCTCTCTCTCTCTAGCTAGAAAAATATTCCTTTGTTATATATTCTGTTTGTATTTAACCATGGACCATTACAATGTATTTTTTTTTCCTCCCTACTAGAGTTCAATCCTTTGTCGTATGTTGTGATGGCTTTTCTACTAAATTGACCTTTCTTTAGTGTGTTAGTGATCTCTTTGCCACAACCCCCCCCCTCCCCCCCCCCCCCCCCCCCCCCCAACCCCAAAAAAAAAAAAAAAAACACCACCAAACAAACTTGCTTGAAATACTATTTTCGACGCTGAAATTTGGTTTTATATTGTTTTTAAGGTTGAGGGGCCAAAATCTCCTGAGGAGATGTTGACAATATTGCAGAGAGTGCTTGAAGAAAGTGCCCCTGTTCTTGTTGCTGCAAGGCTTGATGCAGAAGAACGAAGAAATAACATACGTTTGAGAGAGGAGCAAGATGCTGCTTATCGAGCAGCGCTTGAAGCTGATCAAGTATGTTGCCCTTTTCATTTTGCTCGATGCCTTTTCTCCTCTTAGAATGTCTTCTTAAAATTTATATATGATTGTTCCACATTGGCTTGATGACATAAGGCTAGGGAACGCCAGAGGAAAGAGGAGGAGGAGCGGCTGGCAAGGGAAGCAGCTGAAGCAGAGAGGAAGCAGAAGGAAGAAGAAGAGGCTCGTGAAAGAGCAATACGTGAAGCTGCAGAGAAAGAAGCTGCATTAGCTAAAATGCGGCAGGAGAAAGCTCTTTCACTGGGAACCGAGCCTGAAAAAGGACCTGATGTTACTCAAGTAATGCTTGTTTTTCATTTGTATAGTTACAGTTTAGGCTTGTCGTCAATATTTGAACAAAGAGAATTGTCGCATAGCAAAATGGTGAACTTTGAAATTTGGATTCTAGAGATTCATAAATTTGACAAGCATCTTAAATTCACGGATGGAATTAAACAGAGCCTCGTTAAACTGCACAGCATGAATTCGCATAGGGTTGAATAGTTGCACTGCATGGACAGGCTCTCCAATTTCCTTTTCTCCTATTCCATCATAGAGAAATTAAAAATTGCTTTCAACCTGATACATATTTGTTTGTGATGTTGTGAATCATTTAGGTTTTGGTGCGATTCCCAAATGGAGAGCGCAAGGGAAGGAGGTTCCATAGCACTGCAACCATCCAGTCTCTCTATGACTATGTCGATTCTTTGGGTTGCTTGGAAGTTGAGAATTACAGCCTTGTCTCCAATTTTCCTCGTGTTGTCTACGGCCCAGAGAAACTCTGTTTGCTCCTTAAAGAAGCGGGATTACATCCACAGGCCAGCCTATTTGTGGAGCTGAACTCATGAGAGCAATTTCTCTTATAAGCTTGAATTTGTTGTAGTCGTCCAAGATTGAATCCAATTGTCGAATATTTTATTGTGTTAACTTCATATTTTCAACCTTCAATTTAGCAATGATGCAATGGGACAAGATGGTGGCCTGTGCCTAATTGTAGAAGTTTTATTTTTTATGCTGCAAATACAAGTAACCACATAATCAGGCTTAAGTGAGGAATCTGTCTCAAATAAATATACTGCGACACAGACCATCCCGAAAGAATAATGTGAGTGCATTTCTTGTGTCTGATTTTTATTTTATTTTATTTTTTCAAATAAACATGTGCATATATATATATATATATATTTAGTATCATTCTGTTGTGTAAATTCCCCCCCCCCCCTTATTAGGTACCGGAGGAAAATACATTATTATTGTTATTGTTCTTATTATTTCCTTCATCATTCATAACAAAGGTAAATATTCTAATAACGAGTAATAGCTGCCCACCCGAGAAAATTAGAAAAAGCTATCCAGAAATTTGGCCATGGCATTCCCTAAAGCTGCCACAATGAATTTGGTCCTCTCTTCTTGCTCCGAGACGCGGAAGACTTGTCAATTCAAGCTCCTCGACAAGCATAGGGGCACCTGTAAGCTCCTTAAAGGTTTTCTCCAAATCAACTTTTATGCATCCTTGTATTGATCGATCTCTCTCCCCCTTAAGAGCTGGATAAATAATCTGATCTGATCCCAATTCTTTCTCTCGCTTGGCCTTTTAACACTTGACGATCTCAAATCGATATACATTTTCTTTGTCTTTTTCTACCTGCCCAAATTAATTAAGCTCAACAACATGCTTCGGGTTGGGGCTCGGCTGGCTCCGAAACAGGACCTGTCCAAACTTTTACAACTGAACCACTAAATAAAGGCAAATTCTTTCTCTGGATAGGCTACGTATTCAAGGAAATGCACAATATACGACGAAGCTGAATGGGGGAGTTTATCCCAAACCATTTCAGCTCAAAGCCAACCAAAAGTCAAGAAATCGTTTGTTACGCAGAATTAATGAGCTCTCAAAAGGGACTACCAGAATAAACATTGCAGGCACCGGAGAAAATGGATTCATAACAGAGACCATTTCAATAACTAAAAGCTACGAAGCCTTAGGGTATGCTGAAGAATGAAAATCAAGCATTCCTTCAATCAACGAGACACAAACAGAGAGGGCATACATACCTCCCCTGAAATCCATGTACGCAAGTGATAAATGGCATAAACCTGGTGCCCCCAACAACTCTCTCCGGGTGGAAATAATTTAACTTCAGCCAGAGATCATGCAGCGTTTAAAAGAAATCAATAAAACTGGATCAAAATGTGGATAATAGAAGAAAATAGTTAAGGGAGATAAGAAAATAACCAAGAAAGAGAAGAAATATCCAAAAAAAAGAAAAAAAGTCAACGAGGGAGAAGAAAACAACTCACAAGCCGTATTTTTTATCAAATACTCAAACCATTCTTACAAAACAACTTCCAAACCTTTATAATGAAGTACAATATATGTAGATGGATGCAACACTTTAAATAGAAAATACAAAAACAAACTTAAAAGACACATCCTAGATAAGAACATCCTCGACAGACCGGGAATGCACTTGTTAAATGTTTGATGTCCCATCACATTGCAAGCACTCAAGAAAATAGATTCATAACAGAGGCCATTTCAGTAACCAACAGGTACGAAGCCTTAGGGTAGGCTGACGAAAGAAAAGACTAGTAAGTAGAACTCTTTTAAGAAAGTAGATTGGCTCTGGCTTCTTCCAGGGCTACTTCTAACTCAGCAAGGGTTTTGGATATCCCTTGTTGCTCTGCATCACAAACGAATGCTGTCAGTTTAAGCTCGTCCAACAGTTTAGAAGCATCTCCAAGCTCTTCGGAGGTTTTCTCCAGATCAATTTTTACGCATTGGAAATATGAATCCTTGAAATCTTTCTCCATCTTAAGAGCTGTATTGATCTGAGATCGCGATGCCGCCTCGATTTGATCATCAATGGCTCTCAAATCTTGCTCGGCATTTGATGACAATTTCTCAAGGCGATTTCTCTCTTCAGTCAAAACTCGAAAGCGGTCGCGAGTGTTCTCCACTAGAGTGTTGAAATCCGACCTCCTCATACGCACGTCTTGCTCTGCACTTGCTAGCTCATAAGCTTGAATGATGAAGTTCTTCACTGACAGGTACAATGAATCAACATCAAATGGAAGCCCAGAGAGGAGCTTTAGGGAAGAGTTTGCGAATGAAACCATTTGATCTGGAACAAGGGGATCCATCTCCACCAATTTGTTCACAAAGTCATCCTTTATACGCTTAGCCCAAGATCTCTGAGTGTCCTCCATCACTACAAGTTCATTTGCACAGGCTGCCACAGATGGTTTCTCTAATCCCTTTATAATCTCATCAATCAAAGAGACCAATGATCCCTCCACCACTGGTTCTGTGCTTTTCATTTCCTTGACTTCAAACCGACCCGTAGTATTAGCCAAATTATCCGCAGTGGGGTGAGAGTTCGTGAGCAACAACACAGAGGATTCTGGTTCCACAAGGTTTTGGTTCCTTTCCAATTTTGCAGATTCTGGCTGATCACTAGGCGGGCTGAAGGTGAAGGATCCAGAAGAACGTTTACCTGCGGGACCACGAAGAACTGCCACAACCTCAACTGGAATTTTCTTAACATTGTTTTGAGAACCTAGATCATCGGTCAACCTGCACACCAAATACGACCCGACTGCTGCTGCCGCCAACGTGACTGTGCCGGCTGCAGGCATTAACCACCTGAGGGGCGTGTAAGTGGTTGCCATTAATATTGGAACTTGAAAGACAGAAGCTTGTCCAGTGGCTCCCAATGTGCACAGAAGTTCGGTTTTGCAGTACATCGCAAAATGCTCACAGTTACTGAGTACAATGTCATAGTCCTGGAATCCATGTTCATGTAGATACAGGGCCCGGCGGATCACTTCTCTTGAGGGATCTGATTGTACAGTCGTGCATGTTCCGCTTCTGACTTGGAGTAAGAGGCTGACTTTGGATACTCCGTATCCGAAGCGATACAGGGATCCATTGGAAAGGAAGCAGTCCAAGCAAGAGATCATCACCCCACTCCCACGCTTTCGCAAGCCACAATCAGGACTGTTTGGACAGCCTGTTCGATCCAAACCCAATTCGTTGGAGCCGAAAGAAGTCCATGAATTCAGACGAGAAGGGTCATCAACTGCCCCTATCAAATGAACAACTTTGCTGTCTCCAATATAGATGCCTGCATTCACAAATTTGTATCTATCTTCCATATGATGGTATTAATGGTAGAGCTCATTAAGGAATTTCAACTCAACACTGAACAAGTACAGTATAGTTTTAAAGTTGGGAAAAGCATGTCTCAAACCACAATAAACTCTGGAATTGTAGAAGGAAAGTAACAGAAAAATGCAAGACCAATCTACATTCACTAGGCAAAACTAAAAATACTATATTCTTCTATTAGTTTCTGACAATTTTTTTTACAATCAAACACCCATATGCATAAACGATTGGCAAATAAAAGAAGAGTAAAATTTTGATACACTTTACTTATAAAGAAAAGAGGGATTATGTGAATGCATTTGTAAAATCCAACTCCGACTACAAGTCATTGAGCTGACATAGGTTGCTATGTCAGCCCCCCAAATCCATGTATAAAACACATATGCATAAAAGATTGGGTTTTTGCCTGAAAAAACAACACAAAGCTAACACATTAGCCATTGTGACTTGAATTAAAGTGCAAAATTGACAAACTTTATTAAATTTAATTGAATTAGTGACTCACAAATCAAAATTGATTTGAAAAAAAAAAAAAGATTTCTGAAAAAATGAATAAAGAAAAATACATTTTTTCCAATTTTTGATGTTCAAATGATTTTTTTTTTTTTTTTCATATTTTACATAGACCTAATATCCAGTTATAAACAAATACATCTCAACTTATCTAAGCAATATCTTTTGCACAATCACGTATAAGCCTCTAGGACAAATAGATCTAGTTAAATTTAATATTTTCTATCAAATTTTCCATTTAATCCAAATTACAAAGGGTGGGTTATGTGTTAACTTTTTAGGCAAAAACCAAGTGCAAAAGGAATGTATTAAATCTATAGAAGGAATACGGCAATTCCGATCAGTGGGTTTTATAAAATCAATCATTCTAAACAATTAGGATCTATGATTCTTTCAATAAATCTCAGTAACAGGGATATCCATGGAATCTTCTAACATACATTCAATAGACAGGCATATATGAAGATCATAAGACTAGCAGAGAGAGAGAGAGAGAGAGAGAGAGACCGTGGTGGGCATAAACGAAAGCATTTCTCCAAGTGTAAATGTGATCGCC
>QLOD02000016.1:756206-766561 GCA_003260245.2 Sideroxylon spinosum | reverse complement strand
AGAGAGAGAGAGAGAGAGAGAGAGAGACCGTGGTGGGCATAAACGAAAGCATTTCTCCAAGTGTAAATGTGATCGCCCAGGACAAGCTTGCTTCTATCAATTCTTTGGGATACAAAAGCCATTTCATAAACTAATGTCCAAGTCTGGATCTAAATCTGCTCTATAACCACACAGGAAGACAATTTGCACAGAGATGGATGAATGCAGTTGAAGCTGAAGCTGAAGCTGAAGTTGAAGTTGATTCCCACTCAAGATGTAAAGGGAGAGTAACGGGAAAGAGGCAGCTAAAGATTCTGAAGCCTCCGACCACTTTTCTATTAGGCTAAGGAAGGGTGCTGCACAACCTTAATTTTATTGTTTTTTACTTTTATTTTATTTTTTAATTTAATTCTTTTATTTTTTTATCATATTTATTTTTTATTTATATTTTTCTTTTTTACTTATTTAATAGTATTTATCTATTTATTCTCTTTAATTGTTAATAAATCTTATATAATTTTTATTTGTTGTTATTTGTTTTGTGTTTCTTTATTTATTTAATTTTTTTATTCTTTATTAATTTATTTAACATTACTTAGCATAATAGAAAAAGTTCTCTTGTATATTTGCAATAATTTTTTGTTTGTGGCTGAAATAATTATACGTATACTTTGCGAACAGATAATTTTTTCAAATGAAAAGTCTCTTAAAACAGTTCTTTATATAATTGTTTTTTATTTATTTAAATAATTATGTTTTTTACTTAAGTTTTTATATTTTTTTCTTATTTATTTAACAGTCATTTTATAATTTATTTTTCATTTTTTTTCGTGATTATTTCTTTGTATCTATTTCTTTTTTCTTTAATTAAATAATTTTCTTTTTTATATTGTTGTTATTTATTTACTATTACCTAAAAATAAAAATAATAGAAAAAATTAGTTACATGTGATGCTTATACAAAATAAAACATAAATTAATTAATTAAATAAAAATATAAATAAATAAACGAGTGGTTAGAATTGAAGATAAAAAGAAAATCTGAATTAAAAAATATCTAAAAAAAACCATTGAGTATTCAACACTTAAACCAATGATTATTAAATATAAAAAATGTTAAATAAATATAATAAATAGATAAATTTGGTACATAAACTAATAATCATTATAAATAAAGATAAATATTAAATAAAATAAAAAATAAATATAATAAATAAAAGATATATAAAGAATATTAAATAAATATAATGAAATGAGACATAAAGTTAAATATAATGAATAAAAAATATAAAGGATATTAAATAAATAAAGTCAAAAAAATATTAAAAATAATTAAATAAATGAATTTAATTAATAAGATCAAAATAATAAATCAATAAATTAACCAATAATTTTATATATAGATATGATTTTTTAAAGAATCGGGTAATATTGTAATTTTGTAAGGGGTTGAACAGTCGAGAGGTGCGGGTTTCAGGAGAGGAGGAAAAGGAAATTTTCGCTGGGGAATCTGTTCTCATTCGGTTTTGGGAAAAAAAATTAGTTTTATTTTTTTATATAGTTAATTAGTAGTTAATTATTAAAAAATTATTTTTGTTGTTTGAGAATGGAAAAATATTAAAGTTTTTAGTAATTAATTTTTTAAATTTTTATTAATTTGATAATTTTATCCGTCTAATTATTTCTAATTATTTTAAGAAAAAAAAAACTAAAAATTAGTAGCTCATCGATTGGACACTAATACCAAACGAAGGAGGCAAAGTTAGGAATTCGTTCACTTCTACGGAGGCAAAATTATTGCTTCACTAAAGCGAGTGAGTGTGAGGGAAATAATGGACTATTAAGCCCCGTTAGCTATCCAACCAAAATTAAAATTTATCAAAAATTATAAAAAAAAAAATCATACTTTTTTCAATTAAATTTTTTCATCTATCATCTTTATATCAAATCTTTATATTTTTACTGTACCTTTTTTGTCAACTTTTTTTTTTACCAAACACCCCTTAAAGATTTGTTTAGCATGATAAAATTTGTTGAAAATCCTTAAAAATCTTTGAAAAATTCTAAAATTATCTATTACACTTTTACACTTTCTTAACCTCTCAAACTTAAAAAAAAAAAAAAAAAAAAAAAGCAATATCTTTAAAAAAAATTATGTAACTAGAATTTCGTTACTCGAATACGGGAAAAAAAATTTAGAGTGTCAACTCTAACTTTTAAAGTATTGAATGACACTCACTTTACCTATTTTTTGTAAATTTTTTATATACTCTTCTGATGGAAAATACCAACCCGTTCCGACACAACAAACTGACATAAAGTCAAAAAATTCTAATGCAAAACCGTTTCGACGGAAACAAAAAACCATTTCAACGGTTCTCTCTCCAAAAAGTTAACACAAAAGTCAAAAAGTTTTACTATTCATCTCCGAAAAATGTGGTTTGCTAGCTGCGCTCCAAACATCAAAAAAATTTTCAAACCACATTTTTCACCTTTTTCGTTATTTTTCGCCGTGCCAAACAGACCCTAAGGTGCTGTTTAGCCAACCAAAATACTCCAAAATTCACTGGATGTCACGCCCTTGGTTTTAACAAAAAAACTGGAATATAATAACTAAATTGATTACATAAGTTCTTCCCTAATCTAGCAATTTTAAAATACTACACACATGCCAAGCCTTATTCTAACTATTAATCATCGATCTGGATCGGCTATTACTCTCTGATATCCTCAATTTTTGCTATCAAACAACCCTTCTGGATAAAACCCATAAGATGGGGTGAGCTACTAAACCCAGTAGAAAAAATTTTCAAATAATATTAACAAATATTTTCATATAAAGACAGATATTAAGCGTTCAGAGCAATTATAATTATCAAATTAAATAAATAACATTACGAATTAAATAAATAATCAGTACAATACTCATGCAAGGCTCAATTTCCTCCCTTATGACGCCTTGCCACCCTTATAACCCCTCAATGTATTTTTTATGAAATCATTATGCTATTAACAATAACCCTTTTCCACCCTTATATTGCCATGCCACCATTATAACATAATTCTGATGTCTCGGGCTGATGGCATAAATTTTTAACATATAATTAACATTAATACCTACTTCTTTTTTAACAAATTTTAGAATATCTGAGAGTAACTTCTTTAGTCTCATAATATTCAGCTCTATGATTTTACATTCTTCAGTAGTGTCACAATAATCATGCAATATAATTATATATTTTTATTATATCTTTATACAGAATATTAAGTTTCAATTGTAAGAATAAATCTCCTACCTGAAGGGTCTAGTAATCTTTACTGTTGATTTCTTCTTTGATTTGCGTTAAACTCTGTGTAAATAAACTATTTGCAGTTAACACGTATTCATATACTTTTGTCTAATTAATATAATTGTTACATTAAGTTTAGGAAGTTATATATATATATATATATTTGTTACCAAGCAATTCTATCCAACTTTTAGATAGGCATTTACTTCCTTAACTAATTAATTATTAGTAGTTACTATTATTATTATTATTATTTTTTAATAGAAGAGATTTTTATCTATTTAAATTTTAGATTAAATATCTTGTACTTGGTGACTAAATATTTATAGGAATAAAATAAATATTTGATGAGCATAAAAATTAAATCAAATTAAATTAAGAAATTTTTTCTCTAAAAAAAAAATAAATCAAATTATAGAGGTGGTGCTGATTATCCCCAGATCTAAATTTTTAGCCCCAAACAAATCATAAACATTAAATATCAAACCATCTAAATTAATTAATAATATAAGTCTAATAAATAAAATATTATTGTTATATCTTTAATTTAGTTAATTTTTTATGAAATCAATACAATAAAAGAATTTACCTTAGTAAGATTTGGCCAAATTTCCCAATGTTTCTTTCTTCCATTTTTTTGTCTCGTAACCCCTTCTCTTACTATATATATATATTTATATATATGTTGGATGTGTATTTTTATTCTTGCCCAGGTGTTTTGTATATATATAAATATTCCACCATCTTTGATAGTGTCATCATTACCATTATATATATATATATATCTTTTTTTTTTTTTTTTCTTCATGACTGCCCACATTGCCTAGTGTACTCATGGATGGCACAACAAGGCTAACAGTATTTATTAGCCTTTACTCATTGATGTCCTAAAGTATCCTATTAATTATCACTATTAATGCTTATTCACCTAGCCTCGTGCCATTCGAAGGAATTAATCTTATTATTTAATTAATTGCAACTAATGTAATTACTTCACTAACTGATTAATTTTAAAATCATATATTATTTCAACTAAACTAACTAACTCCATTAATTAATTAATTTTAAAATCAAATATTATTTCGATAAAATATAAAGTAATATCATATTACCACAATTAAAATTTTTTGGGCTTAAAATAAAAAAAATTAATAATAACGAAACTTTTGGATGTCACACCAACTTTTTATACTTTCTTCCAATTAAATTTGTTACGTATCAATTTTATATTGAATCTTTATACTTTTATTATATTTTTTACCAGTTTTTTGTCAATCAAACACCCCTAAGGTGTCCAACAAACTTCCAACTTTCTTTAATTTATTTAATTTCTTTAAAATGAAAATTTTTAATTTTTTTAACAATTTTTATATATTTTTAAAATTTTCATTTATTAATTTTTTAGACATATTTTGACAATGAAATCTATTTACAAATACCGTTCTTGATTTAATTTTGCAAAAAAAAAAAAAAGAAGTGAAAAGAGGTTAACTTTTTCAGATTTGATTTTTTTCAATAATATAAAGAAGTTAAAGGAAAAATTCTAAAAAGAAAAATTTTGGTCGTAAATTTTATTTTAATAAATTAAAAACTTAAAATTTAAAAAATATACATATTTATTCTATGTTCAACTGATTCCTATATTAGGTATAATAAAAATTTATATGTTAGATGTAATAAAAGAAAACCCTACTAAAATTAATACTAACTTTTCTGATTAATGTAAAACAATTTTATATTTTTTTAACGGCGATGGAATGGTTAGGAAATGTTTGGATCACAAAAAATAATAGACAAATAATTTTTATTAATTTTTTTAATTAAAATTTGTCATTTACTATTTTCGTAGGAACTTTAGTTTATTTAATTTTTAGATTGGAAAATCAAACACCATCTGAAATCCATTCGAGCAATCAAATTCTTCCAAAGACCAAGTGGACTAATTTCCGATCTACGATCAAATCTCTTCCGCAGATTCATCCCGTGCTTCTTCGATCGGACAGACCCAATTACGATTAGGGTTTGCTTCTCGTTGACTTCATTTATTCTCTGCCTGTTTCTGATCTTTTGATTTTCTGGGCGCGATATTTTGGGGTTGGGGGGGGGGTGGGCGCTTGATTTTTCGGGTCTCAGTGTATAAACCCTAAATCATTGCCTCTTGTTTTGTTTCTCCCCTTTCTTCGCTCTCCGTTGAATTTGATGAAGATTTGAAGTCAGAATGGCGTGGTTAATCGAAAAAGGTAGCAGTGGTGGTGGACGGATGAATTTGAAGTCAATGAGGATGACTTAGGTTTTTTGGCTTCGATAAGCCATTGACTCGTATTCAGTCGCTTGTGAAGCGTTCTCTGAACGTATCTGCCTCTGATCTTCAACTCCCTTTTTGGAATTGCCCCCACCGCCCAACCGAAACCTTTGTTGGGTGTGTTTTTTCAAATTATTTGCTTCTCCTCTCTGTCGTCTTTTGTTTTGGGCTTGAAATCGCAATGGATTCTGGGAATCGTTTTTGCTGCCAGCGAATGAGTTGTTTGGGAAATCAAAATCAAATTTGGAGCCTGATGTGGCAGATATTGTTGAGAAATCTCCTACTGGTCGATAAGCTAAAGAAAGAAAATCAAGCAATCTTTCCTTTATTCAACGACTCATGAGCAGAGCGGGTATGGAAACCTCACCTGGAATTCATATAGCCTGTGAGAAATGGCATAAAGCCTCCTACAATCTCTACGGATGGAAATAATTGAACTTCAATGAGAGAGCTGGCAACGTTCAAAAGAAATCAACAAAACTGGATTAAAACATAGAGAATACAAGAAAATAACTAAGGGAAATAAGAAAATAGCTAAAAAAAGAGAAGAAATATCCAGAAGCAGTATTTTTTTTATCAAATACTCGGCCATTTTCACAGAACAACTTCCAAACTTCTATAATCAAGTACAACATATGAAGATGACACATGCAGTACTTTAGATAGAAAATATAAAAACAAACTAAAAGACACATCCTACGACAGACCAAGAGATAATTTAAGAGAAATACACTTGTGAAATGCTTGACATCCCATCACATTACAAGCACTTGAGAAAGTGGATTCATAACAGAGGCCAATTCAGTAACGAAAAGCAACGAATCTTTAGGGTAAGCTGAAGAAAGAAAAGACTAGCATGTAGGACTCTAGTAAGAAAGTAGAATGGCTAACTCAGCAAGGCCTTCGGATATCTCTTATTGCTCTGCATCAGCAAAGATTGCTGCCACTTCAAGCTCCTCCATCAGTTTAGAGGTATCTCTAAGCTCTTCGGAGGTTTTCTCCGAATCAATTTTTATCCATTGGAAATATGAATGCTTCCATTCTCTCTCCATCTTTAGAGCAGGATTAATCTGAGATCCCCGTGCCACCTAATTTTGATCATCAATGGCTTTCAAATCTTGCTCGGCTTCCGATGACAATTTCTCGAGGCGATTTCTCTCTTCAGTCGAAACTTGAATGCGGCCGCAAATGTTCTTTACTAGAGTGTTGAGATCTGACCTCCTCGTTTGCACGTCTCGCTCTGCACTTGCTAGCTCATAAGCTTGAACGATGAAGTTCTTCACTGACACATACAAAGAATCAACATCAAATGGAAGCTGAGAGAGGAGCTTTAGGGAAGAGTTTGCAAATGAAACCATCTGGTCTGGCACAAGGGGATCCATCACCACCAATTTGTTCACAAAGTCATCCTTTATATGCTTAGCCCAAGATCTCTGAGTTTCCTCCATCTCTACAAGTTCATTTGCACGGGCTGCCACAGCTGGTTTCTCTAATCTGTTTATAATCTCATCTATCGAAGATACCAAAGGTCTCTCCACCACTGGTTCCGTGCTTTCCATCCCCGTGACATCAAACTGAACAGTAGTAGTAGACAAATTATCCGCAGTGGGGGGAGAGTTTGTGTGTAACAACGCAGAGGATTCTGTTTCCACAAGGTGTTGGTTCGTTTCTAATTCTGCCGATTCTGGTTGATCATCAGGCGGGCTCGAGGTGGAGGATCCAGAACGTTCACCTGCTGGACCACGAAGAACAGCCACAACCTCAACTGGAATTTTCTTAACACGGTCTTGAGAATTTAGATCATCGCGCAACCTGCACATCAAATACGACCCGATTGCGGCTGCTGTCAATGTGACTGTGCCAGATGCAGGCATTAGCCACTTGAGGGCTGTGCAAGTATTTGCCATCTTTCTTGGAACTTGAAAGACAGAAGCTTGTCCATTGGCTTCCAATGTGCATACAAGTTCGGTTTTGCAGTACATGGCAAAATGCTTACAGTTATTGAGTATAATGTCATAGTCCTAGGATCCATGTTCATGCAGATACAGGGCCCGGCGGATCACTTCTTCTGGGGGGTCTGATTGTACGGTTGTGCATGTTCCGCTTCTGACTTGGAGTAGGAAGCTGAATCTGGTGACTCCGTATCCGAAGCGATACAGCGATCCATTGGAAAGGAAGCAGTCTAAGCAAGAGATCATCACCCCACTCCCGGGCTTTCGCGAGCCACAATCAGGACTGTTTGGACAGCCTGTTCGATCCAAACCCAATTCGTTGGATTCGAAACACCAAGACCATGAATTCCAACGAGAGGGCTTATCAACTGCCCCTATCAAATGAATGACTTTGTTGTCCCCAATAAAGATGCCTGCATACACAAATTTGTATCTATCTTCCATATGATGATATTAATGGTAGAGCTCATTAAGGAATTTCAACTCAAAACTGAGCAAGTACAGTATAGTTTTAAAGTTGGGAAAAGCACGTCTCAAACCACAATAAGCTCTGGAATTGTAGAAGGAAAGTAACAGAAAAATACAAGACCAATCTACATTCACTAAGCAAAACGAAAAATACTCTATTTTTCTATAAATTTCTGATAATTTTTTTTACAATGAAACACCTACATGTATAAAAGATTGGCAAATAAATGAAGAGATTAATTTTGATACACTTTACCCTTCTGTATAAAACAGCCACATGTATAAAACGTTAGGGTTTTGCCTAAAAACATATGGTTAACGCACAATCCATCGTGACTTGAATTAAAATGTAAAATTGAGAAATTTATTAAATTCATTTGAATTTGTGCCTTACAAGTCAAAATTGATTTAAAGGAAAAAAAAAAGATTTCTGCAAAAATGAATGAAGAAAAATACATTGTTTTTATTCAATTTTTATGTTCAAATGATTTTTATTTTTTTTTTAATATTTTAAATAGACTTGATATCCACTTTATAAACAAATATGTCTCTACTTATCTAAGCAATAACTTTTGCACAATCACGTATAAGTCTTTACGAAAAATAGATCTAGTGAAATTATATAATTTCTATCAAATTTGCAGTCTAATCCAAATTACAAAGGGTGGGTTATGTGCTAACTTTTTAGGCAAAACCAAGTGCAAAAGAAATGTATTAAATCTATAGAAGGAATACGGCAATTCTGATCAGTGGGTTTTATAAAAATCATTCCAAACAAATAGGATCTATGATTCTCTCAATAAATCTTAGTAATAGGGTTATTCATGGAATCTTCTAACATACATTCAATATATAGGCATTTATGGAGATCATAAGACTAGCAGGCAGACGAGAGAGAGAGAGAGAGAGAGAGAGAGACCGTGGTGGGCATAAACGTAAGCATTTCTCCATGTGTAGATGTGATCTCCCTGGAGAAGCTTGCTTCTATCAATTCTTTGGGATACAAAAGCCATTTCATAAACTAATGTCCAAGTCTGGATCTAAATCTGTTCTATAACCACACAGGCAGACACAATTTGCACGGAGACGGATGAATGCAGTTGAAGTTGAAGTTGAAGCTGAAGTGGACTCCCACTCAAGATGTAAAGGGAAAGTGAGAGGGAAGAGGCAAGTAAAGATTTTGAAGCATCCTGCCACTTTTCTATCAGGCTAAGGAATCTGTTCTCGTTCTCTTAAGAGGCAAGGTTAGGAATCTGTTCTCTTCTCCCGAGGCAAAATTTTGCTTTCACTGAAGCGAGTGAGTTTCAGGGAAATCATATATAAACTATTAAGGTGGCCAACAAAATTCTAACTTTATTTAATTTTTTTAGTCTACTTTTTTAGTTCTTTTCAATTTTCTCATGCCACATTAATACCACTAAGATAAAATTTTCAAAGGGAAAAAAAAAAAAAAAAAAAGGATGGACACTTCTGACTCTAAATTGTACAAGATTGATGAGATCATAAAAAAAAGAAAGGAGAGTCAAGAAAAACAATTATTAAATTTGACAGTCAGATTAATTTTAATTATTAATCATTATTATATATATATATATATATATTTCAAAAAAATAAACCCTAGGAAAATAATAATTAAATATATTTCATTTTTAATATCTTATATTCTATCTCTTCTTAATTACAATGAATGGTGATATTTAGATTATGGGAAAGTAAAAGTGAAATACATTTATCATTTCCTTAAACTCTAGTAATTCATATATATGTGTGTGCGCATGTATTTCTACTCTTTTTGTTTTTTTATGAAAAAAATATTAACACTTAAATTTTGACAAATTCCCATAAATTATAAAAGTAATCGTTTGGTGGCATCAAATTGGTGTCCAATTTTTATTTTTATTTTTTTTGAAATTTACATTTAGTACAAAAATATATTACACCTAATAAACAATTACTTGGCAAAAGAAAGATCTTTCATTTCAACATAAACACTTTTTGTAGAAATAATTGTACGTAGTACAAAATCAATTGTACTTGAATTAAGTTAACACGATTACTTGGGAGGGGGATATAGTAATACCCGGTATTTATATTTAGCTATTCATGTGTTATTTGAGTAAATTACACCTAGATCTCCTGAATATTAGATTAATTACACTTAAATCTCCTGAATATTTCAACCTTACATTTAAACCCCTTATTCTCAAATACTTGTAACATATGGGTCAATCCATTAATTTACTCTGTTAACTGCATGAATTTACCCTGTAAGATGACGAAACGGCCCCCATGCCTATCCCCCAGAAGTACCCACGTCTAATAACTTTATAAATTGCTTTCATTTTGGATTCTTTTTTTTTTTTT
>QLOD02000016.1:514271-526661 GCA_003260245.2 Sideroxylon spinosum | reverse complement strand
ACTCAGAATTGGCCCTTACTACTCACTCAAAGGACCAGAGAGTTAATTAATGCATGCGTGAGGTGAGGGCAGACAGGTTGACGAGGTAGAAATTATCAAGTTTGCTAACAATACGACACCATTTACGACAACAAAAAAATGTTGTACTTGGAATCCGAGCAAGACACGCATATTTATATAATTATAAACAAGGATAAATATTTTGATGGATGTTTGGCTTTGTTTCATAGCATGTTTGATGTGGTAAACTTGATATTAAAAACTCGTGTTTCAAAATTAATGTGGATATGGACCTCAACAAGGGAAAGTATTTTGCTTCCCATCTTGATGAAATGAGGTCTCAAAGCTAAACTAATTATCCTAATATATTGATGACTGTTCGACAATAAAAAATATTATCGAACATGTTCACTACATCAATAAGGATGCAAGAGTTCAAGTTTGAAAAGAAGAAGAAATCAGAAGAAAGGATTGAGGAGGGTTTCCGGCCATAATCCCTTTGATGACAAAGTTAGCAAAGACTTGTAAAATGGGAAAGTAAAATGGTAGTACTTCGTAAATAGTAAAGAACGTACCCTCGTTTTGATGTTAAGTATTCTATTTATAGTCTAAAAATAATTGGAAAAATCATGACTGCTTTCCTCCTCAGGGAGTTCTTTTTATTATGATGATGCTTTATGCATTAAATACCCATAACATAATATTAAATGTGTGTCACTTAGTGTTAAATGCGTGTGGATAAACCAAAATATTTGGGAGTGATTTGACTTTGGGGAATGTCTAAACGTCCTATCTGTCCGCCACTTGTATGGCTGGGAACTAACTAAATGTAACCAGAAGATAATAAATAAACCAAATTTAAAACCGATTAGTATTTATGGTCAGGGTTAAATGAATGGAATGATGGGGCTCATTTCTTATGTTTCTCAAGTGGGAAGAGTTGCCCCCAAGCACATACTTTCTAAGAGCGTATTCTCGGGTGTCTTACCATATGTTCCCAATATTTTTTATACCAATATTATGCCCCCACTCTAATCAGGATAAGTCATTACCCGAGTAGAGTACGAAACGTAATAATACAGCTGACTTACAAATGTAAGAATCTTTTCAAATCCCCTTATTGTCGTCATACTTTTGACGTGTCGTTCTGTGAATGGTTGCTTTCCTACCTTCATTATGACGTGTAGAGAAGTCTACAACTTTTAACAAGTAAAGCCAGGGGTTTTGTCTCAAAGACTTGAAGAGACGGTCTGCTAGCCATCACATTAAATATCAGTTCAAGTGATTCTAAATGTATTTTTGCCACCTGTTTTGCTTTTTGACCTTCTGTATAGACATATACATATATATGCACTGTCATCGCCATAATTACTCTTTTCTGAAACTTTTACTCTCTGATCTCTTTCCAAAAAACCTGTGACCCTAAAGTTTTTGTTTGCGATATTTTTGTTTCTTTCGAGTTCTTACTTGGTAAGTATAAGAGATTTCCCAATTCTTTACTTCATTTTTTTTTTATTTTTTATCTTAATCTGAGAAAATAGGTAAAGTGGCTGATGAGTTAAGGACCAGAGATGGGGTCGAAGCCTTTAAACGAAAATACAAACTTCCCTCCAACGTCGATATTAGGCTAGGAGATGAGAGCGAACGGGAGTTAGACACCTTTCTTCTCGTTGTTATAGTCGAAAGGGGACTCAGGTTTCCTGTATCTTTTTTTATTAGGTAAGTCTTCAATTGTACTAACATTTCTCCTAGGAATGTCACTCATAATTTCTATAGGATAGTAAATGACATTGTCAAAATCAATCGCCGCTATGGATTTCAAATTTCGGTGGCAGATTTGTTTTTTTTTTTTTTTTTTTTGTGTCATAATCTTCAAAAAGTTGGAAAAAATGAAAACAAATGGTATTTAAAGTCCCGTCCATTCATATGCTTCCGGATAATATCAAAAGATTAAAGGAAGATATTTGCATTGTCACCGGACACTGAAAGCACAATCCCAATGAGGATCCTTTCCCTTCATCACGGTAGGGGCACTCGGCCTAGGTCGAGGAACATTAAAGTTCTCTCTCTTTGTCTATCTTTTACTTTTTTAAGCTGGTTTTTGCTTACCTGTTTCTTTCTTTTGGATGTAGACGATCGAACTAGAAAATATTAGGCCCGATGAGACCAAGTAGATCGTACTCACTTGGGAGAAGTTCTAAAATTCCTTAGGGGCACTGATACATATCCTTTTATAAGGTCGATGCCCATATTATTTGACTTTCAACTGAGCTACTGATCTTTCATATCCTCGCTTGGCGTCTACCACCTTCTATTGCCATTCCAACCGAAGAAGAAGGAAATCTATCTGCTTCTAAAGCAATCCCATTGGTGACGATTGCAGAACCCCACCCTCGGGAAGTATTAGAAGTCAAGGAAGAAAGAGAAATTACTTTTACCGATCTTGAGTCAGTTCAAGATCCAATGGGAAAGATTGCGTTGCAGAAGGAGGTTGAGCTTCGACCCAAGAAGAAAAAGGCTTTAGCTCCAACCCAAGAAGAAAAAGGCTTAAGCATTAAAGAAGGAAATGATTGAGAAAAACACAGCCAAGGAAGCCAAAAAAAGCTTAGTTAGAGAGGAAAATTAAGCAAGAATGAATCGAAAAAAAAAACACGCACAAGAATCTGGTGGGATTGATCTTGATTCCGAGGATCTAACTTACCATCCTCGACCAGAGGTGGAGGAAACAGGAGCCAAAAGACAAAGAACTGAACTTGTCTTTAACTTGGTTGTCTTTAGAGCTCCTCGGTCAAAGGAAAGATCACTAACTTCTCCCATTCCAACATCCTCTAGTAATATTCCTCCTCCTCCTGGCATAAAGATTCTTCGTTAGAGGCAGAAGGCTCTGAACCTATACTAATAAAAATGATCTTCCTAAGGACGGCAGTTCAAGAAGCTCCACTATTCTTGCCTAGAATATTTGAACCAAGTCTTGGGCTCCCAACTGGATGTTCTTTCATCATTAAAGACTCTGCTCTTCTTTTCCCCAAAGAGTATGCAAAGGGAATCGCCCCCTAGCAAACCAAAAAAAAAAAAAAGAGGATCAGGCATAATGAATTCACTACTGTTTTGTTCAAGGAAGTAATTTTTATAAGTGTTTTATTGTTTTTTCTTATTTATTTACGTTATGAATATCTCTAATTTTTATTTCAATCTATAATAGAATTCTTTATATTTGCTCGAAGCTGCCTTTTATATCGAGGACATGCATAAGAAGATAGAATTGAGCGAGAGTGAAATTGTTGGTATGGGTAGGATGAACATTGCTCTAGTGAGTGAAGATGAAATAAAAAGGCAGTTAGAAGCTGCCAAATCTGATATGGATGCTGCCGAGCAAAAGTTAAAGAGTGGCGAGGCCATATCAAATAAAAGCATAGCGAGGCCAAATCTAACACTTCGGAAAAACTTCTAGTTTCCAAATATGAAAAACTTTTGAAGAAGATTAGTCTCATTGCTAGTAAAAGTGCCGAGCTCATTGGAATGAAGGTCGAGTAAGAAAAGATGGCAATTGAATTTATCAAATTCAAAACTGAGCAGGCTAGTCTTCGGGCAAAAAATGAAAGCTGATAATAGAGCTGAATGGGAAGGCCCAGACCTTAGAGCAAAAAGAAGAAACCATCAAGAACTTAGAGAAAGAGAATGCTCGGGTTATCAAAGAAAAAAGAAGATCAACCCAGAGCATCTAAAACCCAGCATGAAGATTTTTTGAACCAGATGATGGTGGCCAGGAATTATTATTTCCTAGAAGGTTAGAAGGCTGCTATGGTACAAGCAGGCATTGACTCATCTTCTCCAATCTATAGGGACGTTCCTTAGCCAAATCCTTATGAGGCCAAACCTCTTTTTAGCTTTGACAGGCCACCACGTACTCCAACTACTGAGACATTTGGCGATACAAAGCTTGAAGAAGAAGAAAGAGAGGAAGAATGAGAAGTTGATAGTGCTAAGAATTGAGACCTGAGTCCCCTTCCTTCCCCCTTACTTTTACTTTGTTTTCTTTGCAATGAACTACCAACTTCATTGTACAAACCTTTTTTTTTATTTAATGAAGATAAAGATAAATTTTTTGAAAATTTCCTTTTCGTCAAGCTTATTGCGTTTTAACTTATACTTAGTATAATGGGTACTTTGTAACTTTACAACAATTTCTCCCAAAATTAGTTAAGAAAATCGTTGCTACCCTGGCTGAAGAGAGAATCTAGAAAGCAGTTAAAGACCTTATTGAGAAAATTGTTTTTTAAGTAATTAGGGGAGACATCTAAAAAGAGGTTGAGTGATTACTTTTGTAATATATATATATATATATATATATTTATATTTATTTATCAATGTACTTATGGATTCTCAAGAATATATTAAATTTTTGTAATTTTACTGAACATTTTATCTATTTTTCTTTTGTTTCTTAGAGTTGAATTATTTTTTTCATTACGAGGGTCCCATATTTCAACATAGGATATAACACTTATGAACATGCTTTCAGATTGAACTTAATAATCCCGAGCAGGGATAGTTAAAACAAACTGACCAAGTAAAACATAAACAATATATAGTGATCTGTTTCTTATTCAGTAAAAGAGTGCTTAGCACATTGCCAAGCTTAAAAAAAATGGTTGGGGTGCTAATAATTCTTTTGGGTTTATAGTAGGATTTTCAGATTTAAACGTGCCAACCATAATAAATGTGGTCAGGATAATGTAAAAATTTTAGTGAATCATTTTAAAAAAATCATTCTGGTTCTTTTTTTTTTTTTTTGAGTTAGCACTGGAAGAACCCAGTGAGATAATCCTTTTCGAGTCAGCACCAAGAAAACCCAGTGAGACAATACTTTTTCGAGTCAGCACTGGAAAAATCCAATGAGATAATCTTTTTTCGAGTCAACATAGGGAAAATCCAGTGAGACAATCCTTTTTTGAGTCAGTACTAGGAAAACCCAATGAGAGAATATTTTTTCAAGTCAGCACTGGGAAAACCCAGTGAGACAATGCTTTTTCAAGTCAGTATTGGGAAAATAGTATTGGGAAAATCTAGTGAGACTATCCTTTTACTCAGCATATGCTTCTAAAATTATTTTTACCATTTCTTATCTACAAAAGTCTGATAATAATATATGTATGAGCAAATAATTACATAAAGTAAATTCTTACATATAGAATAACTTTAAGTGAGTCACGTTCCATGGCCTTTTAATAGATGTTACTTCTTAGTCTAATAGTCGATATGCACCAATCCCGTGCATTTTCATTACACGAAACGAACCTTCCCCATTAGCCCTGAACTTGTCTTCAATTAGATCTTTTCTGTCTCCAATTAGTTTCCTTAACACGAAATATTTAACTCTAAATTGCCGAGGATTGATGTCCTTGTTGTATTTCTTTTTTTGCTTTATGCTGATAATTTACTAGCCCTAATGCAACTAGTTATCCTTTTTCATCGATCAAATCCAAACTTACTCCTGTGGTTATGTCATTCTCCTATTTGTCAAAGGCTTGTGAATATATAGTTGGCAAGTCGACCTCCAGCGGAATTACAACTTCTACCCCATAAGCAAGAGAGAAAAAGGATTCACCAGTTGATCTTCTCGAGGTTGTTTGATATGCCCAAAGTACCAATGGAAGTTCGTCCACCCATCTTCCTTTTACAACTTCTAATTTCGTCTTTATATCATTCAAAATGATCTTGTTTGAAGCTTCAGCTTGACCTCTACTCTGGGGATAAGCAAGCGTTGAATATATGTTGTTGATTTCATACTTAGAACAATATTCCTTGAATGGAGAGCTGTCAAATTACGTCTCATTGTCAGAAATAAGTGTCTTAAGAATGCCATACCTTATGAAAATGTTCTTTCATATGAAACGAATGGTATCTGTATCCATCATATGAGCTGAGGGTCTACTTCCACCCACTTTGTAAAATAATCAATGCCAACCACCAGCCTTCCTGTTTCCAATAGCAGTTGGTAACGGCCTTACTATATCAAGGCCCTATTAAGCAAATGGCCATGGACTAGTAAGAGGGCTTAGCTCCCAAGTAGGTTGTTGAAAGATTATAGCAAACTTCTAGACTTTTTTACTATTTCGAAGTAAATCTGAGTGTTTTTTTCCCATCTTCGGCCACCAGTAGCCTTAGGTAACTGCCTTGTGGGCCAAAGACCTGCTTCTAGTATTTGCACCATTGACCCCTTCGTGTATCTCATATAGGAAGTTTTGTACCTCATAAGGGTGAACACAAAAAAGGTAAGGGCCTATGAGAGATTTCTTATAATTCTTGTGGTCGGAATAAAACCAAAACCTTATAGCTTTTATTCTTAGTTTCCTTGCTTCTAACTTGTCCTTGGGGAGGATTTCGTCATTTATATAAGAAATAATTAGATCCATCTGGGATTGGCCCAACTGAATGCAAGCGACCTCTTTACATTTGGATACACTTGACTTTTTAAATACCTTAAAGAAGACTGTCTTAGTAAGTCTAGTCCTCGGGGAGTAAGCCAGCATCGCCAAAGCATCAGCATGGGTGTTGTGGTCCCTTCTTATCAGTTCAATTTCAACGACGTTAAAATGCTCCAGCTTTTTCTTTGATAAATCTAAATATTCTACCATCCTTTTATTCTTTGCCACATACTCATCTTTCAATTGATTTGCCACTAACTAAGAATTTGTCTTAACCAATTCATTATGAGCAAATAGATACTGGGTAATGTTAAGTGCAACTAAAAGAGCTTCATACTCGACTTCGTTCTGTGTCACCTAGAAACCCAATTTTATTGTGTACTCGATGGTAACCCCTTCTAGGGTTATCAAAACCACTCCAACACCAGCGCCTCTTTAGGATGAAGACCCACCTATTTCGAGCTACCATGAAAGTGTAGTCAGACTTGAAAGTGCTTTAGTCTCTGAGTTTACTTCAAGCTGACATACCTCTTATATCTGCTCAGGGATTAAGGGCGTGAATTCTGTCATAAAATCTACTAAGCTTTGTACTTTTAGTGCCATCCTCGGCACAAATCTTTTGTCAAAACTCCAATAGAAACTGTCAATTTGGTCATTCTTCCGGTAATGTCTGTTTTTTTCAAAACTTGACCAATAGGTTGATCAGTGACTACCTGGATGGTATGACTATGGAAATAGTGGGCTAGCTTCCTGAAGGCCACTACTAATGTCAAAGTGAACTTTTCCAAGTGGAGATACCTAGTCTCTGCCTCATGTAGGATTTTGCTCGCATAGTAGATAAGTTCATGTATACATTTTTCATCTTTTAATAACACAGCAATGACTACCTGATTTGATTTGTTACTGTAAAATAAAGTTACAAAATGTCCTTGAGCTGTGGGGTTGTTAGAATCGGGGCAGTGGTTAGATACTCGTTTAACCTTTCCAGTGCTTGATTGGCTTCCTCATCCCAGATCATCTTATTTGCCTCTTTTAACAACTTAAAGAATGATCGGCACTTATCTAATACTCAGCTGATAAATCTGCTAACTGTCGCAACCATTCCTATAAGTTTTTGAACATCTTTTTTTGTATGTGGCAGAGCAATTGCCTGAATAGCTTGTATCTGGTCAGGGTCTACTTCAATTCCTTTTCGGGTGACCAAGTGACCTATTCCTAGAACTTACTCTAAAGGCATACTTGACAACATTGAACTTCAACCTATATCGCTCTAAAGTTGAAAAGACATAATACAAGTGTTGATATGAGTTTTTAGCTCTTTGCTTTTAACTACCATGTCATCCATGTATACTTTTATTATTTTACTGAGGGGTTACCTTTGAATATCTTCGTTACCATACGTTAATATGTTGACCCAATATTCTTTAGGTTAAATAGCATGACCCTATAATAGTAAACCTCTTTCAGGGTGATGAACGACGCCTTTTCCTTATCAGGGCTATGCATGGGGATTTGATGATACCTTCTGTATGTGTCCAGGAAAGATATCCTTGAGCTGCCAACTGTTGAATCTAGTAATTGATCAATTTTAAGGAGTAGGAATGGATATTTGGGACAAACTTTTATTCAGATCTGTATAGTCAACACAAACTCTACACTTCCCATTCTTTTTCTTAACGACCTCCATGTTGACAGCCACTCAGAGTATGAGACTTCCCTGATGGCCTCGGCCCCAAGCAATCTCCTGACGTCCTTTATGACGGTTTCAGTGTGCTAAAGAGTAGATCTCTTGGCCTTTTGAACTATAAGTTTCATCTCTGGATTGACATTAAGCTTATGACTCATAACTTCAGGGAAATACCCGGCATTTCTTATGGAGTTCAAGCGAAGGTCCCAACATTCTTCAACAGCATCTCAGTCAACTCTAACTTCTCTTTAGCTCCCAAGTTTGACCCGATTAGAAAAAACTTCTCGTGCTCAGGCGGGCCAACTTGAAATTTCTCCAGTTTCTTAACAACCTTCTTCTCTGGATTGCCTCTAATGTCATCAATTTTTAACGTGTTCTCAGATATCTCTGTGAGTTGG
Source organism: Sideroxylon spinosum (assembly GCA_003260245.2). Classification (NCBI taxonomy): domain Eukaryota; kingdom Viridiplantae; phylum Streptophyta; class Magnoliopsida; order Ericales; family Sapotaceae; genus Sideroxylon; species Sideroxylon spinosum. The sequence continues at coordinate 518,148 of QLOD02000016.1, read as the reverse complement.
ATTTGCTCGGGAAGGGTTTTGGATTTAAGGGTTGCTATGAAAGACCTTTTGGATACATCTTAGTCCACTCTAATCTCAATCACCTTATCACCATGAGGAATTTTGATGACTTAGTGACAGGTAGATGGGACAGCCTTCAGTATATGGATCATTGATCTCCAAACAATGGCGTTGTAAGAAAATAGTGAATCCACAATTATAAACTCAACTTCGTATTCAATCGATCCTACTCAGACGAGGATCATAATTCTCCCTAAAGACCATATAGGAGCAGAATTAAATCTAATCAAATGGCATTCAACTGGCTCTAGGTATTCTTCAGTTAGGCCAAGTTTCTTTAGTAAACTAAGAAACATGACTTCGGTTAAGCTCCTGGCGTCCACGAGAATCCTCTTCATGTCTGATTGGAACATCTTCAGAGCAACTACCAGAGCACCATTGTGTGGTTGTTGTACCCCAACATCATCATTTTCATGAAACGTAAATCCCCGACCATATTCTCTTTAGAGGTGCTTGCTCGGGGATCCTATCACTTTCAAAACTTCACCTGCCCAACTAATAATTTGTTCCTCTACTTAGGGATAGGCTACTATGCTTGAAGGGATGTTGCTCTATATGTATGAAATGGGTGACTACTGGTCTCTGAATTTCTCTTCTGGCCTGAGCCCCTAGTGGCAACTGGGCTTCGTATACATAGTTTTCTTCATTGGCCTCCTCCCTCATTTCCCTTTGGTCTCCTCGTTGTGTTCGGGGTGGACCCTCTACAACCTTAGTCTTCACCTCGTCAATAAATTCCTTCAAATGTCCCTCCCTTACCAAATCCTCTAGGTGGAATCGTATAGAGCAACATGATCCTATACGATGCCCCTTGTCTTGGTGGTAGAAGTAGTGATCCTTGTGATTCTCCTTGCTTGGATAATTGGGCAGCTTCTTTAACCATTTAAAATATGGCCTATCACAGATCTAAGGGAGGATTTTGAAAATTGGCTCTTTGAATGCCATGTTTATGGCTTTAAAGACAGACTTGTTCTCTTCAACATACTCAGACTTCTTTACTTTACTTTTTTCTTTCTTAAACCCGGAGGGCTTCATCTCCTTCCACTCGGCTAATTTAGTCTTGTCCTTTATCTTTACGTACCTTTCTATTCTACACATAAGGTCTGACACGGTGGCTATCGGCTTCTTTGTTAAAAAAGCCATAGCATATCTCCTTTTTGTAGGCCCAACTTAAATGAGGTCACTGCAAGTTGTTCGGAGTACCCCTTCCACCTAATTGTACAGTTCCATATATATCTCTATGAATAGTCTCTTAAGCTTTCTCTATTTCTCTTCTTCAATGTGAGGAGTATGTCGGCAGTTTTTGGCTATTTAGCATTAGCTAAGAACTGCGTAACAAATTTCTCGGCAAGTTGTCTCCAGTATCCGATACCCCTAAAGGCAGTTTGTGGAACCACTACAATGCTATATCCCTAAGGTTGAGGGAAACACTCTGTATACATTAGTTCATCATTTGAGCTCTAAAGAGTCATCGCCTACACGTAGTGGTAATAATGAGCTAACGGATCCGATTTGCCATCATAGATGGTAAATGGTAGAGTTTGGATCTTTTACGGGGGCTCCGCTTCATAAATATCTATAGTGAATTGCGAGACATAAATCCTTCCAAGTGCTCTCCTTGTTATCATTTGAGTGGTTTGATCAAAAACATTCCACTCATTGTATTATGTTTTTTGCACCTCTTTGGGCTTGCCTAACTTCTTTGTGTTTATATGGACTACATCATCACTTGAAGAGCTTTCACTCAGTTCATGTGCTTCCTCTGGTTGGATTGCTTCTTCCTGTGCACATCTCCCTTGTGATGAGGCTTCGATGGCCTTTCTCTTTGTAACCGAAGGGCCCCAACCATTGGACTTTCACTGAACGTGTTCCAACAGTGCCAATTCCAGTAGTACACATCTGGAATCAGATTTTCCATCATCACGGCCTTTACTTTCTTCGTCATCGCCCTGGGCTCCCAGGTCACTATACATGGTATCGAAACTTTCATCTAAACCATGCTCTGAGTTATCATGATCGATTCGGGCACAAGCGGTTGATTTTTCTTTTTCTTTACTTAACTCGAGAAGTATCTCTTCCAACTCTACTTGTTTCGCATCTGCCTTTACTTGTAAATCTTCCCTTTGCTTGACAACCTCTGGATCTTTCACAGTTTTTCTCCTTCTAGATTCCAACCCAGGAGTCCATATAACTAGCGTACTCCCTTTCTACCCTGAGGATATAGTTTCGTCCTTCACATGAAAATATGGTGGGGACGTTGTGCTACCGCTTGAAGTCATCGTTGATGGAATTTTTAAAGGATTATGAATTCTTCAAGTGAATAGAGTATGGGGAACAATTACATGTGCCCCATGATGGGCACCAATGTTCAACAATAAAAAAAAATATTACCGAACGTGTTCACTGCATCCACGAAGATGCAAGTGTTTAAGCCTGAAAAGAAGATAAAGTCAGAAAAGCGAACCGAGGAGGGTCCCCGATGACAATCCTTTTGATGATAAAGTCAGCAAAGGCTTTAGTAAAATGGATAAGTCAAATGACAGTACTTCACGGACAGTAGAGAACGTACTTTTGATGTTATAGTCCCAAAATATTTGGAAAAATCATGATTACTTTCCCCTTGGGGTAGTTCCTCTACTGTGACATGCGTTATACATTAAATGCTCATCACATGATATTAAATGTGTATCACTTAGTATTAAATGCACATGGGCATGGGTAAACCGAAATATTTGGACATGATTTGACCTTGGAAAGCGTCTGAACGTCCCATTCGCCTGTCACTTATGTGGCTGAGAACTAACTAAATGTAAGAAGGTAATAAATAAACACCCATCAGCATTTATGATCAGGGTTAAATAAATGGAATGATGGTGCTTATTTCTTATGTTCCTCAGGTTGTAAGAGTTGCCCCGAGCACATGATTTCTAAAGATATGCTCAAAAATCTTGTCACGTGTTTCAAATATTTTTTGTACCAACAATGACATTACTAGTCATCTAGTCTTAGAGTACAATTTCCTTTAAGGGCCAATTGGATGGTACTAAAATTTTAGGGGGATAAGTTTTAGAGGGGGTATAGGATAAGAAGGGGTATTATTTTTAGAGGGTTGGGCCACATTGATGTGATGTTTATGGAGAGGGATAACTTTTGACTTGATTTGGATGTTTTATAAATAAGAGGGGTGAATGATGGAAAAAATAGTCAAATGACTCTTTTGCCCTTATAGTGTCCCAAACTTTGTTATCTGTTAAATTAAATATTAAAGTACAAAACCAATTTTATTTAATTATTCTTGGACAATTTAAAGTTATATTATTTATTTCATTGAAAATTTAATTTTTTATAAATTTATTTAAGGGTTAATTGCCTTTATCACCCCTGTACTTTGACTGAAAATCACTTTTAACCCATCAACTTCGTAATTAGGCACTAATACCCCCTGTACTGTACATAAAAGTGCAACTATTAACGCCGTGATGTTAAGTTGCAAAAAGACAGTTTTACCCATCAATATAATAAAACAAAACCCATCCAAACAGAAGACCATATTCTCAATCCCCAAATCGTTGTCCCAATCCTAGGGTTTTTTGATAGTAACAGCTCGAAGCCCAAATCTACAGTGATCGTCACTCGATCGAATGTGATACCCACAGATGAAGCACGAAGGACGACCCTTGTCATTTGGCTAAGAAGAAAGTGGAAGAAAGGCATATATATAGAATAGTACAGGCGTATATCACGTGTGAAAGAAAAATTAAAGTAAAATAATCTTGAGTGGGTGTACAGTTTTGTTTGACTGAAAAAAGTTATGGTCCAT
>QLOD02000016.1:446410-468333 GCA_003260245.2 Sideroxylon spinosum | reverse complement strand
ATGATTGGTATATGGTATTTTTCGTCAGTAAATATGATTGAAATGTCAAATTAAAACTTGACTGGAAGTTAATTATTGAAGTTGAAAATGGAAAGATTAAAATGAAATTCAAAATAAAGTATAATTTATTCAAAAAAAAAAAAAACTATGATTTTTACTAATGCATATATGGTTGCCTTTTTTGAAGAAACCGGCATCCTATACACCTTTTTCAATAATTTTAGGATGGCATTTGCGTTGTGCTTGAGGTTATAAACCTAGCTAAATAAGTATAAAGGGCGTGAACGAACTGTAAACCCATTCATCTATATAACTTATGATTTACCTGCCTCGTAATTTTAATTGCACGTTACTAGCTCTATAAACTTTGAGACCAAATATTGTTAAAAACTAACATCCAATCATTTTCTCCCATTGCTACTGCCTTCTCAGCTAAGCAATCTAACCTCTTTGCACCCCACTTCTCCAAAAATTAATCACCCTTTTAGCAACATATGTGTATTGAAGTGTAGATCCTTTAACTATGGACACTCCAAGTGCTGTTAGCCCCATATATACTTCTATTAAAATAATGACTGAAATGGTGGTTTCTTTCTACACACAAATACGACACCAATACGGTACGTTAATTCTAGCTGGAGTTGCTCCATGATTGCGTCTGAATTATAGAGAGGTGATCATTTGGGAGATCTAAAGGCTGTTTGCTTTGAAGGTTTTTCACTTACTTTCTTTTTCTAAAAAAATGAACACCGGTGAACAATATGCGTGGTAGTGTTTTTTGAACATGTTTAGATTTATTTTAAAAGAGTAAATTGTATCAATTACACACAAAAGATTCTTGTGATTTTTGAATTATACTTTACCCCTTTTTAGATAATATTACAAATTCATCTCATTACTTGGTTTTTTTTAACCAAATTGTACTATGTCTAATTGATGATTTGGGCTTAGTTATGTGTTTTTTTTTTTTTTTTTTTTTTTTTTGAGAATTTTGAGCTATGTTGATTGTCGAATCATTGATCTGAAGTTTCGAAATACCCAATTACTGGTCGAAACTTATAGATTGTGATCTTTGAGATTTATGGTGAAATTTGACTCGGTTTTGTAATTGAGTGCATAAATTCTCAATTGAACCTTGTTTAAGATTCTAAAAAAGATGAGATTTGGTTGGATCATCATTGAGTATCCCAATGCTGACAAGACATTCGATGTAACATTTGAAAGATGATTTTAGATTTTTTTATTATCAAATAATTAGTAGTTCTTATGTTATAAATTTAAGAATCAGATATGAAAATTAGAACACCAAAATAAAGAGATAAAATTCATACTTGTATTAATCGCAACCATTTTAATTATTCAGAAAGTACACGCAAAACAGTAGTAGATAGTTAGGGCTTTTACTCCTTTTATTCACAATGACGGTTCTTAATGGGACAATCAAAACACTAGGGTTTTAAAAATTAAGAGTAAAATGGGTACCTAGCCAAAAAATTATATTTACAAATTCTAATAGGGCCCTCTTATAATAGGGTACTATTAGACTCAAGAGTTTACACTAAACCGTCCAACTATATCTTATAATTAGGTATTTATGGGCTTAACACAAAATTGGATCATAACAAATAAAGTTTAAATAATTTCCTTATTGTAACTATATTATATTTAGTCTTCAACAAATAATTAATGGAAGCCCAATAATGGCACCATTTAGATTTAAAAAAACTACAAAACTTTGCAAATCTCTACAAATAAAAATTATGTAACTATAAAATTTAAATTTTTTACTAACTATACAAAGTACAAGATACTAACTTTTACAATTTTTATATAAATTTATATAACTCCAACATACCCAATATTCTAATGTTCTCCCACTTGAGCGATATTAATTACGAACTCAATAGACTGAATAATGAAACTTATAGGTGACCACAATTCAATCTAACAAGATTATCAATATCAAACCACAGTGGTACATATGTTTTTTATTGACATAGGACTTTCCATGATTATAAATATTAACAACAATGTTGATATCGTATGTTATTTATTAACGTAGGACCTTCCATGATTATAAATATTAATAACAATGTTGATATGAATTAAGATATAGTAGTTTAGTAAGTAGTAACCTTCTCATATGATCCAAACTTATGCTAATACTTGTCGGTTCTCTCACGTATGATTTCTCCATTACATACATGCTTCAATTATAAGCTATAGTGAGAAATCCACAAATTATAGTATAAATTCTATTGTCTCCAATATCACATATGAGATATATTATAATATATATATCTCTAATAATCTTAATGAGATATACTAAGCCATTAGCACTTAAAATTGAGATAAATGAAACTCAAACTATGACAATTTATCATATCTTATATGCGCATAAAGTAACGATAATAACCAAGAACAATAATTTCATTAACGATATTCAAAAACAAAATATTTGTTTATAAAAGCAATGCCAAGATAACATAGTAATGCAAATTAAAACTCTCCTACTAACCAAGTACATCAAAAGATTCTAGAACACTCATATCATGAACATGCTTATTAAAAGTGAGAGGTCTCAATCTCTTAGTTAATGAATCAGCTATCATGGCCTTTGCATTGTTATGCTCAATTATAACAACTCCATTCTTCACACGATCTTTGATAGTAAGATACATATTTCAATCCACCAGCATTTTGTTATTCTTGGAGAATAATACAGCAGTGCTATTATCATAATATATTTTCAAAGTCCTTGAAATAGCTTTTTTCACCATAAGCCATGAAATGAAATAAAATAACATGTGTTACTATTGCATGCTACAAACTCTACATGCATGATGGATAAAGCTTTAAGAATCTGCTTAACACTTTTTCACAAGATTGCTCCTCTAGCCATCATGAAAATATAACTAGATGTAGATTTGAGATCATCTGGGCAACCACCAAAATCTGAGTCTAAGTAGCTAACTATCTCAAGATGCTAAACTCATTTATATGTTAGCGTGTAATTTTTGGTTTGCTGTAAGTATCTTAAAAGCTTCTTAGCTACCACCTAATGATCATGTTCTGGATTAGAAGGGAATCTACCTAGAACACTCATAGCATATAAAATATCCAGTCTTATACACACATAAGCACACATTAGACTACCAACGACACTAGAGTAAGGCACATTCATCATATTCTCTTTCTTAACATCATTCTTAGGGAATTATTTTTTTTTACTGAGTTTATCACCTTTCACAATGACTTTTCCAGATCTACAATTTTCTATATTGAACTTATTCAACACCTGATCTATATAGGTTATCGGAGAAAGTCTCAACAAATCATGAGATCTATCTCGTTGCATTTCAATGCCTAGAATAGAAGAAGATTTTCAAAGGTCCTTCATATCAAAATTCTTAGACAATAGCTCCTTAGTCTTGTGCAACAATCCCAAATCACTGCTAGCTACCAAAATATCATCAACATAGAAAACAAAAAAGATGAACCTACTTCCACTGACCTTAAGAAAAAGGCATTCATCTACCTTATTCTCAATGAAACCCAAAGAAGTAATTATTTGGTCAAATTTTAAGTACCATTGACGAGATGTCTATTTAAAACCCTAAATAGACTTTTTCAACCTCCACACAAGATGCTCCTTACTGCTCTCAATGAAACCTTTAGGTTGTACCATAAGGACTTTCTCATCTAAAATATCATTCCAAAATGCCGTTTTATATCTATTTGGTGTAACTTCAAATCATAATGAATCACCAAAGCCATAATAATCCACAAAGAGTCTTTAGTTGACACAGGTGAGAATGTCTCCCTATAATCAATATCTTCTTTCTGAGAGAAACCCTTAGCCACTAACCTTACTTTAAAATTGCTCAATCTTTCTTTAAGAAACTCTTTTGAATTTAAAAATCCATTTACAACCAATAGGCTTGCAACCTTCAAGAGGCTCTATAAGATCCCAAAACTCCATTATTAGCCATAGACATCTTATCATTCATAGCATCCAACCACATACTAGCCTATGAACTAGTTACAGTATTGTTATATGTTACCAACCTAACAATGTCATTATAATCACAACTAGTCTCACCAAGAAAAACTAAATAGGCATCAGGGAAAGAAAAATGCCTCTGTGCTTGCTCGATTCCAATGTGTGTTAATATCGGCTCAACCTCAAGTGTAGGGTGTCTATTGAAGCACAATAACCGGTAAGAACCAGATCGTGTCCACAGAGAGCCTTACCAAAAATCGATAAACCACAATTTTTAAAAAAGGTTTAAACAAGATTCAACCTCACAAAGAATGATAGAAATTGGATCTGAATTTTATCAATGGTTGTTGTATGACTTTCTTTTTAGAAAACAATGTTAAGAAAAGCTTGGATCCAAAACAAGCTCGTAGTGATTGGCAATAAATTTCAAGGCATCTATTACTCAACCTACAACTAAATGATAGATCGAAAAAATATACTTTATGTACAAACACTTTGGAACAACCCAAATCTGATTTGAAGTAGAATTTAAGAACAAAATCTAACTGAGAAATTAAATCAAACACATAATATGCATAATCTATAGATTTTTACATATAAATTCTAAAATTAGCAACCACCATACAAACTCAACAGTATTGCATGATAATTCTAAGTAGAAATTCATAGGAAAAATCCATAAATCATACAAAATAGAAATTCGATAGAAATCTCAACTCAAAAATCCATTATCAATTCAAATCAAACCTAGATTGGTCTACTAGCACAAGAAAATTTATCATTCAACCCATTACTTTTGCAATTTACACCAATCAACTACGAGACTTGTCTTGAATCCAAGAGAAAAGTCTACTCAAACATAGTAAAAGAAGAACACAGTAGAACTTGAAGTGAATTCATTCATAAAACTGAAAATATATTACAAGAAATGAAGGAATTGAAATCTGATCTACTTTCTCTCTTTATATATGGAAAACTAAACTGAATATGAATGTCCGTCCTTTACAAACGACCTCACTGGTATCGATATAACATGTTTTGAAAAGTACAATTATGCCTCTTTTTCAAAAACTGAATTGCAGAATCACGCATCGCAGAGTGGTTCGAACAATGGTTCGAATGGGGGTTCAAACAAATTTCCAACACTTAGCCGATTTTTCGCCAGTTAAGTCTTGCACAGCTTCTATTGATCGAACCAAGGTTTGAACGGAGTTTAGTTTGAACCAAGGTTCGAACTAGTTTCTAACACTTAGAAAATTTTTAACCCTCTAATGCTGATGACCTTCTGTTGATCGAACCATGGTTCAAACCACATATGGTTCGATCAATGGTTTGAACCTCATTGCCTTAGTCGAATTTTCTCTCTTGTGGTCTGCATTGTCTTCTGTTATTCTAACCAAGGTTCAAACAAATGATGGTTCGAACAATGGTTCAAACCACTTTCTTCATACTTAGCCGAATTTTCTCTGCTTCTTCCTCCGTGTGCCACTATGGTTAGAACGGTAAACTGTTCGAACCACTTTCTTGATATGTTCCATTATGATCTAGTTTCTGTCATTTTAGTCCCAAGCACCAGCAATTCAGAAGAATTTCTCATTAATGCATTTTTAGATATTTATTTTCCTTTTTAAACTATAATTCTACCTAATCAATCCACAAATTAAGGTGGTAATTGTACTTTTCATGGTACAATCACACCCCCAACTTGAAGATTGCTAGGCCCCAGCAAATTAGCTCATCAAGAATTTACTTTTCAGTACTTAACCTAATTTAAAGTTGCTCATGATATCTCAATGTAAATTCTTTTAAGTTTCCTGGTTTAACTCCCTAAAACAACCAAAAGTCAAAATGGAACTTTCATAATTACAACACTCTATTCATTACAAGGTTTTGAAATATGAACTAATTCATCCTGCTCATAATCCTTCATTAGAGTATAAATCAACTCAATTGTGCACACAAGTTCTCTAAAGTTTTGACTTCAATCCTCATAGGGTATACTCTCATCAATCAATTGAGGATTGGGTATAACACTCTTGGAAGATGCTTTTAATAAGAGTAAGTGTAAATTAAATTCAAATAAGAATTTTCCTTAAGTAAAAAATGATATAATTCAATGAATTCTCAACTTGGCGTAGCTTTTATGAAAGAATAATCCATAGCGATGAGAACCTTGAATTAATTCACATTAAAAACTTCTGCACCAACTCAATTGACTCCTTAAATCAATCAAGTCTTTATTAGGTTGTAATGGGGCTAAAGGGTTGAATGTGGGACCAAAGAAAAGATGAGATAATTCAGAGAGCGCCTTGTATGTGTATATTAATCCTTTTTTTCCTAGTACTTGTGGTTTGAATAAAGAATTCAAATCACTTTCACTATATTTCCCTTGGTTAATTTTTTTTAGAAATTGAAATTGCATTAAGAAACATATCCTTGTGTTACTTTTCTCTTCTTTTTTTTTTTTTTTATATACAAACTTTCATTTCTTTCAAATTTCCACTACATTTGATCCACTCTACCCTTCTTTTAAGCTTGTACACTGTCATGGCACTGAAGTAGGTTGTTAATATTATAAAAGTTAAGGTGTTGTCAAGGTTCTAAAAGAATCACGAGTTCATTCATGAATGGCTCAACTTGGTTCCAAAGGGTGATGAAATTAGAAGAAAAAGTCAATAAGGCTCAACACATACAAGAATTGCCTACTTCACTTCGAAGGGTTCAATTGAGTTTGATACATTCATCCTAAAGTTCACAATTCAAGTTAATATGTTTCTCATGCTTATGAATTCAAAACAAGTAATTAGAGCTACTGAAACAATATGAAAATGAAAAAGAATTGTAAAAGTAACTTTAATCACTCAAACAAGAAAGCTAAAGGCCTAAATCTCACACAGTTAATCTCTACTCATAGGGAATTAATGTGTACATTCTTGAGTTAACTTATGTCCTAAGAGCTCATACTGACAAAACTCCTTAATTCAAATTCAATTCCAAGAATTTCAAAAGTGTTGAAATTATGAAATCCATATAAACATTTTAAGCCCAAGGAATCAAACACAAGAAGCTCTAAAAAAAGTGAACATCAATCAACCATGTACATACCTTGAATCAAATTATGAACTAAAAAGAAAATGCATTCATTCATTTGAAATTTAGAGTCACAATAGTTCAAAATCAGCTTTTGGCTTTAAAACATGTCAAAGATTACATCAAAAGTTCAACCGAAGTCAAAAAGAACATGTAGACCTCCTCATCTAAATTCCCATGTAAGAAAGCATTATGAACATCGAGTTGATGAAGCTCCCAATTACAGGCAGCAGCTACAGGTAGTAGGCCGTGAACAGTAATAAGCTTGGCCACAGGGGCAAAAGTATCATGATAATTAAGCCCCTCGACCTCAGTATAACCTTTGGCCACAAGGCAGGCCTTGTAGCGCTCAACTGACCCATCGGCATACAATTTGGTCTTGTAAACCCATTTACAGCCAATCAGCCTCTTGCCGGGAGGTAAGGGAACCAAAGTCCAAGTCTGATTAGCTTCAAGGGCCTGAAGCTCAGACTCCATGACAGCACGCCAATGAGAATGTCGCACGGCAGCAGAATAGGTAGTAGGATCAGTAATAGAGTTAATAGTAGTAAGAAGAGTAAGGTGTTTAGAAGAAAAAAGTGAGTAAGAAATAGATAAAGAAATGAGGTATACCGGACTGGCAGCCACAGATGGAGTAAGAATGAGCGCGCTGGAGCCAAGAGGCAAGGTAGGATAGTCAAACTCAAGGAGACAGGTAGGGCATTTGATGGTACGCTAGGGTCGAGTTATGGTAGGGGTAGTGGTGCCAGAAACAAGGGGTTCGGTTGGAGGGGGGTTGACTGTGGTATGTGGGATGACATTGGGTGGTGGATTATCTATGGTAGGTGGTGTAGATGAATTATAAAGAAGTGAGGGCTTGGTAAAGGATGTGGTAGGCTCAGGTACAGGTGGAATAATTTCAGAGGAAGATGGCGGTGCTTGTGTAGGTAGTGATGTATCAATGTATGGTATAGGAGGTAAAGCAACAGTAGGGTGATAGGGTATAGGAGAAGTAGGTAAGGGATGCTTATGATATGGAAAAACATTTTCATGAAAAATAACATCACGTGAAATTAAAATTCTTTTATGCTCTAAATCATACACGCGATAAGCCTTATGAGCCGCAAGATAACCAAGAAACACACATTTGGCAGCACAGGGTTGAAATTTATCCTGACCAGCCTTTAGTGTTTAGGCATAGCAAAGGCAACCAAACACTTGCAAGTGGTCATAGGTAGGCTTAATCTTAAAAAACTGATGAAAAGGTGTGTCCCTATTTAAAAGCTTAGATGGTTTGCAATTGATTAAGTGAACAGCTGTAAGAATACACTCACCCCAGAACAAAATGGGGAGGTTAGCGTGGAATCATAGACACCAAGCGACATTAAGAATGTGCTGATGCTTACGTTCTGCCACCCCATTTTGTTGTGGAGTTCCAACACATGTAAGTTCGTGTACCACACCATTTTCATGGAAAAAAGTTTGTGTCTCCGAATAGGTAAACTCAGATCCTTTGTCTGTATGTAAATGTTTGATTTTAGAATTATATTGTGTATGCACCATATTAAAAATCCTTTTTAAAAAAGGTAAAGTTTTAGATTTTTATTTCATTAAATAAACCCAAGTAAGGCGTGAAAATTCATCAACAATGGTTAAAAAATAATGTGAGCCATCAGAAGAAGAAAAACTATATCTAGCCCAAATGTCAACATAAATACAATTAAAAATGTTACTGCTTATGATAGGCAATCTTTGAAAACTAAATCTAGAGTGTTTTCCCTTTTCACAAGCATCGCAAAGAAAGGGAACACTATTATTTGGTATTGAAATAAATTTGGAAACACTAAACTGGGGATGACGTCCTAGTCGTTGGTGCCCTAGCTCGTAAAGAGGGGAAGCTTGTAAGGTTTTAACAGGTGTGGTTGGCTTGAAGATGTAAAGGTTGTTGCGCTACTCACCAATTCCAATCTGCGTCTGGGTGATAGTGTCCTGAAAAACACAAGAAGTAGGAGAAAATATAACAGTGAGATTTAAATCTTTGGTGAGCTGGCTAACTGAAAGAAGATTAAATTTGAAATCAAGTAAATAAAGACCATTTTGTAAGTTCAAGGAGGGACAAGAAAAGGGAGCCAATGGCTTGAATAGGCACAGGTGTGCCAGTAGCGACATTAACGGACTTCGGTACCCTGTCATCACGGAAAAAGCCTGTGATAGTAAGTGGGTAACATGACATGTGTTGTGATACTCCACTGTCAATAATATAAAGATCATTAGTAACAGAATGAAGATAAATTATACCAGCAAAATTGGCCATGGCACTAAAATCAGATGTAAGGGCATCTGTGGCGTCGACACTCACATGTAGAGAAGCACCAATGTTGGTACTAGCAACTTACCACTTGTCGCGGCGTCGAGCAATCTCGTCCAAAGTGAATCTACGACTTGTATACCACTCAACATACCCAATTAGCACAAACAATTAGACTTTAACTACAAAAAAGATACATTTAAATTTCCTTACTAAAAGTATAGGTTTAAAAATATAAAATTTCATGAATCCTTAATTTTCCAAAAAGAATGTTGTAACTATAAATTAAACCCACATTACAACAATTAAAATCAAATATACAAATTATCTTATTAAAGTCATCCAAATCCAACAACAAATAATTAGATTTAAGAACAAAGAGAAAGAAAAACATTAAGATTACATACAAATAAAATTACAAAAATAAAATCCAATAAATTCAATATTAACTGTTAACTGTTTAAGTCGGTGGAGGTACATTGGATAGATTTCGCTTAGTCTCCATTTGTGTCTCTATATCTTGAACCTTGCTAGATAGGAGATTTTGCTTAGCCGGAGTAATGAAATTATGCACCGAATGAGAGAAACAAATTAAAACACCAATCAGATTGTAGAGATACATACGTTACATGTCATCAAACCGAAAACTCATTTATTTAATATAAAATGTGGCTAAACAACTGCAGAGTTTGACCATAATAGGCATAAAGTAAACCTACGTGAGACAAGGAAGAACATAAAACAAATAACTATTGAACTAGTAAATTTCAGTATGTAGATCCCAGTTCAATAAAACAAATTACAAGCATTTTTTGCAACGCAAGGCTCTAAAATAGTCATTTCTGTATGCATCCTAAATCAATATAGACATGATAAATTTGAATAGTTGCCACCTGATCTAAAAGCATGCTAAACAAAAAGATATCATTATCAAATTAAGCCAAAAGAGTTTAATTTCAATATACAAAAGTTTCTTAACATCAAATTTAAACATCCCCTAGAAAATAGATACCATAGAAAGTAAATCGCAACATCACAAGCCAAAAACACTAGCTAAAATAATAAATCAGAATGCATATATAATCATTTTAACATTTACTCCAAAATTTAAAGCCCTTCTTATTATCTGTCACTGTCATGCCTAAGTGGGTCAAAGAGAGACATAAGACCAATAACTATCATGGGCCTCCGACACTGTATTTCCTTCTCTCTGGACCTTCTTACACCGAACGAGAGCAAAAACCCAATTCACAACTTCCTAAAAAATTATTTCAGTTTTGTGAGCCAGATTTAGAATCTAAAATCCATTTTGTAGAATTTAAAACTAAAAAACTAGACGTGGAAAAATGGATTCATCTGACTATTCCATTTTACTCAAAAGGTTTCTTACATATAAAAAGTTAAAAGCATTGGAAATTTAGTAAATGGAAGAAGCTTCAGTCTCTTTACATTTAACGGCATTCATATAGTTTAGTCCTTCAGGCTTCAGCCATACCTTTATCCTGTTTCTATTGTTTTTTTTTTTCCTGAGGCATATTTTACCATATTCATAAACCATAAGTTCCACTACTATAACCATCACATTTTCCCAAAACAATTATCATTGGCATCCCTATATCACATCCAATGATCATTGATCACATCTCGAGTTAATAATTCAAAGAAGTTACTTGGAAAACACATCATTTATTAAAGAACCGAAAAAAGAAAAAAAATACTTACTCTGGCAGACACGAGTTAATAATTGAACTAAGCTTCCTCCCAAAGCCTGATACTAGATGAGTTTGCACAGCCTCATCTTATTGAAGGTTTTTTTGGATTGAGAGTTTGATTTTTTAGCAAAAGCATTGAGTTGGGGATAAAGTCTTTCTAAAAGAAAAATGGATTCACGTTCATCTTTTACAAAAAACTTTTAAAAATAAAAAATAAACAAAAATTAAGAAGTCAACAATAAGGTCACCATTTTGTTAGGTACAATGTTGCCCCATCCAGAAACTAAAGTTTGTCTCAAAATATAGATTAAGAACTGCCCCCCAAAATTATGAACTGATGAATTTAAATCGACTCATTTATAGATTGAATATGTATATGTTTTTGCTTGCAAAATTGACGGGACTTGTAAAAATCTAGCCAAATTTAGTTTCTTTATAACAATTTAAGTTTTGAAACTTTGTTTATCAAAACTAGGATATTAATAAACTATTTCTCTAGGTTAATAAATAAATATAAATTAGTTCTAAACAATTAAAGTAATAAAATTTTGAAATTGAACAAATTCAAATAAAATCATTTCATTCGTAGAACCAAATTGAGCTTAAATTTCTCAAATTTACACATCGTACTAATCAATATGAGTTTTTGGGCTCTGAATGGTTTTATCAATATATACATAAAACATCTAACTTTTTACATGAGCCGATGTTGGAAGGTAGCAACTATACTTGATCTCATCACGAGTAATATCATCAATTGCAGAACCATCACAGTTAACTAAAGAAGAGTAGTTGCCTATAAAAATAGCGTAACAAGGGGTTACCATTAAGTTGTTCCAAATTTTCTTTTTAAATTTTCGGCAAGAAATTTGGGGGTTAAATCCAAAGGGTGAGTTTAACGTTTTTCCAAGCATTAAAAAAGAATACTAAAATCTATATCGTTCAGCTAAAAAACTTATGTGCATGGCCGAAGAACAGTACAGAGGATTCCACTAATCAAAGATAAAGAGTACAAAGGTTGTAAACCAATAGAAGTAAAAAGTAACTAGCAAACTCTCCTTGTTTCCTTAACCCTAATACAGAAGATAAATGAAAATTCACACGTACTGTGCTAAATATCCCAAGCAATCAATCCCATAAACAATAGAATGTAGAAGACGATATATAAGGTGAGGAAACCCACACAGGAAAACCTTAAAACTTTCACTAAAATCAAACGTTAGTTACAAACTCAAAACTCTCGATAAATCGACTCCTCGACTCTATACTCTATTGACGTTTGCTCGAATCCTTGATTTACTAACTCCTCTTGCGAAAGCCATCCAACTCCTCGAAGACACAATACTAACTTCTCAGTAGCTCTGTTGAATCCACAGCGTGCTGAATCCTCAGCGATAACTCACTATGAATCCGAACTCTTCGGATCGAGAGATGAAAAGCTTGGCTAAACTATGGAGAGACCTTTGAAACTCTTTTTGGCTCACGTTCTAATGAATGTTCTCTCTGTCTCTCGCTCTCACTAAAACCCTAGATATGTCTGATATTTATATCTATCAAAACCTGGGACGGATAGGATTTAAAATAGTAGATTAGGATGCTGAAGCGTCGCCTCGCCGAAGACTGCTCCCGCGCTCATCCCGTGTTATTCCCACGGTATTCCCGTGCTCTTCCTACGGTGATCCCGCACGGTCAACTCTGCAAAAGACTGTTCTCATCTTTATCCCGTTACTTAGAGCGTGCGTCCTGCGTTATTATTTGTCTGGCTCTGTTCAACTCCGTTTCATACTTTTAAGAGTATTTTGATAACTATCCTGAAACCTTTACACTTCTACTTGACTCAAGACTATAGTGTCGTAGCCTACACTAAGTCTAAACATTACAGAACTCTGTTTTGACTATGGATTTACCAATTTTACAATTTTGTCCCTAACATTCTCCCCATTTGGTAATTCCATGTCAAAACTCAACAAATGTAGTTACAAGTAAATTAACCTAAGTCTTAGGTCTCAGAAACCTTTTTTCAATGATTGCTCTGCCTTAATTAATAACCCTGTTTGCTATACACTTAAACAAAATGATCAAGGCATCATGTGGGAAGAAACAATAAATGAGACAAAAATAAATGAAACATTAACCCAAAAAAATGAAATAAAATATTAACTAAATGTTAATTATTCTCCCCCTCAATTAAACATTAATTATTCTCTCCCTTAATTAACTTCTCCCCCTTTTTGACATGAATTGACGAAAAAAATAAGAGATGATATATAATCTTTTGATCAATTCATTCCAAGTTCTATTTCCCCCAAACATAAAACTAAATACAGTTTCAAATTTTTGTTTCTACCATACATAAATGGTAATAAATAAGAATTCTAAGAGTCAACTTACTATCTACGTCATAAGTGTTCACACATATCATACCAATGGTCAAATGCCCGTGCTATGTGTGAATTGAAGTTTAAGAACAATCATGATTAATACTTTTGACATACTCGTATGAAATTTAATAAATACTCTTTTTAACTTCAAATTGAGCAAAGTATGTAATGTTAGCTCTTCAACTAATTTCTCCTCAATTCATTGCTTTTCAACTATGCACTAGTTTTTCAATTTATTTCCAGTAAGTTTATTGAGAATTTCTTTTTCAAAATTTTCTAACTTTACTTGGTGGCTTTTACACACTTATGGGTAGGTAGCCATCTTCCTATATCGTCGAACCTAGAGGGTGGCTATTTTGATAACCTGCACGTCAACAGACTAACTACACTCTATCCCACTGGTAGCCATTTCTAAGTGATTTCAATTAAACTATCTTAGAGCAACCAATAGTCCAAAATGAGAATTCATAAACACACTTGGGTAGTGAAAAGATTTTTCATGAAATCAAAACCTTAGTTTATTTACAATAGGCACACCATTACCATGATAAGGAATAACAAAACATAGGATTTAGGTTCATCAAGTAATTTAAATTCATGACCACTATGTAGATTAACAATTTTACTCCTATGATTTTGAAGTGTGTATGAAGTAATAAATCATGCAAGAACATCACACAGAATAACATCACATCTAAAAAATTATTTTTATGTTTTAAAAATTATTAAAAAAATCTAATCTACATAATTTCATTGAACTAGGAAAAAATTATAGCAATTATGCATAGCCTAGTCTATAAAACAATTACCTCTACGTATCAAGACTCACCCCTTCAATATCTTTAGGAGCGTGAGTGACATGTAAGTCACTCTTTCTAACCCAGATAGTTCTCATTTTAGGGGGCTTGTTAGATTTTGAACCAATTGATCTTGAAAATTTTTTCTTTTTATTTTTTCTCATTGGCCAAGGCATGTAAGGTCTAAAATCAAAACATGACTCTTGGAACCTCAATGGGCCAAAACTGTTTGACACGTGAAAATTAGATCTCAAGAAATTCCTAGTGCCAACATAGGATAGAGGTAACTCATATAATTTGTGGAAATTAGGTCTAATGTAACTTTTAATTCCACAATAATGACAAACAGTTACAAAACTATTGTAGGATTGGAAATGCGTACCTTAAAACTTTCCTTTAAGTCTTTGATAAAAATTTTGATGTTGGCCTTTCTTTGGCGCTTGCTTTTCGGGGATAAAAGACTGCTTCATTGGAGGAGGCCTTTTCTGCTCACTTGAGGTGGCATTAGCTTTAACCTTGACCTCTTGCTTGCTAGTGTAGCCAAGTCCTCTCTTATCATTCAGGCTCCTTTGCATTCCAAGATACAATCAAGATGGGAAGTAGCTGAATTCGTCTTGGATTTCATGGATTGAAGCTTTGTCTTGGCATCCTTCAATTCTTTATTTTTTTGCTCGAGTTTGGTCGTGAAGGTTTTTATCCATTCATCTTGAGTTTTCTTGCTTGCTTCATGACTCTCAAATATCCCTTGTAATTCTTCCAAAGCAATTTTCAAACTATCTCTCTCTCTTCTTAACATCTTATTCTTCACATTCAACTTTTCTTTTTGTTTGTGGAGTTTGCGACAGTCCTGGCATAGCTGTTCATACGCCTGTTCAATATTCACTTCCCAATCTATGTTTTCTCCATCTTCACTTTTAGAGGATTCTTTTTTCTTACCTTTAGAAGAAGATGACTTTGTAGAATTGGTGGAGGCACTAGCTCTAGCAAATAATGTAGTGAAATTCTCTAGAAAATCTTCTAAAGATGAGGAGGTACTAGACTGATCATCTGAATCATCGAGTGTTGCACTGAGTACCTTCTTCTTGATTTTCTTGTTTCCAAGATTTTGAGCTATTTGTCCATAACCCTGGCACTCGTAGCACTTCACGACTAGGACTTGTTTTCTTTTTTCTTCTTCTTTAAAGATTTCTCTATTTTAACTTTCTCATTCTTCTTTACCTTTCCATGCTTGCTATCTTTCTTTTTCAAGAATTTTTTAATTTTCTTAGTAGAGATAGCAATTTCTTCAGGGGAAAGGATTACATAATCACCATTTGAGGAGGACTTGTCTTCTTTAACAGTTTTTAGGGCAACTCCTCTAGATTTTGGTTTAATCATGTTGGCTTCAAATGTCTGAAGTGAGCCAACTAGATCTTCTACGAGCATTGCCTTAACATCCCTTGATTCTTCAATTGCAGTCACCTTCGCCTGAAAAGTAGTGAGGAGGAGTGAAGGATCTTTCTTAATATTTTATTATTGGAAATTGGCTCTCCCAAGTTAAAACTCGAGTTGATGATATCATAAAATTTAGCATAAAAGTAATCAAATGTATCGTCCTCTGACATTTTCAAGCTTTCAAATTCTGAGGTTATTTTCTACAATTTTGACTTTTTTGCTGTAGAATTACCTTCATGTGTTAACTCAAGAATTTTCCAAGCTTCTTTGGCTATCTCGTAGCTTGATATTCTCCTGAATGCATCAGCTAAAACAACACGAAAAATTTCACTCAGGGCTTTGTAGTTCCATTCCACTCTTTCATGCTCTACCTTGGCCCAGGTATCTATAGGTTTTTCTAACGTCACATTGTCAATTGTATGAGTTATTTTTAACCAACCATTTTCAATTGATAGCCATATGTTGACATTTAGGAAGATTAAGTGAGCACTCATACGAACCTTCCAATATGGATAATTGGTGCCGTCGAACCACGAAGTTCGGGTGCTCGAGCCGTCTTCTCTTAGGGGATCCATCTAGCAAGAAATTAGGATCTCGTTTTGCTCACAAAAACATGCCTGCTCTGATACCAATTGAAAATTCACACATACTGTGCTAGATATCCCAAGTAATCAATCACATAAATAACAGAATGTAGAAGGCGATATATAAGACGAGGAAACCCACACAAGGAAACCTCAAAACTTTCACTAAAATCAAACGTTGGTTACAAACTCAATACTCTCGATAGATCGACACCTCAAGTTTATACTCTATTGATGTTTGCTCGAATCCTCGATTCGCCAACTCCTCTAGCGAAATCCATCTGACTCCTCAAAGGTACAATACTAACTCCTCAGTAGCTCTGCTGAATCCATAGCGTGTTGAATTCTCAGCGATCACTCACCACGAATCCGAACTCCTTCGGATCAATAGATGAAAGGTTTGGCTAAGCTATAGAGAGACCTTTGAAACTCTTTTAGCTCACGTTCTAATGAATATTCTCTCTCTCCTAGCTCTCACTAAAACCCTAGATACGTCCGATATTTATATCCGTCAAAACCTAGGATGGATAGGATTTAAAATAGCAGATTAGGAAGCTAAAGCATCACCTCACCGGAAGACTGCTCCCACGCTCATCCTGCGACCTTCCCATAGTATTCCCGTGCCCTTTCTACGGTGATCCCGTATGACTAACTCTGTAGAAGACTGTTCTTAGCTTTATCCCGTGAGTTAAAGCGTGCTTCCTGTAGTCTTCTTGCGTTATTGTTTATCTGGCTCTGTTCAATTTCGCTTCATACTTTTAAGAGTATTTGAATAACTTTCTTGAGACCTTTACACTTCTACTTGACTCAAGGCTATAATGTCTTAGCCTACACTAAGTCTAAATATTGCAGAACTCTGTTTTGACTATGGATTTACCAAATTTACAATTTTATCCCTAAAAATAAACAAGTATCTATATGTGGATAACGTCAGATTTCAGAAAGAAGAACCCATCAGCTAAAAAAAAAAATTCACCTCGGATGTAGTGATAAGCTAATTATATGCCATTGATCGCATTTATAAGAGGTCGAGTTCCGCTTGTAATGTTAATATTAGTTAATTAATAGTTACTTACTATACTTTAAATTATTATGCTTTATTATAAGTTCATTGCGAATATATATTTAGTATTCACTTATGGCATTATTGTTCGACAATAAAGATACTACCGAGCGTGCTCACCACGTCCACAGAAAAGTAGTTGTTCAAGCCTGAAATGAAAGAAAAATCAAAAGGAAGGCCAAAGAGGGTCCCCGACCACAATCCCTCCGATTATTCTGCCTCTCCTCATCTTGGATACTTTTGAGGAACTGCTTTGTCTGTCTTTCCTTTTTCGCTATGGGAGCCCCGGTTGTTGGCTGTGGGCTGGACGTATCTCATCAAGATTAATGGCATATTTTCTGAGAACAATGCCTTCACCTTTGGTCTGTGAACGCCCACGTTGCTGATTCTCTTTCTCTTCATCCCTTGAATCATTTGGTTGATCATACAAAGTGTCAAGGCTTTGGTCTAAATCGTCCGCCTGGTTGTCAGCTTCCACGCGAGTTTCTGCCACTGTCTTTCCTTTGACCTTACCCAACTCAAAGAGTATTTCCTCCAATTCTTCTTGCTTCGCATCTGCCATTGCTTGTAGTTCATGTCTTTGTTTAATAGCCTCTGGATCTTCCATATGTTTTCTCCGGCTTGACTCCAGACTCGGAATTCATATCGCCATTCTCGCTTGCTTTGATGGTATATTTTCATTCCCTACATGAAGCAACAGTGGTGGGGTGGTAAAGTTGCCCGATGCCATAATTACCAAAGTTTTCTTAGGTAATGGGATATAGGAAACAAAGAAACATGTCCCACGGTGGGTGGCAAATATTCGGCAATAAAAAATACCACCGAATGTATTCACCACGTCCACAGAAAAATAGTTGTTCAAGCTTGAAAGCAAAAAAAAAGGTCAAAAAGAAGGGTTGATGAGGGTCCCCGACCACAACCCCTCTAATGGTAAAGTCACGAAAGGCTTGAAAGGATCATAAAATAAATTGACAGTACTTTTTGAATAAATAGTGAACGTACCTTAAATCTGGAGCTAAGTGTCCTATTTATAGTCTGAAAATAGAAATATATTAATGATAAATAATTGAGAATCTCATGATTGCTTTTCCCACTGAGGAAACCCTTTTTTTATGAAGGTGCCCCCGGCATTAAATGCCCACCACTTTGCATTAAATGTCTGTCATTTGTTTTTAAATGCGCATGTGGCAAGCGGAAAGAATGTGTGTTATGTGATCCGCTGGAACTCCTCAACATCCCATCTGTCTGCCACTTATAAGATTGGGGTGTCCCCTAACGTAACCAAATAGTAACAAATGAACTAAATTCATTCCCCCATGTTACTCTCAGTTAGCATAATTTAATCATAATTAGTTAAGTAGTAGGTCTACTTGGGAACAATTCCGCTGAGCACCTGCACGTCAAAAAATTATGCTCGGGAATATCACCACATGTCAAATATATATATATACCAATAGTTATCTTAATAAACTAAATTTCATTCAATACAACAACATTACATGTGGGAGCACATGAACAAACTAAACATAAAATAAAAAAATACGTAAAAATAAAATATATTATTTAATAAGGTCCTTCCAAGGCACTCAGTCATAACAATTATTGATGATCGTATCGTTTGAATCCTAACCTTTTCTATCATATTTGTGGAGATTATAGTCGTGCACACGTTCAAAATCATCAAGCCAAACTAAGTCTTCTTCTGGAGGTAACTAACTTGTTGTCC
Source organism: Sideroxylon spinosum (assembly GCA_003260245.2). Classification (NCBI taxonomy): domain Eukaryota; kingdom Viridiplantae; phylum Streptophyta; class Magnoliopsida; order Ericales; family Sapotaceae; genus Sideroxylon; species Sideroxylon spinosum. Next base: position 449,256 of record QLOD02000016.1, on the reverse strand, counting down.
CAAATAGAAACATTAGAGGGGATGAATAGAGTAGCTTAAAAAATTTTACAAACAAAAATTTCAACCCTTAAAGCAAATATGTCAAGATAAAAATGATACTCAAAAATGGAATGCACTCGAAAATTGTTCAGTATTTATGGATAAAGAGTGAATACTAGTGTTTGCAATAAAATAAAAGAAACAAATACAATCGATTTATAGTAGTTCGGCATAGATGTTACCTACATCCACTCCTCCAAGGCCTTCCCTGAAATTTCTCTACTATTCTGCGAACAACTTGTTACATACTACCTTTTGAAGGTGCTAGAAACATTTTCTAAGTGATTTTATCCTCAAACCACTCACACAAAGTGATTCTATCCCTAAATCACTCTATAAGTCTCTCTCAAAGAATATCTTTTATCTTGGTTCCAACACTTGAACCAAAACTAACAAGAGCTCACCCAACTCCCACAAATTAATCGAATTATATACTTTCCTCTCTTACAATAACATTGATGAGTTTAATGCTCAATCAAATCAAAAAAGAAACTCTCACAAGTTGAGTATAAAAGATGAAGTATAAGTGTATGAAAAAATCACTCTATATTTGTAAAATGATGAACTTTCTTATTTCTCTTTGTAAGTACTTTTTTCTTTCTTTCTTTTCTTTTTCTTCTTCTTGAATCTGAGTTTGAGACTCTATTTATAGGTAAAAATCCCCAAAAGGCCATTACTAAGTGAAAATACACTTTTGCCCTTGAAAACGTTTGAATTTCCTTACTTCCAATACTGCTTTTTAGATTTGGATTTTCTGAGATATATTTGTAACCATTGTCACTCTCATAACGTTCATATCTGACATTTTATTAGAGTAATTACTTTGTCAATATATATGTCAAACATATTCTGTTCAAATTTGAGTTTCATCCAATGGTCAGATCTTCAAATATAGCCTCTAAATTGAGACTAGCTCTAAATAGCTTTTTCCAACATTTTGAATCTGTGTTTCCAATTCAGGCTACTGTTTCACCATGATGATTTTATAATTTGAAGAAACTTCAAATACAAAAGTTTTAGCTTTATAAGTCTTAGTTTTACTCACCAAAAATATAATTTTTTATAGATTATGAATTATGTCTCAAAAACCAAGATTAGCTCCAAGATTCAGAACTAAAATATCTTTTGTAATGACTAATATTCCAACTCAATTTTGGACATCTTAACTTCAGATCTACAAAAATTTCGTTTTGGTAAAGTTGTAGATATAGAAGTCTAGTTTATTATATTAAAATATCCTTAAAATTAAACCATTAGATCTTCATGTATCATTAATATACTAGCATATTCATCCGAGTTAACCTTATAGTTCAAGTCTTCAACTTTCTTTAATTTTCATTGCTCCAAACTTTGAGACTCCTTTATTTCTTCATCCAAATTATGTAAAAATACCTCAACAATAATATCAAGCTCTTCGAAGTATATTATTCTTAAATCTATCAAATTAAATTAATTGTAACATTTCTCACAATGTTTTTTGAAAATTAATGTAAAAATTCAATTCAATATTTGTTATCATCAAAATCAATTAGAAAGCCAAACTTATAAACCTTGGGTCAAAAAGACCAGATCTAGTACCATAGGCAGGTGTAGCTGATGGTTTTCTTGTCCAAGACATCATATTTGAATACATCAGAGCTACAGCTATAAAGGATGGTTATTCGTCACGTTAGGACCATGTGTTCAATATTAGCAAGTTTTTTATGTGGTTGCACATAGTAGTTTTTAGTTGAAAATACGATGTATATGTGTTCACACCATGCTTCACTTTGAATCTACAGTTGTTTGAGATATGCCTTTGCTTCTTCAATACGTGTGAACATGGGGCATCCCAGTGGATGAGAATGTTTTCCATGCAATAATGGGAACATAGAATGTTGAGCTCTATAATTCATTCACACCAGAACATTTAGACTGATTGGATCCATGCGTTGGATAGTTAGGACAATAGGAATAGTTCCAGTGAGGATGATGAATGGGCAGAAGGCTATATATGCATCAACAAATGCCATGTTCGATGTTAACTATTCAATTAGGGCCCCAAACCATTGCCTTCTACCTTTAAATGGTATGGAATGTTTTTGTTCAAGTTATGTTTAAAGTGTAATTTAAAGTTACTCAAATGTATTTTCTTCAAAACGACGTAATATAAAAAATTAATTAAATTGGCATGTGTGGTTTGCATGCTTGCAATGTTGTAGTGCTATACCATGCAAACACTTTAGCAAATCCGCTAGGCTCTTAGGTGACTTTATTAATTACAGGGTAAATCACCTGTCAGATGATGAACATATGCATTCGCTATGATTATTCTAGATGGTGTTAATATGGACCTTATCCCTCAAATCACATCAAATAACTTTAAATTAGTTCATATTATCGAAAGAAAATTTAAATCTTAAAAGTTTAGGCCCTGAGGTGGGCAAATTTAATGTTACTATCTGCCTCCACTATTCACATGGGCCTCATGTGTTTTATTGCTGGCTCACCTTATGATTGTCACTACATAGCTGGCCTATTTATAAAGTTGTTTATTTTTTTTGGACCTGTATATGTTAATTGTTTATGCACCGCAGCTCTAGCAGCTGTGCTTCATCGACGTAGCTATCTTCTTACTATGTGAAGATCTTCATAAGCCAGAGCTATGAGGTTCTCACATACATCTGAATTGAACTATGTGGTGGTTCCCATTACTAAGTAGGTCACGGAATATAAAATTGTCCCTACCTTTTTTTTCATTCACTAGTATGAAATACACCTTCAGTCATGTAATTATGATAGATCATTTGGATATTATCTATGAGCCT
>QLOD02000016.1:429450-446310 GCA_003260245.2 Sideroxylon spinosum | reverse complement strand
TATTTTTTTATTATCATTATATTTATTTTGATCAAATTAATAATACTGTTAACGAGGGCTAAAAACGTCAAAAACAAAAAACTTACAGGGGATAACTTTTAGCTAGCCCTGGGGGTGCCCAAAAATTATCTCCAAGGGGGACGAAAGCTAAGGAGGGGTGAAAGTTAAGAGGGGAGAAGAGGGGGAAAAAACCATCCAAACCATGCAAAAAACGTGGAACCCACACCTAAGAGGGGGTAAAAGATTTTACCCCCTTCTTTTCCTTCATCCAAGCATGGCCTTGGGGTGTCCTCGGCTACCCCTCCACCGGTAGACCGCCCCTGCGTACAAGACAAAAATAAGTTACAGAAAATTAAAATTTGATTTTGATACCCAGATCAAGCCTTTGTTACAAAAGAATAAAAAGAATAGTCATTTCTGCACTATAATTCCATTCTATTCCCTTACCTAAATTAACATTTTAAATAAATACAAATTAATTTTTAAATAAATATACTAAATATGATAATAAAATAAAAGTATAAAACTGAATATTTCATTCCAGTCTTGTATCAAATAAAGTTCAAGGAACCAATAAATCTAACTATACAAAAAAAGAGTCTTGTGGATAGTGTTTTTTCTAGTTGAATATATTTTCAATTTAGGATAATTTTACCCTTTTGTTTTGTTTTTAGTAATTGACTCGTAGAAACAATTCAGAGAGAAGGCGGCGAATTGGGTGATTGCGCTGCCTTGCAAGAATCGGACGGCATAATCGACGGGTGTATTAAGGAGGGTACGTAGATCTGCCTATGTCTCCTGGATATGATGGAGAGAAATTCCTTGCCTCTATGGCTCATTTCCATGACGCTCATCCCGGAGTTGGAGTTGCGCCAATTGTAGAGATTGGATTCGGCCTTCTTCAGCACGTTCACCGATAAGGTAGTGGGGCCGGCGACGAAGTTGAAAACCCAGTCCTAGGATTAGTCGGCGATGGCAGAGAAGGAGGAGCGATCTTAGACTTGGGCTGACATAAGCAGGTGATCAAGATGGGCTTGTTAGGGCACAATGAACGATGAATATGGAAGGTATTCATATGGTTTATGGTGGTGCCGGCAGGGTTTTTGGACATGGCAGTTAGGGTTTTTGGACATGGCAAGGGTTTTTGGACATGGCAGTTAGGGTTTTTGAGGAGAAGGGAATGATGGGAAGCTGCTGATAATGCCATGGTTCCTTTTGGGATCAAAGGAAAAGTGTCTCTCTTTAGAATGAACCAAAGAGAGGAATAAGTGGGTGAAGGAGCGAAGAGATCTGCAACATCTGAGTAAGTGTAGAGCTGTCTCCATTTGATTGGATCTTCATTGTCAAGAAAGTATATCTGATGAACAGATTCTCGATATGATGTTGCTTGGACATATAATTAATATTAAATTATCTAAAAAGTAAAATAATATTTTCATATATTTTGTTATTGCAAAATAAATAAATAAAAAGAGGGACAAACTAATGAAAGGGTGTGATTAACAAAAATTAGTGTTAAATATTTATAAGGTGGCAATATTTTTTTTATTTAATGATCTTTAATAGCGAATTAACTTAATGAGTGATTGTTAAAAATATTGGTACAATAAAGGACCTTTTTTTTTTTTATAAATTTTAAGTGGTTAAAAGAATTTAGTATTATTATTATTTAGGTGAATTGGTGTACTTTATAAATGAGAAGAGATTGATATTAAATTTGATGCCAGTTTAGTGATAACTTATTCTGAATTGTTAGATTAAAATTTAATTGTACAAACATGTTCATAAAATTTTAATAAAAAAACATGTGAATGTGTTTAGACAATTAAATTAAATTCCAACGATCCAAATTAGGTCGTTAGTCTCTCTAGGTTCATGATTTATTTTTAAAATTCCTTAAAATATAAATTGGATATAATATGAGATTTATTTTTTGCTGAGGTTAATTTTTTGACATTGGATGCTGGATGTGAAATAAAATAAGAGATCTAATATAATTGTTTAAATTTGGCGAAAAATAATACAAGGAATAAGGAATTACGAAGAGCACCTTCACCTAATTATTTTTATCCTCTGGGGACTATATTTTGAATTAGGAGGGTAAGCAAAGCAATTAGTAATTGGTTAACTAATGTAATCAATTAATTCAGTTTGGTATCGATATAGAATCTTTTGATTTCAGTTTCAATTTAAAAAGTAAAAATTTGTATTTTGTATTAATATCGGTATTGATTAATAAAATTTCAATATTCGCTGTGTCGATTAGTAAAATTTTGTCGACTTGGCTTTGAAAATCAAACTAATTATATTCTTAGGTGGGAGGGATTCAATATTTAATCGGTTAACCGACAATATTGATTCCCTTAGTTCGGTTTTGATTTCATTTATGTCAGAAGAAAAAACATTGGTTGTTACATTTAACAGTTAACTGTAAATAAAGTTCTTAAATCCTGTCGATATAAATGGATTAATATGCACTGCATGAATTGTTGTTTCTATCTCATGTCTTTTGGGACTTGTAAAATTTTAACAAATCTATATCTATTCAAATAATTAAGGTGGCATTTGGTTTGTTTTTTCATTTTCTGTTTGTTGTTTTCGTTTTCTGTGTTAAAAGTATTAAAATAAAGAAATAGAAAATACTATATTTTTCCTGTTTTGAGATTTTCTTTGTTTTGGATTAAAAATAATAAAAATTGAATTTTTATTATTTTTCATTTCATGTATAAATTCATTCTCTGTTTTCGAAAATAAATTTTGAAAATACAAGTAACCAAATGCGTTTGAATTATTTTCTTTGTTTTCAAAAGTATAAAATGATAAATGTACTCAAAACAGAAAATTAAAAACAAAAAGAGAAAACAGAAAATGAAAAGACAAACTAAATGCTACCTGAATGTTTTAATTAAAAAAAAAAAAAAAGGCACCGGCACTCACCTCTATTGTTATGTAAACATATGCACGTTGTTTTAAAAAAAAAAAAAAAAATGTGAACATGTGCACGTGAGAGCCTTCCTACTAAGATATCATAAGAGCCCAAACTTATCAGTAGGGTATCGATGAGATGGGCCTGGATATAGCCCAGTCACAAGTGACTTGATTGCATATAGCCCATGCACAAGAGACTTGATTGCATATTGCTTTAAGGCTTTTTTCAGGCGAAACAACTGTCAGAATAAATAATGTGCCAAACAAGAGAAACAACCTATGTAGAAGCACAGGCTCAGGAGCCCAACTTTCGACAAAGGATCCAGAATTGCAAAGTTACTGTTGATTCTTGTTGATCAGCAGTCATTAACCTCACCCTTATATTTGGACTACTTGAAAATGGGTTGAATTAAGGATAAGCATGAAATACCCATGAAAAAAATATATACGTTAAATCAATATTTTTCACTTGAGAAGCCTACAATACGAAATTGGGTGAAAACGGAATCATTTTTTGGCTTGAATTAGAATTGAATCAAAATTTGTTTGATTGATAAAAACATGTCAAAAAATATTTTTAATCATTTGAGAGGATATACTGTGAATTTTAGCCTAAAACGAGGCAGAGGGGTAAAATGATAATTTTCTTACGGAATTTGAAACAATACAAAATTTGTTATATTGATAGAAAAAATAAGGAATATATTTCAAATCTTTTAATAATTCCAGACTGAGAACATGGACCAAAAATGAGCCCAGGGTAAAAAAAACGAACCTTGACCAACAAAAAAATAAATAAACCCATGACTAAAACAGTCATTTTACAATTCAAATTTAAATCGGTTCAAAATTTGATAAGTTAATTAAGAATTTACTAATGAATACTTTCTCAATCTTTTGATATGTATATAATGAGAATATCTAAGCCAAAAACAAAACTCGAGGTAAAACAGTAATTTTACTGTGTAAATTTTGATCAATCCATAATTTGCTAAGAACATATGAAACTAATTAAGATATTTATATACCTTTTGGAATTAATGTTTAAAATGCAAAGTAACCTAGGTAAAAATGGGTATTAGGGTAAAATTACTATTTTACAATCCAAGAGAATAATAGAAATAAATCTGCTAATAGTAGAGTTACAATTTTTTTTTTTTTTTTTTTTTGTAAAATCCCATTTGATAATATTTATATATACAATTTTTTTGTTTCTATTTATAAATTTTTAAAAATTGGCCATAAAAATATATTTGGCAAACCTATTGTTATTTATTTATTTATGTTTATTGCTAAAAAAAAGGAAGAACTTGATACAACACATGATGATAGAGAACGCAAATCCTTTCACACAAATAATGAAATTTTGGAGCATAGCATAACTCTCAATAGGTAAGTAAAAATTAATAGGTTACAAAAATTACTTAGAACAATAGAAAATAAAGTATAAAATACTTAATTAAATTAATCATTAAAAACTTCTCAAAATTAGGAATGTCGATACAACGAGTACAAGAGGATACTCAACCCAACTGAACTCAAAAAAAAAACTCGTTAAAAAACACCCTAATGTGATTGGGATAGGTTTAGGATTAAAATTTAACCCACACAGGTTTGGAATGGGTTTGGAATTTACATATAGGGTACCCGATATCCGTTTATACTTATAGAATACCTAGTACTCGATACCCATAAGGTACTTATTAAATCTTAATAAAATAAAATATATATTTATATATATACTTTTATTCCTAAACTAATTTTTGACATTTGATGCTTTGTTGATAGCTGTTCTTAGTTTTGTTGGAATAGTTCCTTTGGACTTGTTTAATTTAAGATGTTGTAGTGTGTTATTTTCACATGTCATGGATTGTTCCATATTGAGTTTAAAAGTGTTTTTATGAACTGTGATTCCTATTGTACTGTTTCAAGGGTATGTTCCCATGTATTTTGTACATTTATTTCTATTATTTATAGAATATTTTTACCTTAAAAAAAAAATCTTAGAGGTCCTTTGACCAATAAAATTGTTAAATTTAATAAATTCAACATTTTTGTCACTTACAAATTTTTTTATTTTTTGATCTCAAATCGGGTATTTACCAAGTATTTAACGGATAATTTGACCAATTGAATATAAATGGGTATCGCATGTTTGTGACGAGTTTCACGGGTTTGGGATTTTAATTAAAAAAAACAGGTTTGGGATGGTAATGGTAACTAAAAATAAACAGATTTAATAATAAAATTAGCTAATGAAGCGAGTACCCTACCCGTTTACATCCTTACTCAAAATCATAGATTTACAATACTTAAATAGAAATCCTAATCAAAAATAAGAAACTAAATAATATAATATATGGAAAATAAATTATTTCCATCGTTTAAATTTTCTTAATATGATATCTAAACTAAATAAACTATTTTAAAAATAGGCAAATATTTAAATAAACTATTTAAAAAATAGCAAATATTTATCTTTCGCCTTTCTTAGTGTCAAGTTGCCTTTGTAGCTCCTTAAATGCTTTTGTCTTGGGCTCACTAACTGTCTTTTTTGGTTTCCCTTTTTGCTTCTTTATACCTCTTCAAGTTCGCTTCATTTTGATCATTTTGTTAAGATTTAAAACGCTCTCTTTTAGCTCTTATCTTGTCTTGGATGTCCTCTTTTTACTACCATGCCTCTTTCTGTGCTGGAGTATTTCATTTGGGTTCTCTTAAGACTTCTTTCCCTACTACATCTTATTTGCATCTTTATTCTCTGCTACCTTATTCTATATCTTATTTGCACCCTCATTTACCACCCAAACGTCTTCCTCTAGTACTCTTTTACTTGATGCTAATTGTTTATCATCTTTTAAGTTTTGCCATTTATTCCTTGAGCATCTATACAAGTTCTTTTTTCTAGTCTACCTTTAGAGCTGTACATTGATGATCAACAACCTATGTTGGAAAGTCAAGCTCTCCCCTGGTATAACCTTGCAATCTTTACAAACTAAACGGTCTTTTTTCCTAGTTAAGGAGAAGTCAATCTGTGTCCTTAAGGAACCACTCTTATAAATCATCAAATGTTATTCCCTCTTCCTAAAAAGGTGCTCATCATCATGAGATCATAAGCTACTGTAAACCCCAAAATATCCTTTCCTTCTTCATTTGTATTACGGTATCCATATCTCCCATTGTACTCCTATGTATTTATCTACGTCACATCGTACGTAACCGTTGAAATCTCCTCATACGAAAACCATCTCTCCTGGGGTATCTCTGGTAGCACTCATTCCAAGTCTTCCCAAAACGTCTCCTTATGTCCAACTTTTAAGCTCACTTGGGAGCATAAGTACTAATTACGTTCACTATTTCTTCTCCTAACACTGTCCTATAATCCTATCTCTATAACATTTTACATTAACTATATATTTCCTTTAAATCTTTGTTTACCACTATGCCATTCCCATTTTTCGATTTATTAAGTCCCGTATATTATAACTTATACTCAGTCCTCTCAATCTCTGTAACTTTTTGTCTCACCCACCTTGTTTTTTGTAGATAAGCAATTGTAATACGTCTCCTTTTTATTGCATTTTTCAGTTAGGCTCCCAATGTTTTAAGTACCTAATCTCAGCCTTCTATTTTGGACTAGCTTCTCACCTCCTCACTTGTCCAAGAAAGTGTAAGGATCTTTGCCTATTTAACACTGCATCCGGATGCCGATGCAGTGATCTTTACTTATTTATCACTGTACTCGGACTATCAACGCATCATTAAGTAGGAGATGCTATCATGAAATTTCATCAAATTTCAAATCCATAAAGAAATCCGACTGAGTATTGTGTTGGCTGTCGGCTACCTAACACACAAACTTCTTTCTTTGTTCGGGCTTGGAATCGGCTATTTCAATGATACCTCAACATAGGCGAAGTTTAAAATTATTTATTTTATTAAATTAAAATAATTTTGAATATGTAATAAATACATATAAAAATATTTATTTTACTAAAAGTAACTTAACTATAATTAAAAATAATAATTTATTTTATTAAACTAAAATTATTTTATTAGACTAAAATTATTTTTATAGACAATAATTACAAATTAAAATAATTACGTTTATTAAAATTAAATTATAATTATAATTAAAAAATAATTTATTATTAAACTGATCTATTTTATTAAATTAAAATTACTTTTGAAAACTAACAATTGCATATTAAAATAACTTTAGTAAAATTAAAATTAATAATAATTACATATCAAAATAATTTATTTTATTAAAATTAAAATTACTATTAAAATTATAATTTATTATTAAATTATATATTTTATAACTTAAATTAGGTATAAGTAAATATTACTTCTTAAAATGATTTATTTTATTAATATATATTTATTAATATAATTTATTAAGCTTAATTATTATTAAAAATAAATATTTTATGATATTATGTTAGTTAATTTTAAAATATTATATTAAATTAATTAATTAAATTAAGATGAGATATATTTATTAAATTCAATTAATTTCATACTAATTTAAAAAATATTTTATTAAGATAAAAATTAATTTTTTATAAAAAAAATTAATTATTACAAATAAAATTACATTATTAGATATATTTTTTTTATTTTTATTTCAGAGGTGAAAACGATAATTAGAAACCAAAAAAAATTGAAAAACAAAAACATTTAAACATAAAAAATGTAAATATAAATATCACAAACCGGCCCTGCAAATTGAATTCCTATCCATCGGATTCATAATAAGGGCACTGTATATAAGCAGGGGAGAGGAGGTCCGAGAGGAGAGGAGAAGAGGAGAGCATAAAAGAAGACAAGGGCGTTGAAAGAAGAAAGACAAATTTGTTGGTATAATAGCCTATTCTACTACCACTCTCTTCCGTCCCTTTGATCTCTATATTTTAATTTGATTATCGTTCAAACTTTCATATGCCAATGCTTCCAATGCTTTGCTTTTTCTGGATTCAATTTCAAGTTACGGCTGATGTGACCTAACTTTGAAGATGAAATTTGCGATCTTTATTTGAATCACTTGTTGTCGTTGTTGTTGTTGTCGTTGTTGTTCCTAGCTTTATTTTTCCAATCATGACAATTCTTGATTCCGGTTAAATGATGGAGAATGGAACAATTGGAAAACCGTCCACGCAGAGGAGGAAAAGCGCATCGTAACGGAGTTAGCTAACAAAGCAGAGTCTAATTTGAAAGAAGGCAACTTGTATTACGTTATTTCCAAGGGTAATCTGACACTCGTCCTGATTTCGACTGTTTTCTGTTATCATGAATTTGTTTAGTTGCACTAAATCTCTTGATGCAAGTTACATTTGTGCTTTTGTTTCCCCACCGAATAGTACATGCATGTAAATCCGCTTAATTACGTATGTATTATTTTTTTTTATCATCACTATTCAAGCTTTGAGTTGACTTTGTTTTTGGAACTCTTAAGTATAAAGCTTTTGGGGTTTGGGTGTTAAGGATGTATGGAATTAGTGATTTAATTTATATTTTCACCTTATGAAACCATCTGCATCATTTTTGTGGTCCATTGACCTGTCGATTAGAAGAGGTTCCTTTGGTGACTGTGGGGTAGCAAGGGCACCAAATGGTTACGAGCCACAAAAATTTTGGTCTAAACTCTCTCTCTCTCTCTCTCTCACAGAGTCGTCCTTCAATTTTGATGTACTTTGCTGGCAAGTAATTTTTTTTTTTTTTTTTTTTTTTTCAGAAATCTTTATGATCATGAAAGTTCTCACGTTTTTGTCTATGTTCTTTTCACTGTTTGTTTCAGTTGGTTCGCAGGCTAGCAGAAATACACTGGGCAAGATGATGGCACTTCTTTATTTGACAAGAATTTCACTGATTCTCAGTCTTTGGTTTTGTCAAACAAAGTTATTAGACCTGGACCGATTGATAATTCTGATCTAAATATAAATGGAAATAACACTGAGGGTGATGATCTGGACCTCCGAAGAACATTGCAGGAAGGATGCGATTATGTTTTAGTTCCTCAACAAGTTTGGGAGAAGCTTTTCAAGTGGTATTTTTTGTTGTTTTTCCTCCCTTACCACTTGATTACCCTTATAACATACTATGCTTAAAATATGTTTTCCCTTGATGTAGAATGCTAATAGAGGAACACATGGTAGACTAGATGATTGCGTGATTCCTATTGAATAAGAAGGAAATGGAGGATGAGCGTGGGTAACAATCTCCCACAAGTGGTGACCTTGAAACTAATACAATCAATAGAAAAAGTTGGATTCTTAGCTGTTTTATTTATGTATTCTTTTGTGTAGCGAAAATGAAGTCCAAAACACAGACCCTTTATGGTTATATGTACGGCTTTGGGAATTCAAACTAAGGTTCTAGGTGATGCTTGTTAGCTGTTTTTGGCACATTGGGCACATGCTGACATGTGGTGGACACATGCATATATGCTTTATTAATTTTTTTACAAAAGAAAATAAAAAATGGACGCTTTCTAGACATGTTTATCTATTCTTTGGACACGTGAGGCTGATATAGATTTCGGGTTTCATTGTTTTAAAAAGTAAAATGGAGGCCAAACACCACACTAGAAAATAGTTTTGTTTTACACTAATCAATCTCACTTTTTGGGCTTTTTGTTATTTGGAAGTTGAAAGCTGAAACTCTTTGTCTTCACTTTGTTTCTGGATTGTTGATCTTCCTTAAAATTTCATATTAGGACTCCTTATTCGCACTTTTTTGACATCATATATGCAAAGAAAGTGAATCGTTAGATTTTCATGCTTCATATTATAGACATAAATTAATAAGTTGTTGCAGTAAATTAAAGATCACACACGTGCAATTATGCAGAAAATCCAGAAGAAGAACGTGAACACAATTTTTCATGCAGTTCAAGAATTTTCTTGCATCCTTGGTTTATGAGTCTAAAGTTTACAATCTTTTTTAGTAAACATTTCTGAAAATTATGATTGCAATAATTACATCTGGTTGGCCAATTTCTAAGGTGGTGTTTGGTTGAAAGTCCTGGAGATTCTCTGCATGTTTTATTAATAAAACAATATAAAGCATTCTGAGTAGATATGACCGTGTTAATATTGATCACATGGTCCTTTCCTACATAGTTGGCCATAAATGGCGTGATGCACATTGGTTCATACCATCTCATAGTATGCTCTGTTCAACTTTGCATGTATATGGTTACTTTTGTGTTTGATTGTTAGTAGTGTATTGGATATTGGCTACTTCTCTAGTAGGAGTTGGATATATGAGTTTCCACATCCAAAAAGTTGTGTTTCTTAATCTTGTCATGCTGCTTGTGCTTTCTGTTCTGATAATTTCATTTCTAGGTACAAGGGAGGACCAGCATTGCCAAGGAAGTTGATTACACAAGGTGATGCTAACAAGCAGTTCAATGTGGAGGTTTATCCTTTGCATCTTAAGTTAATTGATTCAAGAGACAACAGCCAATCAATTATCAGATTGAGTAAGAAGGTAGTGCGTTCTGTTTTACTTTTGTTATTTGCCCCATTTTTAGTATTTTCCAAATAAGTTACACATTTAACAGGAAATCAGTAATGAGGTTACTTCACTTTGTTATGGCTAATGATGAATTTCTCTGTGCTGCTATTTGTTTTCTATTATTGATAATAGTTAAATGTTATATTTACATAATTCAGCCACCAAAGCCCTCACCTGAAGCAGACCTTAGATGTTCTTTAGACTTGAGTGCTGGCTCATTTATTCATGACATATTTACAAGATTGATTGTTGTCCACTTGGAGCACGTTCTTCTAATCTATTTTCTTAACTTTGTTCTACCTATAAGGCTATAATGTTGTCTTCTTCATATACTTCCCCAACCACAAAAAAAGTGAAAAACCTGTACGAAAGGTTATGCTCTCAAAAAGGGGAACTGAAAAGGAAAAGGGGTGAACACTGATAAAATTAGTTTATTTCTGATTTCAGTTGGTGCTGTTGGACTCTAGGGATGCTTCCCCATGATTTTTAATGCACTTTTGGGTGTCTTCATGACATACTTGCCCATCTAAATAATTAAAAAAGGTGCATTTTGAGAGAATAACCCATACTGGAGTGCGTTTATGATTTGTCCATTCAAGCTTGAAACATGTCTATTTATTGGCAATTATATGGAGCCTGCTTAGATATTTACTCTGTCTTTCCTAGGTAAAAGGCAACATCTTACGTCTCACTATCTCATGTTTCTCTCTAATTCTTACTAATTGTGAGGATATGTCTTTTTATGGTTGTTATTGTAAAATAGAAGTTTCATCTTAATATATATACATGTGTGTGTGAGATCAACTTTATTTTGGTTTAATTAATTCAGGCTTCACTAAATGAGCTTTATGAGAGAGTGTGTGCACTTCGAGACATAGAGCCTGAAAAGGTATGTTATATGCAATTATTCCTCCCGCTAGATTATTTTTGGTGCTGGAGAGCTTCATCTGTTTCCTGTCTCTTCTTTTATAAAAATTTCAACGGGCATGATCTGGGACAATTTCAATAATCGGAAAGAGGAAATACTAGAAGATTCGAACAAGACCCTTGAGAAATCAGAATTGCAGATGGATCAAGATGTAAGTACGCTGTATGATAAGTTCACTTTGGAATTGGTGAAAATTTTGAAGAAAATTTTACAGTTCAGCTTTCTTAAGTAATTCTTTGCCATTATCTATGAAATAAAAGCAGACCACTTACATGCACTAAACTTGTCTTGCCAATTTACTGCGGTTGATTATTTGTTTTAGAGTAATGTTGTAGTTCATGCCCATTGATATGAGTTTATATTGTCACTCAAGTGTGATATCCCATTTGTTCCTCCAGATCTCACTTCACGGATGGTCCTGAACTTACAATTCAGTTGCTTAGAAGTAGAAAAATTGTTCCTAGTAAGGATGTACATTTTCGAATTATCAACTTAGAAAGAAAGTACTTTAAATGGTAAGCACCTCATTTAAGAACCTTGATTGTATTTTGGCCCTCTCGATTTGACATGGATTCAACAGGAAATGAACTAGCTTTGGTTCCAATAGAGCCCCCAAGATCATCTGTGATGATTGCTGGTGGGCCAACTTTGTCCAATGGCCATTCAACCAGTTATGGTTCCAGTTTTTATCAAGGAAATAACATTTCAGATCTGGAAGATGGTCATAGCATTTCAAGGGCTGCAACAAAATCTGATAGGGGAGGTTTGGCCGGATTGCAGAATCTGGGAAATACTTGTTTTATGAATAGTGCTATTCAGTGTTTAGTCCATACACCTCCCCTTGTTGAGTGCTTCTTGCAATGTTACACTGATGAAATCAACAGGCAGAATCCTTTAGGTTTGCATGTAGGTGACTATTTTAGTTTATTATGGATGTTTATTTTTTACATGAAACTTTCTGTAAACCTCTAATGTCTTTTTTAGTTAGGGTGAGCTTGCACTTGCATTTGGTGAGTAATTGAGAAAGCTGTGGTCTTCAGGGCGCACCAATTGCCCCTTGTGCATTTAAGGGCAAACTTGCTCGATTTGATCCACAGTTTATTGGTTTCAATCAGTGCGATTCTCGAGTTAGTACTACATGCCATCTTGTTACTCCACTTACAAACGATTCTTAATATGGGCCTTACCATTTCTTCAAAGATTTTATTGTCATGATTATTTAGAGGAGCAAATGCTGGGACAGTTGAAGAAATTGCATGAGTAAAGGCTTTGTTTGGAGTGATGAAAATTGTTGAAAAACAATGAAAATCTCTTAACGTTATTCACTTTTTATTTCATTGCACAAATTATGAGCTCACAATTTTTATTAAATCTTATAACTTTTTGTCACTCCAAACACCCCTTGATTGGAAAACATCCGTTGCACTGTATGGATGGCATTTCAATAGTTAATAGTTGTATTGCCTGAGACATTTCTAGTAAGTGCTTATCTAATTTACCGCATATCCCACTTATGCTGTAGAGCTTTAAGTGTTTGGTTAAAGTAATGGCACCAGGTATTCAATATCAGGTGGTTAAAATTAATAGACTGTAGATATTTTACTTTACCATATAATTGTTTTGGTGTTTACTTGTTTGCCAACTTCTACAGCAAATATTAAAACCCAGTTTAGGTTTTCAGTTGTTCCTTTTATTGTTCCTGTCAACAATTTAGAAAGAAATAATGCAACTTTATCTTAGGAACTCCTTGCCTTCTTGCTGGATGGGCTTCATGAAGATTTAAATCGTGTTGAGCAAAAACCTTATATTGAAACAAAGGATTATGATGGTCGACTTGATGAGGAAGTTGCAGATGAGTGTTGGAGATATCACAAGGCTCGAAATGACTCCATTATGGTGGATGTTTGCCAAGTAAGTGCATTCTTTCCTCTCATATTTGCTAGCTTTGTGTAAAATGTAGTTTGATAGTTATAATGATCAAGTTACTCTATGTACTTTTTATAGAGCCATGCTAATTTACTAATTTTACAAATTAAGGTTACTCCTAAAAAATTGAACGGTCGTGTATTCTGCACTTTTTTGGGGTCTAAATTCACCCCCCGACAGGTTGAGAGTTTTGAAGCTGTTAATTTTTAATCATCTCTTTGTTGGTGCTCTTGATTGAAGTTATATCTTCGTATAAATTGTGTTATACTTGTTTGCAGTCAGTTCTAAACCCATCTTGGACAAATAATTTCTTTCTTTTTTCTTTGTACTTGCAAAAATGCATTATACTTGAGGCATTTTATAAATTGGTATACTTTGTCCTAAAATTATTGGTGCATAGTTTTCATAACAGAACGTTTTACTTTATTATCATTTTAGTTAATGGGCTTACTTGATTTTCAAAATGCTCAGGGACAATAGATAACAACATTGATTGCCCAGTTTGCAATAAAATTTCAATAACGTTTGACCCTTTTATGTACTTATCATTGCCGCTACCTTCTACTGTCACTCAGACAATGACTGTAACTGTCTGTTAATTGCAGAGGTAATATATCTGTTTAAGTTATTTATTTACTTAGAATCGGTTTCTAATTCTTATATCCCATTCTTCTGAAGTCCTGAAATATTATCCACGGGTTTATGAACATCAGATATGTCGATATTTAATGAGCCCTTTGGAACCTTGGTCTTCCATAAAAGATGATGAACATATTGTTGCCTACAGGCTTCAAAAAACTAGAGCAGGATTACCAAGACTAGAGTTATGCCATCAGTACCTTGAAAAGTGAGTTCTTATTCTTGAATCCATGGCTATTATGTTTTCACTGGGCTAAGATTCAAAGGAAGATTTTCATGAGCTTTGACCTCAAATTGGCATAAATTTAATTCGTATATGCTTAATTAGGTCCCTTTTGCACCTTTTTTTACTGAAGTAGGGACAAAGTCAATTCTTTCTAATGTAAGAAATGTTTCTGTTGAGGCTCCTCCTGTTTCTCTATACTCATCATCTCTCTCCTCAGCATGTCATAGAAAACACCAAATATTACTCTCAGTCGTTGAAGAGAAAAAGAAAAACAAGAAGAAATCGAACACATCTTCAAGAGAGGAAATGGTGGATTGGATTATAGAAGGGATTGGGAGTTATGATCTGGGTCTGAGATGGGTTGGTGTTGATTTACCGAGAGGGAGGGAAAATGATTTACACAAAGAGAACCAGTGATCATGGATGGAATTAGGAGAGGTATGTCGTTTTTTTTTGCCAGATGAAAGAGTTGATGCTACAAACACTTTTGGACAGAGGTGTTTATGTCATAAACACTTTTATCTGAATTAGCCAGAAGAATTTGATCATATTGAAGTCGTTTGTCAAGCAAAAAACTTTGTTCCTATCTTGATAAAAAAAAAATTCAGTAAGAGTCCTACTTGTGCATATACTGCTCAGAGTATGCGTATTGAGGTCAAAGATACTGAAATACTTGCATGCCTTATGTTTTATGTGTCGGTCTTTCTATTGAAAACATGGTTATGATCACATTTTTATTGCGAGGATGGTTGTCTGTGGTGGTGGTTGATGATGATTTTACATGTAATTTACTTATGTCTGGTGCATGGTTGGCTCTTAAATGAAAAGAATGATCACGTCCACTTACCTATTAAAAAAAAAAAGTGATCAAATCCACTAATTTCTTTGTTTATTCCATTCATTCTGTAGTTTTAAATCTTTTTTTTTTTGGGGGGGGGGGGGGGGGTTTTTGCTTTCCGGGTTCATTAGATTTTTTCTAATACTCACTACTTGTTATAGTGTGCATGGCATGATTCCTTTGATTAATTCTTGACGGTGGTAACATCAGAGAGAAAAAAATGTCTTGATTAAGATACTACTTATTATGAAAGAATTGTTTATTCTGTGTGTACCATGCAATTTATATTTTACCAAACGTATCTGTTGATACATGCTCTGGTAAACTGTTTCTGTAGTTTGGCTTGACAAGTCTATGCATTTATGGTTTTGGTCGGCTTCTAGGAGACGAAATTGCCTCGTCAATGTTTTGATTGACTATTATTTTTTCAGTCTGAAGGCAATAGGCCATACATTGCAGGGATAGCCCTTTAAAAAGATGCAAAAGGCAAAGTAAGATATACGTGTGCGTGTGTGTGTGTGTGTGTGAATGTAGGCCGGATGTGATGCAGGACTCAAAGTCCTGCTGCTGTACTAGGGTAGATGGTAACTTAGGTGATTGAGAAAACATTTATTAATTTATTAAATTTTTCTTTGTTACCTTTTTTTTCCCTTATAACTGAAGAATCATTGCTCTCCAGGTGTTTGTCAGATAATTTGAAGGGTAGAGAGAGAGCTTTTCTTGACACCGCTGGTTACCTATCTGGAGGACCCAAAAACTGGAGCTGACATTGATCTTGCTGTTAGTAGAGCGTTGTCTCCATTCAGAAGGAAAGCTTATTCTAGTTCGACTATGGTTAATAATGGCAAGGAAAATGGCTCTGCATCAGAAGCAATTGATGAATCGATGAACAGCTGTGCTGCCCATTTGGGACCAGGAAACCATTTGATGGACAATGCAGGATTGGAGCAATTATCCTGCAGGGAGTTGACCTTCCATCTCTGCATAATGGACGACAGGGGTTTGTACTGCAGGCCAATTTTGAAGAGTTCACTCATTGAACCTGGTCAACTGGTTAAGGTCATGCTGGATTGGACTTATAAAGAGCATGAATTATTCGAAGCCAGTTACCTAAAGGATCTTCCTGAGGTTCACCAGGCGGGGCTTACTATGAAGAAAACTCGGCAAGAAGCTGTCTCTTTGTTTTCGTGTTTGGATGCATTTTCAAAGGAGGAACCTTTAGGGCCTGATGACATGTGGTAGGATATTTAAAACACTACAGAAGAATTTCTATTTTTGAGGCCGATCTAGCACAAGTTGCATAGCTTTATTTTGGTTTAAATTTCAATGCAGGTACTGCCCTCGTTGCAAGGAGCACAGGCAAGCCACCAAGAAGTTAGATTTGTGGAGGTTGCCAGATACAGTAGTCATTCACTTAAAACAGTTCCCATACAGCCGATACATGAAGAATAAACTTATCACCTTAGTGAATTTCCCAATTCATGATCTTGATTTATGCATACATGTGAAATGTAAGGATGCTTTCGGACAATCTCATGTATATGAGCTCTATGCCATTAGTAACCACTATGGTGGACTTGGCGAAGGGCACTACACTGCATATGCTAAGGTATGCCTGTGTGGATTTGACATTAGCATTTTCTTTTCTTTTTTTGTTTTCGACCGGGTGTTTGAAAAAACTAGATTATGCCATTTCGTACTTTGTATCAGTGACAAATCCAGAATTTGGATTTTGGGAAGAGGCGAGGTTGAAAAATATGAATAAAGGGAGCTATTGTTACTTGGCCTTTGTCTCATTTCAAGTTTTTCAGAAACATATTATAATAAGAAAACGGAGTTACACGGCAAAAGTTACAA
>QLOD02000016.1:333421-348351 GCA_003260245.2 Sideroxylon spinosum | reverse complement strand
ATCTAAGAATCCTCAACTAGTCAAGGAGGGGAATGGTAGGTACTTGAAAACCAAAATAGGGGTGGTTGCCAAATCAGAAAAATAAATTTTTTTAATAAAATTTTTTCCCAAATTATTTTTAAAATAACTTTTTAAAAAAATTAATCGTCTTTCGTACTCAACATCAGCTCAACCTTTCTAATGGACCGCATGGTTTTGATTGACAGATTTTTGGCACTTTGGTGGTTTGATGTTACAGCTGTCCCTCTATGCCGTCCACTTCATCGTGATTGATAACGCCAATCACGTAGTTCCAAATTTTGAATTCTTTTTTCTTTTTTTTTTTCATAACAAATTACTGATTTAAATATAATCTAAAGGAATATAATTTTTAATTTTTAATTTTCATTAAAAAAATCTAAACTTTTAAAATATCAAATATACTGTCTGCTAAAAAAGAAAGAGAATAAAATTTGATAAAGATATAATAAAATAATTAAAAATAAAAATAATTACAAAATTAGATAAATATAAAATAAAATAATAAAAAGCGGGAGGCAGAAAAGCACTTAATAAAAAAGACAACTGATTTTTTAAAGAAAAAACAAGATGGGTAGTTTTGAATTCGGAGTAATTTTAGATTTCTATTTTTTTATTTTTTTATAAATTTTTGATTCAAAAATACAGTCTAAATAATATAATTTAAGCTTTCAAAATTTTTAAATATTAAAATTGTTGTCTTGAATTAAAAATGTGAGTGTGGGAGAAAATTATTGAATAAACATAAAATACTAAAAAGAGAGAAAAAAAAGTAATGAAAAAACAGCAAATAAACCCGCCTATTTATTTAGTTATTATATATAATTAAATATATTATAAAAACCTGCACCAATGCTATATCGGGAAGATAAATCTTCCAAGACGTGTTAAAATAATTGATAGGTGTATTTTGAATATATAGAAAAGTGATTAAAAATAATAAACACGCTAATATAGCAATTACATGTATATTATAAAGTCATATAAAAGTGTCTATTATAATTTACAAAGACTATATCCTTAAATACCTGGCTTCATTTGATTTCATCTTCTGTTTTTTTATTTTTTATTTTTGTTTCTCATTTTTTATTTTTAGTTCATTTTTTATTTTATAATTTTAAAAATAAAAAAAACAGTTCAAATTCATTTGATCAGTTGTGTTTTCAAAATTTATTTTAAAAAACAAAAAATAAGTTTACAGGTAAAATGAAAAATAACAAAAAATCATTTTGAGCGTTTTCAATCTAAACAAATAAAATAAGTAAAATAAAGCAGTTTTTATTTTCTTATTTTGAGACTTAACATGTAAAACAAAAACAAAAAGTAAAAAATAAGAAAACAAACCAAATAACATCCTAGTTTCTGTAGGAAGAATAGAAAACAAAAACTTTAGATAAGTATTGTATCCATTTAGTGTCACCTATAGGCACTTTTCTGGGAGTATGAATTTTTCATAATATTTTATATTTTTATTTGTTTTAAGTTTTATTTGAACTTATTTTAATACCTGATTAATGTTAAAAAAAAAAAACTAAAATAAGTGGGACACCATAATATGATATGTTATTATTTCATCTATATAACAAATCTGATCAGTTGATGTGACTTTTATATACGTGCCACCCGAAGAGAGAGGGGGGAGGGAACCGATTGGGAGAGTGAGTCTCACGTGCTTTAGGCACGGGACACCATAAAACTTAAAAAATGATAATTTTAGACATATGTAATATTTTAAAACATATATTGTATAAAAAAAAATTTTGTAGCAAAATTAAAATCGTTTTATTTTTAGGTATTTTCTTTCATTTAAAAATTTCTTTTTGTGTTCAGATTTGTAAGGATATATATATATATATATATGAATATATACATATAACGTAATTTTATCACATTAGGGACCTTTTTTGATGCAAGAACATTTGTTGAAAAGTTTTGAAAACCTTTGAAATTTTATGTTACATTTTTATATTTTTTTCCCTCCCAAATTCAAAAAAAATTGAAACATCTTCTAAAAAAATAATATAACTAGAATTCCATTAATCGAATAGGTAAAACTTTTTTTTGGGATGTTAACACAAACTCCTAAACTATCAAATGACACATACTTTACCTATTTTTTGTATATCGTTCCGATGAAAAATATCAAACTGTTCCGACTGTTTCTCTATTACTCCATTATGTCCAAACAACCGATGCAAGAGTTAAAAGATTCTAACAAAAATTGTTTCGACGGAATCAAAAAACTGTTCCGATAGTTTTTCTCTTCAAAAAGTTAATACAAAAATCAAACAGTTTTATTATTTAGTTTTAAAAAATATGATTTGATAGCTGTGTATTAAACACCAAAAAATTTCTCAAAATATTTTTTTTACTGTTTTTTTATATTATTTTTAACTGAACCAAACGGACCAACTTCGATCAAATGAAGTTTGTTTTTGTTTTTTTGTTTTTCGACAAAATCTTGTAAATCTTGTTGAGGAATGAAAGTTAGCCGATAGAAGGATAAATAGAGAAAAGTAATGGGTTTCTAGAAGAATGGGTTGTCAAGGGTAATTATAGTAGCTATAATTTCTTTGACTCAGTGTGGCATTTTCTTTGACTCACACGTGTGCTCTTTTACGCCAATACAATAATTATGGTGACGTTTGAGGTTGCAACCAATTAAAAGTGAAAAATTTTAAAAGTTTTAAATTTTAAAAAATCTTAACGTTTAAAAAAATTGTTAAAATATGCTGGAATAAGTATTTTATTGTGTTCCAATAGATTTTATCAAAATTTTAAAAAATTTGTATTAATATTTGTATAAATTTTTTTTATAAAATTCAAAACATTTTCAAAATACTCTATTAAAATTTAATTACGTGTCACTTTATATAATTTTTAACACCTTTATTATACTAAATCATAATTTTTTACACTTCAAATGTCAAAAAAAAAAAAAATTCACTTTTACTTTACTTTATTTTATTTTTAAGATTACAAACGTCCTCTGTATCATTTTACCTTTTTTTTAAGAAAAAAGAAAAAAACAAGAAGGAAAAAAAAAAAAAATCACTCAGACCTGGAGAAGCCACGTGTGGAGCGCGATTAGCGATACCCCGTTTATGGCCCAGGCCCAAGGTACTAAACCCAACTAGTATCTGTCGATACCTAAAGTCTATGTGAGCCCATACTTTGGTAACACACCCGTAACAGAACCATTGGTTTGTCAGCCTTCCCTTTCAAAAGGGTGAGTTTGGAGTGATAAAAAATAAGATAAAAGTGAGATAAAATGTGAATTCCTAGTACGTACAATGAGATAAAAAGTAAATAAATTTTAAAGATTGTTAGAGGATCTGGGTACACCAAACAGTGCCTAAATATATTCATCTCAGGCATTGGGTATCGATCACTTAATTATATATTTTATTTTTAGTTTTCATTTTTCTTAAAAATTGTTAAATTGAAAAAGAATGTTTATGAAAGTTTTAGTTATCATATTTTATATATAATTTTTAAGAATTAACAAAACAAAAAAAAATTATGTTTCACATGTTTTAAAATTTTATTTCTATTTTTTGTCACCTACAATTAAGAAGTGATACAATTATTGTCTTGTATTACTAGAACAGTTCACAACAGTTACTTATCATCCACAATTACTTCTAATTACAACTAAGGTCACATCCTATTGATTTTCTTTTTATAAGTTTGTGAAATGAGACTAAAATATATATATATATATATATATATATATATAATTATTTTACTATTATATTATTCAAGAAATATATGCAATTCTTTTATTTGATCTCTATTTGTGGATAAATATGATATTCTAAAAAATATTATTGATGAATTTTTCTTTTAAAATATTATCAATGAATTTTTCTTTTACTCCGTTTCTTTCCAACTTTGGAAGGGCAAAAATTGAAAGATTTGCCTAATAAAACCCGCAGGCACAAAAGAAGCATTCATTTATTATTTCTCTTATTTATCTTTCCATTTCATTCAATCCAAACAGAGTATTTGAAGTTTGGAAAGTTTGAAGTGTTTCAGTTAAACGGTGTCGTTGCGACTACTGCTCGTGCTTGGCAAAGTATGGATATAGGCTCTCTTTCTAGTTATCCATTTGGGGTTGGTCTATCCTCAGGCATTACGGCACTCACTCAAAGTTTCAAACCCCCTCCTTCTCTCTCTCTCTCTCTCTCTGTGGATTGGAATTCGGGGAATTGAAATGGTTTCGTCTTCTATATCCGCTTGTTATCGCCTTCATGGCTCTTCTCATTTTCCTGGGCAGAAGAATGGCGGCGGCGGCGGCGGCAGTCTTTCCTCACTCAGCCTGTCTTCAAACCCAAACATCTCTCTCCAATTCCTCAGTAAAAGGCACGACAAGCAATCATTAATAGTAACCGGCCCCGCTCCGAGGAGACCTCTCACCGTCATCGCCATGGCACCCCCTAAAGCTGCCGGTGGCAAACCCAGGAAAGGTTCCCTCTTCCCCAATTGACTCACTTTATTCGTACAAATTTACTTCATCTTTCTAAAATAACGTATATGTGTGTGTGTGTGTATGTATATGGGTTGCTTGCAGTGACTGCGTTGATTAAACTGGCTCTGGAGGCTGGGAAAGCAACGCCTGCGCCCCCTGTTGGTCCAGCCCTCGGTGCTAAGGGCGTCAATATCATGGCATTTTGCAAAGATTACAATGCCAGGACTGTCGACAAAGCCGGTTATGTCATCCCCGTCGAAATTACTGTCTACGACGTCAGTTGTATTATTTTCTCTCAATTTTCCTTTCCTGTTTCATTTCCTTGTTCCTAAATACAAATTTCTTTAGGTCAGCGTTCATTTTTGCATTGTATTGTCTGCAATTTTGTGCCATTTTCGTGGCAAATTTTTTAGCTTCATTGGAGGGCTTCTTTCCCTCTGTGGAGGCTGGATTTGTTGGCTTTCTACACCATGTTCATTGTTTCAGTATGGGTTTAATTTTCTGAAATGTATTCTTTTCTTTTGCAGGATAGAAGCTTCACCTTTATCTTAAAAACTCCACCAGCTTCAGTTCTTCTTCTTAAGGCTGCAGGTATTCTCGTTTTCAATTTCCATTCTGTAAACCAAGAGTTTAATGCTTTTCTTTCTACAATTCTATTCCAATTTCAATTGTACCTATCAGTGTCTCTGGTCTCTGGATGAGAGGTTTCATTCATTTGATATGAACTGTACTATCTATCCATTGATATGGTCCTGTGGCATATTTATGTTAGTGATGACCCTGTTTTCTAATTGGCATTTCTAAAGTTCTGCAGTAGTCATACTTCTGCGTTGATCTTTCTTATCGTCAAAATCAGAAGTGAATGCTAAAGTTGTGATCAGACAATTCACTTGAGATTACTGGATTTTTTTTGGTAGTGAAGAATTAACTCTGTTCAAAATATTATGGTTGATCCTTCCATGAGTAGAACTTAAATGTTGGTGGAAGATTATGACCTTTGACCCAGCAAGTAAAACATTATTCTTAACTTTATTCATATTATTCAAATTTGATGCTGTTTCAAATCATAGCAAGAGACATCTCAAATGGCCCAAGCTAAGAACATTTACCTCATATAAAATAATGGAATCATCCACAAGCAACAGTTGTGAAGCGTTTTGGCTAAGTTGGAGGGTTTAAAAATGCATGTTGTAAGGTAGGTTGATGACAGTATACATAGGAGAGGGATGGGGCTTGGAGGCTAGTAACACAATGATTTGGTTAGGTAATGGCACCAATTGTTGCACCATCGGATTATAGAGATCATGGTTAGGTGAATATGTTACAGTAGGTTTGTCTTCTCTAGACTGATTGAGGGGGTTTTAAATAGTCCCCTAAATCTAGCTACCAAGACATTGGTCTTGATGATCCCATCTAGATGGAGAAGTCATGTGACCCTTGGGTTTGCTTACGGATTTAAGCTACCAAGTTGGGTCCTTGGCTCTTTCTCCAAGTATGAGGTATGTCTCATGGAGAATTGACTATTCACAATAGTCTTAGTGACTTTTGCAATGCTGTGAATTTTGTAAGAGTTTCTTGTGCTGCTTACTGCATCAAGCCTACTTTTCAACCTGTAGGTATGTGACCTAGGCTATGGCATCTCAGTGAACAGTGCTTCAAAGCTAGCCTGTAGGCATGTTTTTTTAGGGCCTACTAGAGGGATTGTTCCTTGACTTATTCATGTCATGTCACTTACCTTGCGAATGCATTCATAGCCATCAGTAACCTCATCCCTATTGCTAGTGGTGTGAGGTCATTAACTTGATTTCTACGAAGATGCAATCCTTGTTTTCAGTGTGTTGCATTGTGACATAGTGCCGTGGTGTAATATAGTGAATCATGATATGTTTTGTGTATCAGTTTCCCATGCATACTTTGTGTGTTTTTCACAATTCACCAATTGCCCAACAAACTGGGCTAGCCAGTGGATTGTGTTGTTCAAAATATCTTGATACGCATTGGTATTGTTTTGAAGGCATTGCATTGTGTAATTGGCCAACATATTATGCGATAAATTGGAATAAACAATTGTGTATTTTTTTCTTTTTTAAATATGATGCAGTACGTTGATATCACATATCCCATGATGCTAGCAACTTGGGTTAAACCTTTGTCTATTAATTGAGGCTGCTGCTGTTTCCGAATCTTCAGTGTTGGTTGCCAATAATTTCTGCGTGCACAGGCGCGTGTAAGGCTGTTTGTTTTGTTTTGTTTTTGTTTTTATTTTTTGTGTTTTTGTGTGTGTATGGTTGTGTGTGTGTTTTTTTTTTCGCGGGGTTTTTTTGGGGGGGGGGGACGGGAGTGGTGTTGTTGCCATTACTTGATTGTATATCGTAGTGACCATTACAATGAGGGCAGTACAGATGGCCATCCAACTCAGGTGAATGTTTAAATAATTCTTACTTAGAAACGTTCGTTAGGAAGTCTTAATTTGTAAATCAATCAGCCATTATTTGAGAACTTGACGATCCATTCTGTATTCCTTCTTGACTCCTTTTTTAAATATTCCATTGTCTTCCTTCCTAAATGTCTTCTCATTTTGAGTCCTTAGTGCTATTGTATTAGATTAAGGCTTGGTTTGGGAAGGAAAAAAGCTAGTTTTTTTGTAGCTGGCTACTAGCTAGCTACTAAAAAGCTAGCTTTTTTTTGTGTTTGGGAAAGAAAAAAAGCTAGCTTTTTAGTAGTTAGCTTTTTTACTTTTTGTTAATTTGACGTTTTTGCCCTTGAAGGTTTAAAAGAAGATTAAAATGTAAGAGGGTAAATTTGATCATTTCAAAAAAAGTCAAAAAGCTGAGTAGCTGGTAGCTCAGCTACCATCTACTCTTCCCAAACGGAACCTAATTATAGCCTTGATGTTTTCTTGCGTTTAGTGACTGGAGAACAATCATCTATTTTCTTTGCATTGGAACACTTTTTGATACCATTTCCTTCTTTGACCATATTTCTTATTGAACAAGCGTAATTTTCTTCCTCTACTTGTCATAAAATAACACTCAATCATGTACTACTATAGCATGCTTGTGTCTTTAAGTTTAAAGCTGTTAATGTACAGTTACATTGCTATAATTGATCAAACTTGCTTAGACTCACGACACATATTTCATGAAATGCACCATTTGATTATTTTTTGAGCTTCTTCTGTCACCATAAAAGTCTTCCTCAGTTAAGCCAAAGCATTAGTTACTTACAAGCTAGTTTGAATTGGCATTATTGAATCTGCTTGTCGTTTTAGAAAGCTCGGTTTTTAGCTTACTCTACAGTATAAGAACTTTTAATTTCATGAGTTAAAACATTTCTAATATTTACATTTTTCATCATATTTGGGTTCTAAAAGGAGTTACAATCCAAATTGGGACAGGCAGTCTAGGAAGAATAAATGTTGGGGGAGGGGGGGAAGTGATGCTTCATAATGAAGATAGCTTGAAGAAATAGTTGGGCTTGCAACATCTTCTTATTGCTATTTACGTTCAATACGGTTGTAAAGTGTTAGAATTGCTGTTAAATCATGTATGAATGGTTGTCCAGGTGCGGAGAAAGGATCAAAAGACCCGAAGTTGGAGAAAGTTGGGAAGGTCACAATTGACCAATTGCGTGCAATTGCAACAGAAAAGTTGCCGGATTTGAATTGTACGAACATAGAATCTGCGATGAGAATTATAGCAGGTACCGCGGCTAATATGGGCATTGATGTTGACCCTCCTGTTCTTGAACCTAAGAAGAAGGCACTTCTGTAGGCACTCAGGATGTTATTTTTATTTTAAATTGCTAACTGGAGCTCTATTTTTAGAGGCATTTGCCCATTAGGAATGTGTTATATTTACATTTTAACGTTTTGTCTCCAATTTTGGTGCTCATTTTAAGCTCCAGGATCCATTGTTGAAGGATCTTTATTTCTTTCGGAGGCTTGTCATTGTTTAATTATGTAATTTTCGACAGATTGCTGGGCCTGCTGTCCACACTTTCCAATCGCATTGAACTTTAGCGTGCATTCCTAATGGGAAAGGTGCATCTCAGCCATCAATGCAATAATCAGTGAAAAATTTGTAGCAAAGTGAGAAAGGTTGATATCATAGTGATTTTCTTAATGCCCTCTCTGCTCTTTAGCTTTCAGTAGTTCAATGGTCATTGAGAGTTTCAATTTAACGGTAAATTCTGCAATTATTAATCTAGTCATACTAAATTTATAGTAACCTAGTAATTGGTCAAGGTTGCATAATTAATCAAGACAGGAAGGTAAAGCTTTTCCTACTCAGCAACCACCGAGGGGAGGAATCATCACTCTATTGCTTTCATGGTCCATTATCTAGAATCTATCCAAACATCTAGAATGTGAAAGAGAGAGGAATCCAACCTTTGGAATAATATATGTAGTGGTAAATTTGAAAGAAATTACAGTTCTTCTTATTTTTATTTTTTGGATACTCCTTAGCATTAATCTAAATACAATAAGCTCTTCACTATTTAAATCTTATACAAACCTTTTTGAAATATTGTTAATCAAACTGTTAACAGGTAAGCCAAAATTACAAGTGTTATGCTTATTTTATTTTTTCAACATGCTAGTTTCTTCTCCATACCGAGGCAACCATCTTCACCATCCCCACCAACACATTGTAATCACATTTTACAGCAAAAATCCAACCAGAACGACAATGTTTCCACAAACCCATAATCGAACTCGCTGACCCAAGAATCTCTAAAGTCTCTCCTCCTGGTCACGAATTCACATATTTATAATGTTATAATAATATAATATACTTCAAATTATTAATATGAATTATTGAATGATAAATAATAAAATTTAACTATTTATAGTAATATAACAAGTTTAGTAATGTATTGTTTATTGTTTTAATTTAAATATCTATAATAATCTTTTAGCAAGTTAAGGCCTCAATTGGATGCATCCAAAAGCTCCCTCCAAAACTTTTACCCCCTCATAAGTGTGAGTCCCACATTTAAGTCATTGCTTGGATGTCAAATTTTGCCCTATTCTTCCCCCCTCTTAGATTTCCCTCCCCCTTATCTTTTCCTCATTGGGGGATAATTTTTGGACACCCCTAGGGGTCAGCTAAGCTAAATGTTATCTCCTTTTAAGTCTCTTGTTTTTGATATTTTTAACCATCGTTAACAATATTGTTAATTTGATCAAAATAAATATAATGTTAGTAAAAAAATAATAGATAAGTCAACAAATCAAAATAAATATAATTAAAAAATTGAATAATAACCAACCATTTTAAAAGTACATATTTAAAAAAAGTTCTTTAAATAAATTTATAAAAAAATTGAATTTCAATAAAATAAATAATACAACTTCAAATTGTCCAAAAATAATTAAATAGAGTTGGTTTTGTAATTTAATATTTAATTTAATGGGTAACAAAGTTTGGGATATCACAAGGACAAAAGAGTCATTTGACTACTTTTTCTATCATTCACCCCATTTTATTTATAAAATATCAAACTAAGTCGAAAGTTATCCCTTTCCATAAATATCATATTAACGTGGGTTGACCTTCTAAAAATAATAATTTCTTTTATCTTATACCTTCTATAAGACTTATACACTAAAATTTTAGTACCATCCAATTCAACCCCAACGTCTTAAAACGTAAATTAGACAAACTTAGATAAGAATGAAGTCGGGTTTTAATTTTGACACTGTAATTAATGCCAGCGTTTCCTTTTCATTTTAAGGGTGCGTCTGGAGCAATAAAAAATAGCGAAAAATAACGAAAAATGTGATTTGAGTCACTTTTTGGCGGTTGGTGTGCCTAACCCAAACCATAAATTTTGGAGAGAAATAGTGTCGAATCCGTCCAGACGGTTTTGTTGCCCGTCGGGACGGCTGGTCTGAAGATTCTGCTAAGATATGGCTGAATTCATCGGAACGGTTTTGAAGTTATGTCAGGACGGTTTTTGACAGTGACCAAACCATCGGAACAGTTTGGTACTTTCCATAGGGGACGGTATGCAGAAACTAAAAAAAAAGGCAAAATATGTGTTATTTTGTAGCGCATAATTTCATGTTGATATATTCAGAAAAAAATTTCTTATTCAATTAACGGAATTATAGTTATGTTACTTTTTTTGGTAGATATATCACTTTTTTTTTTTTTTTTTGAAATTTGAAGGGAAAGAAAATGTAAAAATGTAACAGAGAATTTCAGATGTTTTCAGAGTTTTCTAGTGCACCAAACGTATCCTAAGATGTATATTTTTATAAAAACTCGTTTTGACGGTGTTCTTTTTTTCTAATAATATTTTTATGAAGGGCTCTTTCGTATCTTTGCCCCCATCCAGCTAGTAGATTACTTTCTCATCGGATTTGGGGAGCTGATATAGTATTGTTATGTCAGTTTCGTGATATATAATTTGGACCTTTAATTTTAAATTCAACGGTTTAGGTGTATTCATATTTATTTTAAATTAAAATAATATAAATACATCTGAATCGTTGAATTAAAATTCAACTGTATAAGAATAATGTCAGAGACTGACATAACCTGACATAACAAAAATTATCAGTCTCCCCTCTTTCTTCTCGTCAAGGGCAAAAAGGTAAAAATGTGGGTCCTTTATTGACAGTGATTACCTCCGACACAAAATCCAATTTGCAAGTAATGAAGAGAATGTTCAAACCTCGAATAAGAAGGAGAGACTGCGCCCCTCTCTCTCTCTCTCTATATATATATATATAGAGTACTATAAAGCTGCAGTCTTTTTTTACATGTCGAGATTTTTTATTTGATTTATTCAATCCAGAGGTGAAGCGGCACTTTCGATCTCTGAGTAGGGAGACGAGACCTCTGTTTGGAGGGCGAGAGAAGCCCCTCTCTCGAACAGCCACGCATCCAAAACAATTCGAGGTACCGTCCTACTCTCTCTCTCTCTCTCTCTCTCTCTTCAATTAACTTGCTTGTTTTTGTTTTGTTATTCCTTCAAATGAAAAAAGAGAGAATAAAAAAGAAACTGATCTTGTTGATACTGTGCCTGTTTAATTAACTAACAATTTTTATGTCTTTTGATCATTCTTAGCATGCTGGGGATTTTACTTCCTTAATAACATTGTTATTTGATTAACTGTATCACATGACAAGTGAAGGACGTTTGAAAGAACAAAAAAAATTATGAATTTGATTAAATATATGAATTTGTAACTTGTAGAGAACAACTTTTAGAGTTTTTCAGTATTTTTTAGCGATTTTCAAAACTCCAAATGAAACCGAAGTTAGTGAAAATCATTTTTGCAGTGTGGTTAATTCCATAACAATGGCGACCAAAAAAGAATTGTGGTAGAGCTCAAGTTATGCTTTATTTAGTTGACTCCTGTTATCCCTGTAGATGTCCAGTTGGACTAAACATCTGTTTGAAATAAGCAAGGTGTCTAGCTGTACCTCTGCTGCTTGAATCATATCAGTATTTAACAATAAACATCTATGCATATCAGGATAAATGAAACCCATTGAGAAACTTGCTTGGGGCTGGCTGCTCACACACTTTTTTTTTCTGACAAAAGAAAATTCTTGTACTAGAAGCTTTTTGTTTTATCCTGCCTGTGTCTTTCTTGGAGCGCAGCATCTTAGAAGCTTTGCTGAAGCATCATCTCTGCCTTGTAAGTGGAGGAATGGCTAGTTGTAGTTAACTAGTTTATTAATATTTTAATAATTATTAGAAAATAATTAAAATTAATTAATTAGATTAATAATTAGAAGTCTCACTTGAGTCTGATTGCCAGTAGTAGATTACTTTGATTACACAGATGATCTGGACATTTCTAAAGTAGTGGATAGCTGTTAATGATGTCAAATCTGTCTCTAGAAATTGACGATCTGGGCGGTACTCGTGTGTGTATTAATAATGGAGATATGATTAAGAATGAGGGGATTGTCATACTGTTGTTGTTAACTATGCATGTTAAAAATTGAATCTTTTTCTAACCTTCCGTAGAAATAGCTTTATTTACACACACAAATGTTTTAAAGGCATAATAATCTGTTTTTGAAGATTCATTTTAATATGTTGAAATTTCAAAAGTTGTTGTAGTCTCAAGTATCGAGCTGATCATGAAATGTGTTTTTCTCGTCTTTCTATTTCTCTTTTATTTTATTTGATTTTGTTTTTTTGAGAAAGGGGGGTCGGAGGATGTTGTTGAAGAGCTGGTTTTTGCCTTTAATAAAGATATCCTGGAGAAACTTCTTTAAGTAACTTTGGATTGGTTAGTTATATCAATGAAACCTCATACCTTTGTTCCTCTATATTGAATGACATGTATTTTCCACTTCCAGGATTTCCACATTGGCTTTTAATACTAAGATTATTCTATTTGACTGTTGCTCACACTTGGCTGATTTATGTGTGTTTTGTATGAGATAGCCCAAGTGGATTTGTATTCCTCATGTTTGAAATAAGAAATTTCTTTGTTGGTTATTCTATTTGACT
Organism: Sideroxylon spinosum; assembly: GCA_003260245.2. Taxonomy (NCBI): domain Eukaryota; kingdom Viridiplantae; phylum Streptophyta; class Magnoliopsida; order Ericales; family Sapotaceae; genus Sideroxylon; species Sideroxylon spinosum. The sequence goes on along the minus strand of QLOD02000016.1, from coordinate 335,378 downwards.
GTTGTTCATACTTAGCTGATTTATATGTGTTTTGTATGAGATATCCCAAATGGGTTTGTGTTCCTCCTTTTTGAAATAGGAAATTTCTTTGTTGGTTATGCAATTGTGATGATGCGACACTAGTATGCAGTAATATATTAGTGTGGCTGTTTCATCTAATTAATTTCAAGTTTGCTTGCATACTACTTGTTCTTAATGCTTCTCCATCTTTCTCAATGGCTTAGCTTTCTTGGATTACCAAGGAGGCTTCACAATATGTATTTGACATTATGTTTTATTTTGTTGTTCGACCTTGTTTTAAGATTTTAGAGGGCTTCTTTTTAATATTTTCGTGAATTGATATGATCTCAGTGTTGTTGGGAGTTTTTCTAGGAAAGGGCTTGTAATTTAATGGTTGAATTAATGGAAAGTCCTGTTTTACGTAAAACGCTTAATCTTGTGACCAGATTACTTTCTTACGTTGGCTTAACATATACAGATCGATTATTAATTTCTATTCTTGATCTTTCATTTTACCCTGGTGCTTTCTAGTATGATTGATGATTTTGTGCACAAGCTTGTTTTTGAGATAGAGAGTATACACATTTTTTGTTTTGTATTTCGATTACTCGGGATGCATGATCTTACTTTATATGATAGAAAACGTCTTAAACTGATTCAATTAATATAAGTTAAATACTTAATTTCTGATTTTTAACGGCTATTTTGTTAATCTTAGATGGAATCACACAACCCGGAACACCATGGGCATATAATCGATATATGTGGAGATGTGCCTGTTGTAGACAAAGGCTTTGGTGGGCACAAGATTTGTGGGGGTGCAACATGTGGATTCTTAGAAGCTAAAACCAGTGCCAGGGATGCAAAAGAACGTTCAGCATCCACGAGGAAGCTTTGGATGGCAGTGGTGTTGTGCATCATATTCATGGGTGTAGAAGTTGCTGGAGGCATCAAGGCCAATAGTCTTGCAATTCTGACAGATGCAGCTCATTTGTTATTGGATGTTGCAGCTTTTGCGATATCATTATTCTCATTGTGGGCATCTGGTTGGGAAGCAAATCCGAGGCAGTCTTTTCGATTTTTCAGGATTGAAATAATTGGGGCATTGGTTTCTATTCAGATGATATGGCTTCTTGCTGGGATTCTTGTTTATGAAGCCATTACTAGAATCATCCATGATGCAGGTGAAGTTCATGGCTTTCTGATGTTTGTTGTTTCGGCTTTTGGTTTAGTAGTTAATGTTCTGATCGCTCTCTTGTTGGGTCACAATCACGGTCATGAAGATGGACATCATGGTCATGGTCACAGTCATGAATGTGGACATGATGAGCATAATCATGGTCATAGCCATAAGGATGTTGACAATGTCCACGACCAAGGTGTCAGCATCAGAACACATCACCATGATGATTTCCACCATCAGACCCACGAAGCTGTTCATAATGAGCGCTGCTTAGGAGTGATCTCGAACAAAAGAAGGAACGAAACATTAATGTACAGGGGGCATATCTTCATGTTCTTGGGGATTCCATCCAAAGTATTGGGGTGATGATTGGTGGGGCAATTATCTGGTATAAACCGGAGTGGAAGATTATTGATCTAATATGTACACTTATATTCTCTGTGATTGTGCTGGCCACTACAATAAAGATGCTACGGAGCATTCTGGAGGTTCTAATGGAGAGCACGCCTAGAGAGATTGATGCAACAAAGCTTGAGAAAGGTCTGTGTGAGATGGATGAGGTAGTGGCAATCCACGAGTTGCATATATGGGCAATTACTGTTGGGAAGATATTGTTAGCTTGCCATGTGAAAATCAAGCCCGAATATGATGCTGACATGGTCCTTGACAAGGTGGTGGACTATATAACGAGGGAATACAATATCAGTCATGTAACAATTCAGATCGAGAGAGAGTTCTGAAGTGACATGGTTTTCTGTTGTATTTTGGTGGTGT
>QLOD02000016.1:186647-202613 GCA_003260245.2 Sideroxylon spinosum | reverse complement strand
ATATGGTTTTAAGTGAAATATGTACTCCTTGTATTAATGAGATGGCATGCATAAAAAAAGAAAAAAAATTGTACTCCTAGTGAGTTTGACCTTCGAATTATCCATTATTAAAAAAAAAAAAATATCTGTTATATAAAATCATCTTTGGATGGTACTTGGGTCGTATCAATTTAAATGTGTTGTTGGGTGAGATCATTGTGGAGGAGCATGCTCTAGGAGTTGTTACGCGCTAAGTTGCTCTTTTCAAATTTTAAATTTTTCAGGGCAGCCTGTGACTTTCATGTAGCAGCATATTATCATTGAAGCAAATGTTTTCCCTCCTCTTGCAATATTGAGAGGATAAGGCCTAATGACTACAAAATAGATATTTTATTTTCACAGCCTACTTTCTTTTATTTCTAATTTGGACGACTATTTTCTTAGGTGCTTTGCTGCAGTCTTCTGTGTTGATGCAAATTATTTTTTGTAGTCACTCATTTAAATTTTATGCCTAAGATTGGACTTTTTATGTACTAATAATCAAATAATCATTGTTAGTTGAACCCCCTGAACATGCCAAAGCAAGCTAAAAGCTTCTAAAAGCTTGATTTAATTGCTTTCTTGGAGAGCTTGATCTTTTGTCTGGACAAGTGGGGTTTAGGAGCTTTTTCTTGCAGAGTCAATTGCATTTTTTGATAAATTACATTTTACATCCTTGCATTTTACGTGAATTTCACTCCATGACCTACACTTCCAATTATAGCAATTAAGCCCCTATACTTTTAAGTTGTTGCAATGTATATCTTTTTGTAAACCTCCTTTTGGGGTTATCAGTTATCATTAATTAGCAACATACCCCCTTTTTTGAGGGATATAATTGTAAAAATTTAAAAGCTCCAATTTTCTTCAATGTTCTAACCAAAAGATGCACTAAATCTAGTAGATTTATACATGTACATCATGGATACACTAAACAAGTATGTGCTCTATTTACTGTATGTATGATGTGTATCTTTGGTGGTTTTTTTGGCAAGAACTCAAAAGATACATGAATTTTACATTTTTTTCCCTTGAAAAATCTCCGTGTGGCCTGTGAATGAAAGAACCCAAAAATGGAGATGCACAAAAAGTGCACACTGTAACAAATTGGAAGTATGCGGGCTTAATTGTTGCAATTGAAAATTCAGGTCCTAAAGAGAGATTCTATAGACAGTGTACAGGGTGCAAAATGTAGTTTTCCCCTTTTTGGAGTTACATATGGCACTTGGGTCATATTATATTTGGAAAACAATTTGGGTCTCATGTGTTTTAAGGTGAATGACTCAGGAGTTTTAGTGTCTTCATTCTTTTATTTTTAAGTTCATGGATGCCTCACTTTCTTGCACTGATGTTTTTTACTGTATCTTTTCCTCATTGAGCTCACGTTGTGGATTTTCTATAGCTAGTGTTCTATCATTTAACTATTGATTAATTCTTGTGCTTCAGATTGTTTGTTAATTTAGTTTTTAATTCCAGTAGAAACATATTCAAATCTTCTCTGTTCACTTACATGCGTGCCTTTTTCTTTCGCTGCTTGTTTTGCCACCAATTCCATCTTGATTTATGTTGAACTAACAGAATGTTCTCTCTGTATTCATTGCGAAAATGTAGGTTCTTCTGTTTTTGGGCAGAAGCCTGTTTTTGGTGGGTTTGGGTCCAGTACTGCACAGACAAGTCCATTTGGAAGCACATTCCAACAATCACAGCCAGCGTTTGGGAGCAGCCTGTTCGGCTCTTCTACACCTTTTGGTGCATCTAGTCAACCTGGATTTGGCACTTCTAGCACCCCAGCTTTCGGTTCAAGTAGCACATCTGCCTTTGCTGCTACTAGCTCCCCATCTTTTGGTGCTACTAGCTCCCCAGCTTTTGGTGCTACAAGCACCCCTGCCTTTGGGTCCACAGCAAGTCCAACATTTGGTAGTACAGGTACTGCATTTGGTGTCTCAAATGCCCCCGTGTTTGGATCTGGTGGAGCATTTGGCGCGTCAAGCACTCCAGCATTCGGTGCATCAAGCACTCCGCCATTTGGTGCATCAAGTGCTCCATCCTTCAGTTTTAGTTCCAGTCCAGCATTTGGCCAATCAACTTCTGCATTTGGAAGCAGCCCATTTGGCACTGCTACGACGCCTTTTGGAGCTCAGAGTTCTCCCTTTGGTGAGTTAGTGTTACTACGTATGGATGGATTCATTTTAGACTTGTAATTGGATTTCTGGAAGAGTTGCTTGTTAGAATGTAAAGGATTTTAATAGCATATTGCTTGTGCTTTTCAATTTCTCTAAATTTGCTGAAACTTCTCATCACAATGCAGGAGCCCAGGCTACAACTCCAACATTCGGGAGTTCTGGTTTTGGGCAGTCCGCTTTTGGGGCTCAGCGTGGGGGAAGTAGGGTCGCTGCTTACACACCAACACCTGAGGTAGATAGTGGCAGTGGTACACAGCCTGCTGGAAAGCTAGAGTCCATATCTGCAATGCCAGTCTACAAAGACAAAAGCCACGAAGAACTGAGATGGGAAGACTATCAGCTGGGTGATAAAGGTATTTTTATTATTTCCTTATCTTTTCAAACAATACAATTTGTTGAAGTCTCAAACATCTCGACCTTATTTATGTGGTATCAATTTTTGAATTTTTAAATTCAATTTCAGGAGGACCATCTCCTGCTGCTCAGTCTGCTGGTACAATTGGATTTGGTGCGCCTAATACACAGCCAAACCCATTTGCTTCTTCCTCAGCGTTTGGTCAGACATCTGCAAATCCCTTTTCATCCTCAACATCTTCCAACCCATTTGCTTCAAAAACTCCGGCATTTGGAAGTACAGGCTTTGGATCCTCCGCCACTTCAGCCTTTGGTTCTTCGCCTTTTGGTGCTTCGTCAACTGCCAACCCTTTTGCATCAACTTCATCTGCAACAACTTCCATATTTGGTACATCAGCTCCTGCATTTGGATCCAATACCTCACCATCGCTTTTTGGTTCCTCAAGCTCATCTGCTTTTGGATCATCACCTTCTATTTTTGGTTCTGCATCAGCTCCAGGAACAACCCCAGGATTTGGTTCTGGCTTAAGTTTTGCTAACACTCAATCATCCCCACTATTCCAGTCAACTACACCTTCACTTGGACAGGCAAATTCAGTATTTGGACAGACTGCATCTTCCTTTGGACAGGGTAACCCCGCCTTTGGGCAATCAAGTTTATTTAATACCCCTTCAACTGGGTTTGGGGGCAATTTGTTCTCGAGTGCACCGTCACTGCTATCTACAAGCAATCCTTTAGGGTTTGGTCAAACAACTGTAAGTCAATCTTAAAATTCTAATAATTTTCTCTATAGTTGTCTTTGAGTTATTGGTATTGTAGCAGTGAGAGGAGTGAGTGTTCGAACCTAGGAAACTTCCTTGGGTGTGATATTTGAACTCAGAAAATTGGAAGTTTTGAGATTTGGAGATGTTGGTGTTTTCAACTAATGTTGTGCTTACACAGAATCTATTAAATGTTTTAGCGAAAACTGTTAGTTTTGCACTTTTTCTATGGCACCATGCACTCAGAAAATTGGAAGTTTTGAGATTTGGAGATGTTGGTGTTCTCAACTTATTTGGTGCTTACACAGAATCTATTAAATGTTTTAGTGAAAACTGTGTTACTTGTGCACTTTTGCTATGGCACCTTGGGTGCACATGCAAAGGTTTTATATCCTCAATGATTTTTTCCCAAATTCCTTAGAAGTTCTAGTGCATACTTCCGTGTTAGACGAAATCCATTTGAAGGGAACTTCTTGCGTAAAGCTTTGGAGTGGTACAGTGTGACCCTGGCCTGAACTTATCTGATATTTGTACATTATACATTCGTGCTTCATTGTTGATTTTTCTCAAGTATCTGATTTCTTTTCATTTAGTGCTCTCTCTTTTTTTTCTTTTTCCTTTTATTTTTATTTTTATGGTGAATTATATAATCAATGAATTATGTGTTTGATTTCTTTTCCTTTCTTCTCCAGCCCTCGCTTTCAACACCTTTTCAGTCTGCTCAACCTGGTCAATCAACAGGTTCTTTTGGGTTTGGTAACTTTGGTCAGACACCAGCAGGTACTTGTTATATTTACTCCTATTTTTCTGTAAATCTGCGACAATTTCAGAGCTGATCTTTTTCCCCACTTTTCTTTTCCTTCCCTTTCTTTGTTGCTTTAATAGCTGGCTCAAGTGGTTTTGGTGGCATGTCAAGCATTTTTGGTCAGAGTACATTTGGACCATCGTAAGTTCTGCCAACCATTTTCTGTTTGTCTTCTCAGTTCTCTACATATTCACCCACATAATCATCCAAGTAATGTAGGATGGCTTGTTTATCATGAGGTTCCTGTTTATGAAGTAAAACAGTTTTCTGAGTATTCTAGCTTTCCTGATATTTCCTTATTTACTTCTTTCTCTGGCCCTTCGAATATTACTTAAATATTCATCATGTGAATTTTCTTAGTTGTGCATCTTTAATATTTTTTGCTCATAAAAGGTGCTGTGTAGACCAGACTTGGTCTTGGATCTGATTGAATGGTGCATTGGTGGTGATGGAACTTTCGTATAGTGTGCAGTTGAAAATAATATTTTGACTGTTGACTACCCAAGTATGAGGCAGACTATTGGGAGGAATGGGTGAGTAGCCTTCTGTGCCGGAATTTTGGAAACTTCCTCGCGAGATGTGGGATGGAAAGTCTTATTCCCTTTGGGTCCATGAAGCCTTTTTGAGTTGGAGAGTGGGTCATGTGGGGAGGATGATGATGTGGACCTGGAGGCAGGTTCCATTTTGCTTGGTGTGGGCCATATGGCTATTTTGGGTAGAAAGTAAGAAAAAGAACCTTCAGGCTGTGTTTGATATCCAGGAGAGGAATGAAGTTGAAAGTTGGAATGAAATGTTCATTCTTATTCCTCTTGTTTGGTTGTTAATTGAGATAAACTTTTAATGAAATCACCATTTTTATTCTAATACTAATTTTGATTAAATTAAAATTTTAAAAATGGTGACAAAAATGGTGGAGGTTAAGTGAATGGCAGTGGTAGATGACAATAGAAGTTGGTGATATTGGCTGCAGTGGATTGTGATGGTGGCGACTCCAGTAGTGGTGGCAGTAGATGGTGATTGTGGCGGCAGAGGTAGTGGTGGCAGCAGTGGTGATGGAAGTAGTAAAGGTGGTAATGTTTGTGGCAGTGGAAGTGGTAAGAGTGCAGTAGTGGAGGTGGAGGAAGGTTTTGGTTGTGATGGTGCTAGGTTGGGTGGCGATGGTGACAACGGGTGGGACTAAGGTGGCGGTGATAGAAGGTGATGGAATTGGTAGAGGGTGGTAGTGTTGGTGTTGGCGGCGCGGTTGGGGGGAGGTTGTATCCAGCAGGATAGTAGCAGTTGCGGTGGCCTCCATTTGTTTTTAATCTCTCTCTCTCTCTCTCTCACACACACACACACACACACACACATCATGTGCGAATAAAAATGTGGGAGTAATCATTCCGTCCCTTTAGAAAGGGAACCATTCCCACATTTCGTTGGATTGGGCATTCTGGGGAATGACATCCCACTGCACTTAGGCACTGTTTGGTGTGCCAAAAACCTCCAACGACCGCCAAAACTTAATCACTTTTTATCTCACTGCATGCATTACGAACCCATATTTGATCTCACTTTTATCTCATTTTTTATCACTCCAAACTCACCCTTAATTGTACATTAAAAAAAAAAAACAAAAGAGTACAAACAAATAAATGGAAAAGAAGCATTCCATTCCAACCCATTCAATTGTACCAAACATGGTCTTTTAGTGTGTTTGGAACTCTGATTCCTTGGGGGGGGGGGGGAAGAAAAGTGAAGGAAAAATGTAGCAAGTAAAATGAAGTAAAACTCAATTGTTTTGGTTGATTAGAAAAATGAGAAGAAAATGATTAGATATTTGTCAAAAAACAGTTTATTTATTTATATGTGGTTAATTATAAAAATAAACAATATTAAGTAGTTTGCTTTTCCCTTCACTTTTCTCTTTCTTCAAGATCATTGAGGAAATAGGAATTGCTAGACAGTTCAAAGGGCATTTTTTTTTTGGTTCTATCTTTCTGAAGGTGTTTGTCCAGTGAGCAGATTTTTGTATATTGCATCCCCTTGATGCGACTTTAGTAGAATATGTTGCACTTATCAAAAGCAAAAGAAAAGCTTTTTTGCCCTTTCTGTGACACTGACGTCATTTTTGTAACAGGTCTGCTCCTCAGAGCACAGCAGTTGCTCAACCACTCCCCGTTACAAATCCTTTTGGAACTCTACCTGCAATGCCTCAGATGTTAGTTGGTCGTTCAGGGACTGCACCTTCTATTCAATATGGAATTTCTAGCTTACCTGTAAGCATGACTTGTTCTCTCTAAGCCAAATTAAACCTAAAACTAAAGTAACAAATTAGTACGATTTGTTTCTCATTCATACTTCATTTTTTTTAGCAGCACCTTTTTTCATGATTTGCTAATTTCAAATTTCAAAGTTCAAATTTTATTGCTATATTATATTTGTAATTGGAATAACCATTGTTGAATTTTTTTTATTCTTGAAGAAGCAAAAGTATGAGATTTGTTGTGTGCATGTGTGACATAGTTTTCTGAACAGGCTGTGGACAAACCTGCTCCTGTCAGAATATCCTCGTTGTTGACTTCTCGACACCTTTCTCAAAGGCGGATTAGGTTGTCTGCAAGGAAATATCATCCTAAAAGTGATGCTTTGAAGGTGATATGATGATTCTTCTAGTGAAACTTATTATCTGATGTCAAATGGATTTCATGTCAATTTCCTATTTGGGTCTTTAGTGGGTATAAATTTTCTTTATGTGGATTATTGATTCCATCCCAAAAAAAAATAAATTGCACTCAGCTGGAGAACTCTTTCTTACACTTCCATTACTTAATTTTATGTGCAGGTGCCATTTTTCTCTGATGATGAAGAAACACCTAGCACGCCTAAGGCAGATGCTCTTTTCATTCCCAGGGAGAATCCTAGAGCCCTTGTTATTCGTCCCTTGGAGCAATGGCCTCCAAGAACAAATGTGGACAAATCATCTCCATTGAAGGATACGTCTACTCCTGTGTATGACAGTGGTAAAGTTTTCTTTTGTTTATGCTTGAATGATTAATTTTTAGGTATGATGGGTTCAATGGAAACTGTCCCAAATTCAATATTATGGTTAGAATGACGCGTTCTTCCGATTGTAGTAAATTCATCTTTAGCTGGTAACCGCTCTGGTTTGATATTTGTTTTTGACAAACTTGTTGGTCAATTAAAGTGAGTCTCTAGAGTGATTTAAAGTGGTGATGTGTTGCGCTCAAAAGGGGGGGGGGGTTACCCAGTGTTAGTGCCACTAAACTTCAACATGGCTCATCCGCGTGTGAATCCCCGAATTGTAATGTGATGTTTAAAGGCTCTCAAAAAAAGTGGAGGTGTTCGACTTTTGGATTATTTTCTTTCTTAAGGGTGCTACTTATGCTTTGGTAGATATTGGATGCAATCTTAAAGAATGTTGGTAAATAAATCCTAATACTTTGGCATTCATATCTCTGGAATTGATTCTTTCTTTGTATTTCTTTCTCATTTTAAGTGTTTTATGTATTATGTTCTTTTGAATTTTCATTTATATTGCTGGAATAGATAGTTTCTTTATACCATTTCTTTCTTTGTGGGTTCAAGTGTGGCTTAGGATATTTCTTCATCCTTTAGAAGTTGTGGGCTTGAGGCACGCAATTCTCCTTCCACTGTCCAACCCAACCGACCCAACAAATGAAAAAGGAAAAATTATACCAATCCTTTAACCCAAAAAGAACAAAGGGATATAGGCTTCATTTTATTTTGATAGTAATTCAAATTTGGACTTCATTGCTTGTAGCTGAATCTTAATGCACTGCTCTTTACATTCAGGTAAAATTCCTGAGGATATTTCTACTTTTTCTAATGGCTCCAGAGCGGAGGATAAAGATAGTAAGTAGTCAGTTGTTCATAATCTTAGTTTCACATATTAAAATTCCAGTTATTGCCTACATGTTTTATTTTTGTTAACATTTTACAAAAAGAGTGACACAAGCAATGAATGTGCAAGTAGATTGTTCAATAACTGACAAATCATGGGAAAGAAAATAGACGTGATTAAAAAATTCTAGTTCTATAAAAATATCCTTAATGATTTGTAAAGTTATTTTAACTGGAAAACAAGTGAAAATTATTGGACAATTTTCGAAATAAAAACCTTGGCACAGCTTCAAAAGACGGAGATATCCACCGTGTTATCCTTTTATGTAATAGCAGTATATTGTAGTTCTCTACCTCTTGAAATCAGTTCTTTCTCTCACATTTGACCAGTATTCAAATCTGTTCTTGCAGAAGATCCAGTTGAAAATGGCCTTGTGAGGGAACAAGCTCATCCTGTCAAACCAAACACCAAACCTAACGGAGTCCATGACGATCATTCCAACCAGAAAGGGGAATCTTATATTACGCTTACTGGGCACAGAGCTGGTGAGGCAGCAATTGTATATGAGCATGGGGCTGACATTGAGGCACTGATGCCTAAGCTGCGTCACTCGGACTACTACACAGAGCCTCGAATCCAGGAACTGGCAGCCAAGGAAAGGGCTGAACCAGGGTTCTGCTGCCGTGTAAAGGACTTTGTGGTGGGACGGCATGGCTACGGTAGCATCAAGTTTGTGGGGGAGACAGATGTGAGGCGCCTTGATCTAGAGTCCCTTATACAATTTAACAACCGAGAAGTTATTGTTTACATGGATGAGAGCAAGAAACCTCCTGTTGGACAAGGACTCAACAAGCCTGCTGAGGTTACACTTCTCAACATAAAATGTTTTGACAAAAAGACTGGGCATAATTATACGGAGGGGCCCAAAATTGATAAATACAGGGAGATGCTCAAAAGAAAGGCTGAGGACCAAGGTGCTGAGTTTGTGTCATATGACCCAATCAAAGGAGAATGGAAGTTCAGGGTGAGCCATTTCAGCAAATACAGGCTTGGGGACGAAGATGAAGATAACTGGAATGCTCATGCGACTCTTGGTTGCTGACAGTATACGATCCGCAGCAATATGAATGATTTTGTTTTTAGATGAAGACTTTTCTGGTTTTTGGGGCTATTGTCTGTACAATTGATGAGGAGTCTTGGTCTTATTAATACAAGAGCGTTCGGTGGAGCTCTAAATCATTGGCTAGCTTTTGTTGTTGTGGGTTCTATCCTGTTTCTTATAAGGGATTTCTTCATTTTTGTAGTTTGGTTTAAACCATGTTTGAAAAAGAGGGCGTTTGGTTGGATGGGCCTTGAGATTGCATTTTTTGACAGATACATGATTGCTTTACCTTTCGTTTGTCTATAAAAAATCTTTGGGCAATTTGGTGATCACGAAGTATCTCCAGGGAAGTTTTTTGAAGTGGCATTTGACCAATGAAGTTGATTTGTTTATGGAGGATTGATATACTTGAAATAGAGGCTATTAGTTTCGTTCAGAAATTTTAGATACATGGGTCATTTACGTTTGGCTAAATTGCCTCCAGCGAATATCATATAACATGGATTTATGTGCCTTGGATAATTTATCGTATAATTTCTGATGATCTATGTATTTTTTTTCATGGAAAAAAAAGTTTATCTCAAAAAGAAATCTTTGGGTTATGCTGTAAATAAATATTTTACCTCCTCGATATATTTCACAATAACAATTCATAACTAGTTACGAGATACATGATTCATTTATTTGGCTTAAACTAAATTAGAAATTTGTAAACACTGATGAAGTAGCGGCCCCCACTTTTATCTATAAGTGTCAGTTGAGGGAGTTCTCTACGTCAATAACAAACCGATACTTCACATCCCTCTTAATTAGCCTGTCAAGGGCGTCATTTGCATACTGAATTGGAATCATTTCTATCTCAGGGTAAATTTTATGGGCAGCACAGAAGTCCAACATTTCCTGCGTTTGCTTCGTACCCCCAGTTACACTTCCAGAAATGGTTTTCATACCTGCCAGACACCGATCAGAGAAGTTAACACTATTACAAGACACTTCATATGAATACTACTCTTCAACACAATTTTCTACTCTTTAAGTTTGTGCCAGTATTATACCCATAATAAGATTTGCGGGACTGAATTTGACTTCACTTGGGAATCCCACCAAGACGAAAACACCAGCAGTCTTCAACAGAGACATGTAAGGATCAAAAGGGATATCACCGGATGCTGTGTTAATAATGAAGTCAAATGATTTACCCAGGGCCTGCAACAAGAGAATAACTTTCAATTTAACAACAGTACCAAGATTTACAATATTATTTAGATGACCAGTGCATGGCAATTCTACAGGACCGTGAACATGTGAATCTTACCATCATCTGCTGTTCGTCAGATGAGAGCACAAACCTATCTGCTCCAAGCAGAGTCAAGGCCTCCTCTCTCTTTGAGATGCTCGTGCTGAAAACAGTTACATTTAATCCAAAAGCTTTCCCAAACTTCACTGCCAAGTGACCAAGACCACCAAGTCCAATCACCCCTAGAGACTTCCCAGGCTGGTTCATGTTATGGCGTATCATAGGAGTGTAAACAGTAATTCCAGCACACAGCAAAGGTGCAGCGGATGCTAATGGGTAATTCTCAGGTATTCTGAAGCAGTACCTGCACATTAAGAAAAGGGCATCTAGAAGTACCTCTGGAATATTAACGGAATGAAACAAAAGAAATGCAGCGGTGGAATGTATTCACCTTTCATGAACAACAATATAACTAGAATACCCTCCCTTAGTAATGGTACCATCTACATCAATACTGTCAAAAGTGAAGATTGCTCCCTTTGAGCAATGAACTTCTAAACCATCATTACAATACTCACACTCTCTGCATGAGTTAACATAAGTCCCCACTCCAACACGGTCACCAACTTTGAAGCGCTTGACATTCAAACCAACCTCTCTTACAATTCCAACAATCTCATGTCTGGTGTGCAAAAGAATTATATAATAAATTAATTTGTCGAGCATATAAAAAATTATAAATAGCTAACACTAACATAATTAAATGCATCAGTTCAAAAAACCCCCAGCAACTAGTATAATAAACCAAACCACATACCCAGGCACCAGGGGATATTTTGAGTGTCCTAGTTTATTCCGGGTCCAGGCAACATCAGCATAACAAACTCCACAGTGTGTAATACTTAGTGAAACATCGTCACCTCCGACAACCCTGCAAGATATTTCCAGCTTCAACAGGTGAATTACTCTATCAAATGAATACCATGAATTACTGTATAAAACAAATTAGTGAATGATGAAAGTACACCATTAAGAAAGAAAGAAAGAGAGAAAATATTACCAAACAAATCCTCATTTTCCTTAATTATAAGATTCAAATTCATCTGGTAGTTCATGAATTTGTTGCAGCATTAGTGCTAGGAATACTACTTATCTAATTCCAGCCAACTCTTCTTCAAAAAACCTCAAATACAACTGCAAAATTCTATTGTAAAAATTTCAAACAAGATTTTTCTACAACTAAAGAGAATGGAATCCAAATAGGTAAATCAGAGATATGTTGCTTTAACTATTTATTAGGCATTAAGCAAGCAAGAGAAAACAAACACATGTAGTTACTCCCAACTTGCAAGATATTGGAACTAAGGCTAGTTGACTTGATATTGTTAGCCATTTTTATTATTTTATTGCCTCTATTTGCTGCATATATTTTCAATAATAAATCTCTGCTTTAGCACCTCTCATAACAGACCTAGGGATGTTCATGGTTGATAAGGATACATTTAAGCATGTAATGGACATAGATAGGTTGATTTGTTTCATGAGATAAGAAGACATGGAATAAAAAGAGGATAAGAGAAGAAAAACAAGCGAAAATATAAGAAATAAGAGAGAGAGAGAGAGAGAGAGTCTTCCAAATGTTCAGTTTCTATTATCCTTGAGAGAAACCTAATTTGTCCTACCCCTAAGAGACTATCAACAAATAATTATCATGGAACTATCCAATGTTGTAGTCAATTGTTCCGTGCTTTTCTTTCCCAAAGAAGCTATTTTATAAGGCCTACAACAACCAATCAACAAATAATTACCATGGAACCGTCCATTGCCATGTGATAACAAACCAAGCATCAATGAACCGCCAGTAGAACCCCAGAAAATCTACTAAAAAAAAAAACTATGGCACTATAATTTAAAAGACTAGTAATAAAAATAAAAATTTAACGATTGAACTAACAATTTGATATGAATGAGACTACATTGCAAGTGTATTATTTTCTGCTACATTTTCTTTTTGTCACCTTTTTGGCATGTGGGGGTTGAGGGTGATGGTGAAATAGGAGTTTTCCTATGCTTAAGCATTCGTGTAATAGTGTTTTTTTTTTTTTTTCCAAAAAGAAAAAGAAAAAGAAAAACAGAGTAATCCCACTCCCATTTCCTCGAAAGAAAATGAGTTATATATACCTGCGGCTGAATTTGTAAGGTGACAGAACTCCAGATGGATCTCTTGCCGCCCATCCAAGGCAGTTCCCATTTGCGCCAGCGAAACTCATTTCTCACAATGCTGCCCATCATGCAGCAATATGCCATCATTTGCCTAAATATATCAACAAAATCAAGAAATAGGAGTCTATTGACAGTTAAAAGAATTATGTTTCTTCATATTCATGATGCCGTATAGTATACTACTTAAACATTCAAGCAATTGGTGATGCATGCTGCACTGCATATATACTTAGCCTCAGATTGAAAGCCAGCTCTGTATAAATATCATCCAATAGAGTATATAACATAAGGCCACTGTGATTGAAAATGCAGTTTGTCTGATATTAGAAATACAGTTCCTCACCACATGAAAGCGCCCCTCTGGCTACTACGTTAGGAGTGCAGGTGGATTTGAAATGGATTGCCTGTGGAATTTTGAAGACAGTTTAGATCAGGTTCAAGATGCTCTATCATACAAATTATTTCATTCGTAGTTCAAGTCAAATGAATACCACATTAGTCAACATTACACTAATAAACCCATGTTTAGCTAGTCTTTTCCTCTCCCAAGGCTGCACCCCCAAGTTTTAATACTCTTATTGCAATGTCATATCATAATTATATGAATTTCTTTCTCCAAATAAGAATCATGAAACCCACCCCCACAACCAAGAGAGAGAGATTAACTTGATATACATTGTTAAGGTGGATATCTTAACAGCATGAACTTTTAGGGTAATTGATGACTTAACATGATATTAGTGTTATGCTTCCAAGAGGTCATAAGTTTAGTCTCTGTTCTCTGTTTGTTTTTTATGCACTTTCTTTTGTTTTTGTAGGTGGATTTCCGGTCCACATGCAAGTTGGGTTCACAAGGTGAGAAAATTTTAAACTAACTTGATATGCATTGTTGAACTCATTCTGTAATAAGCTAAAATTTTTGGGATGATTGACGACTTAACATTTTTTTGGGCAACATAATATTATATAATATGAAAATTATATATTTTTCTAGGACGAATTGACCCCCTAGTACAATTAGAATCCAATAGAATTAAAAGTAGTTATCTAGTTGTCTTTGATAGTTAAAAAAGGTAGACCGTAAATCCGGAATAATGGAAATCCAAAAGTAGGTAGCAAAAAAAAGGTAAATCTTCAACATCCGAAAGAACGGAAATCCAAAAGGGAGTAATAAATTTAAATTTATCCCACAATCCTTTGTTTTGATATACATCTTAAAAAATTCTTGAGTTCCTCTCTTTCCAAATGGTCTAAAACATTGCTGTAATCGCAACTCACCATACGATTTTCCCCTTCTTATTAGTCACAAAGCCCCAGAAGTTGATTATGAACATATCCACACTGGTGAGAGGAGATGCTCAGGAAGTTCCTGATTGTGAGAACAACTTCCGCCAAAGAGTTACAACAGTTCTACACTCAAGGAAGATATGATCTAAAGTTTCCCCCTTTTTTTTTTTTTAATGAAACAGCGAATTACGTCTTAGGTTTCAGCAATAATTTCTCCTTAATTAAGTACAAACTAAAGGACAATTTTTTCTACATTATCATTTTTTTCTTCAAAAGTTCATAATATTAAAAAAGAAGCATCAAGGGATGCAACCGAGAAATACAAGAGGGACAAAAAAATGAGGCCACAAAAAAGCTAACAAAAAGGACTAAGCCCCCAAGTAATCAAGGACATCCGGGAAAAAAGTAGCTGTTGATTAACCTTACCTGACAACCAAACGTGGATTACCAACAAAAGAAAATTTTTCAACCTATATAAAGGCAGCTAATGCCTTGAAAAGTCCTCATGTTCCTTTCGCCGCAAATCTCCCAAGCTATATGAAAAGGAGCTAATCTCCAAGCATTCTTATTTCTGTTCAAAATACAACCTCCACACCAACTGTGAAAAGCCTACGATACCTTCAGCTGGAATACCCACTGCATCTCAAAACAAAACTAAACCAAACCGCATATTTCCCTCAACATAGGGCAAATGCAAAAGGACATGATGTATTAACTCTCCACCACATTTACACAAATAGCACCAACTGATCTAAATTTAACTACTCAATCTCAAATTGTCAATAGTAACAGTTTTGCCACGAACAATGCGCCACACAAAAGAAGGCAACCTTGGTAGGAGCTCCACAAGCCCACAAAATACCACATGGAAAATCCTTTCTCTTCTCCCCTAAAAGAGCTTGGTAAAAGGACTTGAGCCAAAAAGGCCAGTATTGAGAACATTCCCACTTTGTCCTTTCCTCCTCTTCCCCCATCTTTTGATGTGTAAATCATCTATAGCAACTTTGTGAGCTCATCGAGTTCCCTGTTTTCCCCATTCTGACTTCCACTGAAGTGTCACTTAAAAAATTCAGGTTCACTACTGTAATCCAGTTTCCCCAAGAGAACCCATGCTTCACAATTATGGCTTCAATCCATAACTG
Organism: Sideroxylon spinosum; assembly: GCA_003260245.2. Classification (NCBI taxonomy): domain Eukaryota; kingdom Viridiplantae; phylum Streptophyta; class Magnoliopsida; order Ericales; family Sapotaceae; genus Sideroxylon; species Sideroxylon spinosum. Next base: position 187,635 of record QLOD02000016.1, on the reverse strand, counting down.
ATCCCTTAAGAAAATCCCTACCACTATTTTCCCAACAAAACCTTATTGAAGGTTTCCCAGCCTACCTCGGTTAATGGGAAAACATGCAGTTTTCCATTCCACTAAATGATACCGTAACTCCTTAACATATAACTCCCCACAAAAATACCCACTGAAATTTATCAGGTCTTTTTGCCACAATCAAGAGCACAGAAAACAATGACAACATACAAAGGCATACTAGATAGACTGCTCCTAGTAAAAGTAAGCCTCACTCCTTTTGAACTGTGTTGTATAATCCAACTGACCCATCTTTGTGGAATTTCTCATTCACTTGATCTTAAATTGAACAAGCTTTACCAGACAAGCCCAATGAAAGATCCAAATACATAGAAGGAAAGGACCCTATGTTGCAATCCAAATGCAATAATTTTCTTTTATTTCAAGTACATAATTTGCTATACTAATTAGATTTACTATTTTTACACCCAACCAGTTTGGACCAAGGCTTTGTTGAGTTTAGATCTATTTACACACCATTTTGACAAGTTAACAAAAATAGCAACTAGGACACAGTTTCTGCTTCACTTTTTCGTTTGAAAATTATGGTTGCTAAAAAACTTTTGGTCTGCCCGAATATTTCTTTAAGTTCCATTTTCTGGATGTGATGTATATTTGTGAACTATAATATTGTTTCCATTTTAACTTTTCCCACATTTTTTTTTCAGTACGATTCCAGTAAGATATCCAACTTGCCCAATATTTTGTGCAACCAATGAAGCTTTCTTTAACGACACCTAATTCACCATGTAAATTGGTGGATATGCTTCCATGAATAAACTACAGGCCCCGTAGAAAATTTTTCTTGGTATCATATTCTAAAGTAACTGTTAATGTATAGCATTAATGTATGAGATTTTTTCATGTATAGTATTAATGTATAGGATGAACCTAGACTACTAGGAATATGTACAGTCACCTTTGTATGTATATAAATTACCACACATAA
>QLOD02000016.1:82727-94747 GCA_003260245.2 Sideroxylon spinosum | reverse complement strand
GCGTTTCTCGCTTCAAATTTGATGTCACGATTGGCAATTTAAGAGCCGACGGACTGAGTGAGCTCAGACACGGTGTCTGGTTTGGTGTTTAGCTATTTGCCACTTCCTTTTGTTCTCTCTCGGAAATTTTGAGCTTTCTCCGCCGAGCGCGATATTGCCAATGAACACAAACGTCGGTACTTTGTTGTCACGTTTTATGTTCTTTACGAGAGGGTTCGCCCAATGCCGACCGAGAGAAAAATTAATTTCTTAAATCATACATAGTTTAACATTGTTATTTATGTTGGTGATTGGATGATCAATTTTTGAAAAAAAAAAACTATTATGAAAATGACATATCACGAAATTTGAATAAAAAAAATTAAAAAATTAGAATTTTTTTTTTTGGATATTTTTTGACATTCTAATAATAATGTATTCATATCTACTAAAAAAAGAAAAAGAACTGATCCATTAAAGTTGTCATCCATAAAAATAATTTTAAAATCATTGTTTTGAAAAATGATTTCTATGAATATGAACACTAACTTCTTTGAAGGTTTTTGGACATACATATATATCATATTAAAGTTGTCGTACATAAAAATTAGAGGTTTATTGTTCATTTTTTTTTATCCGGGATAATAAATTTAGTAACGTCATAAACCCAGTAAGACAATAACTGAGCTCACCTCGTAAATCCTATCTTTTCCACCAAAGGGACCTATTTGCACACGACTGGAAAACTAGGACGAGAGTTAGAGACTTAACTGCGTTTGTTCAACGAAAGAAAATCTCCCTATCGTTACTTAGTGAATTGATGGGAGTGGTGAAATTCTTGCATGTGTCACAACATTTTTTTTAATGCAACAATGCACCATTATGAACTTTACGTACCTATAAATTTTGACTAGATGAAAGGACTGCAATGATATTTGACTGAAAGTACGAATTGGTTGTCACAATTAAAAATGCAACGATCAAAATAAAACCAAGGATAAAATATAAGGGTGACAAGTATAATTTATCGTTTTTAGTTTCTTCTTCTGGACAAGTATATTTATTTCTTTCTGAGCACCGAGTACATTAATAATGCAATCAAGATCACATTTGCCGAGTGAAAAACACGAATTAAGTCTTAAGTCATATACCATAATCCCCCAAAAAATAAGCATAAAAAAGTGTGAGTCCAATCTCCTGAGAAGCAAAAGTAGGGGAGATGACTCCTACAGATATCAAGCATGTGCTACCACCACTGCACCCAAATCTCAAACGTAAACTCAGACCAACATAAAATGGACGCATACAAAAAATAAAATAAAATAAAATCATCAGGTCCAGAACTGATATCAGTAACTACGTCCCCAATACGTCCACTTCTTGGCAGGTTTGCCCGAAGCAAAGCACAATGTACCTGAACAAAAATATAGCAGAAAACAAAGCGTTGTTAGATTTAGACAGTCCTCCATGCCCATTGTGGCTCCTAGACATTGCTAAAACCAAGCTATTGGTCATACCATATCACGCACAGGCATCTATTCCATAAATATTAAGTACATGCTCCTAATATCTAATTATATGAAAGAGAAAAGTTCAATCATATAAGATGACATCCATCGCCATACATGGTGTTCATAAAACTTTGCTTCCAATGCTAAGCAACATTTTTGAATTGAAACTCCTCGTGACTATCCAACAACACCCTACAACAGTCATATAGCCCGTAGCTACCTTCTATACGATCTGGGTGTGTGCAGTGATCATGGGAATTTTGGTTTGACTTGAAAATTCATGTCCGCTTAATTCAAACAATAATGAAGAAAGGAAACAGAGATCCAGTTGGGAGAGCAACATAATCTATATGACCCTATAATTCATCCTTATGAATAGCCCCCCCCCCCCAAAAAAAAAAAAAAACACAAAAAAAGAGAACATCCATTAGATTTTTTCCACTTTCCCAGGATAAACAGGTATAAATTTTGTGCACTGGTGCATGAAAACGTACTATTGCAAGAAGCACAAGGCTTGTCTACAGATGATAAAATTAAAGAGTGAAGCCCGAAAAGGATGATAGCATCCAAAAGTCTAAAGACGTCTTTGTTTATGAAGTTGGTTCAACAGTGTGACTTTTCCAAGGCCGAAGTAAATTTGTGTTCCGCCCTTTTATAAGTCTAACTGCCCACCTTCTGAGCAACACAAGATGACGGTGGCTAATAAAAACCAGATTGACATTATTCATTAACTAACGAAGTGGCATGACAACAATAACATCTGGGCCAAGAACAGAAAATGTTACCTTCATCCAGTTCAGGCTGGTCAAATGGAGAACAGAGTGTCTTCGCTGCTCCTATTTCTCCTTTTGTCCGCGCTTTCACATCTTTCTCTACCTCCTGAAGAATTAAAAACAATAATTATCAAACAAAACTTCCTATACCAGAGAAGAAGAAGAAGAAGAAGAAGAAGAAGAATAATAATAATAGTAATAATAAACAAACAACTACATGATATGAAGCATTTATATAAGAAATTGATCCAATTTTTAAATAGGAATGGGAAAGGAAGACCAAACCCTGAACCCCCATCCCTCCACCCCATTTTGTTTAAATTTAAAAAAAGGAAAAGGGAAAAGAAGATGACACAAAAGAAATAAAATAAAATCGATAGGAAAGCCAGATATAAAGATCTGTGGATGACTATGAATGTTACCCAAAAAAAAAAAACAATTCTTTTTTTTTCCTTATCATCCATCAAAAAGCTCTGTTTTCCCCCCTTTTCCTTTTATTTGGATAGGTTACCTTAACAGAAGCCTCATTACCACTATGAACTCTGTAAACCACTGTCATAATAAGCATTATACCTCTTCATCACACCAAGGAGCCAAGATCATTTTTTTATGGCTCAACGCTTCCGTGAATTCATCCCAATTTTTTGCAACCTGAATGCAGGCATCTCGTTTTTGTTTTGCAACATCAAACAAGCTTTGCTGAATATTAGCAAGCATATCTGTTACTTGTTCAACCAAACTGACCATTGGAATATCAATTTTAGCCGAATTATCACGGCGAACAGCACGTACCTAGGTAGACATAAAAGCCAAAATAAAACATCAAGTGCAAAAAATGTTGGAAAATGAAATTATACCACCAATAGACAAGAAGAAGCAATAAAAAAAACCAGAAATGAATAGAAGAGGTATAATAACAAATTTTCTTTAACCTGCTCATTGGCAAGATCTTTTGGTCCTATTTCAATCCTCAGAGGAACACCTTTCATTTCCCAATGTGAATACTTCCAACCAGGTGAATAATTATCCCTCAAGTCTGCTTCAGCACGGAAACCTGATTCAGTCAAAATTTTCAAAGTTGCCTCACAGGCATCAATGATCCCTTTAGTATCAGCATCCTTGTAAGGCACAGGAATTACAATAACTTGGACAGCTGCTACTTTTGGAGGAAGGACCAAGCCTTTATCATCCCCATGAACCATCACCATCACTCCAATCTGTCAAAAAAATTAGAAAAAGATTTGAGAGTTATACATAAATATATATATAGAGAGAGAGAATTAGAAATGCTAAAATGCGAGAGAAGTCAAATTATTTCTATATAATTAACTTTTTATGATTAACCAAAAAAAGGTAAATGTTTAACAAATATCTGTGTATTTTCATCTCATTTTTCTGACTCAACCAATAAAAGGAAGGGAATAACTTTTAAACCCCATCTGGATGATAATAGAACACATCTGGATTTGAGGTTAACTTCTATTAAAATATAAGAGAGTTGCTTAATTTATGTAAGAACACATCAAAGATTTTTGATAATTACTACTAGAGTAATGGGGCCACTACTACAAAATGTTCTAAATAACTAGTTCTTTGTGGTCATTCAAAATCCAACATATTTAACCACTCAAACCCAGGAATTCAACACCTAAAGTAACAAAGTTATATTTGACTAAATCTCTTTAAATAAATAGCACCAACTCCCCTTGATTTCAAATCCATTAATACAAATGCAACCTAATATATTTACTTTATTTTGCTTGCCTACCTTTTCCCTTGACAAATCCAAGATCCCAATACACTATAAAAGAAAATAATTATATTACAAATGCATGTGACCGCCCCAACTTCAAAAGAAGAACAATAAAAAGACTTCACAAACTTGAAATCAAGGCTGAGCGACCATCCATCTACCAAGCTGATCTGACTGAATTATCCAACACACAGTGCTGTCTTCTTAGTTATCCTTTGTACGGAAAGAGGAGGCAGACTCGAGTGTCACCTAGCCTGTAAAACTATGCAAACTCCAAAACTCCGGTTTTCTTATATTACTTAATAATCAATCCACTAACCATTTTTTAATATAGAAATGATTAACACTGAGTGTTGTCAAGATGCACACCTGATATAAATAACTACCCAACGCATAAGTCAAAGAATGTCTACAGATGCTAATCCAGTGTCTCTGGCTTATGAGAATGTCTATAGATGCTAATCCAGTGTCTCTGGCTTATGAGAATGTCTACGGATGCTAATCCAAATTATCTGGCTTATGATCTAATAAAGGATATGACCATACAGGCTCATCTAATCAACCCCCAGACTTTGTATTTGAGCCTGTTGTAATTGCAAATTCAAGTTCCCTCATATATTCAAAATACAATTTCAGTGGATTATACAAATTACTTTTCATGGTCCCAATTATTTTTTTGATTGTCCATGAAATTGCAAATAAAATATTTAACTAAAGAATATTACAAATTTGCAACAAAACTGGTTAATTCTCTTTTTAGAGAAGAAAAATAGAAGGAACTTGGAAGCCACTTCTACTCTTTTTATGCATTCAGGTAGATACTTTCAAAGTCAAATATATTGAAAAGCAAAATCTTGCTGAGTGAGACGGAGAGAAAGAACCAGATCTTCCTCTTTGATCCCGATGTAATTGCAAACTCAAGTTCCCTCGTGTATTCAAAATACACCTTCTGTGGATCATATAATTTACTTTTCATGGTCCCACTTACTTTTTGATTGTCCATGAAATTGCAAATAAAATGCTTAACGACAGTATATCACAACCAAACTAGCTAATACTCTTTGTAGAAAAGAAAAATAGAAGGAACCTCAGAAGTCCCAGCTTGCAAATGCAGCTGCCGGCTTCTACTCTTTTTATGCGTTCAGGTAGATAATTTTAAGGCAAACATATAGAAGAGCAATATCTTGCTGACTGGGACCAAGAAAAAGAACCGTATCTTCCTTTCCAAACTCTCCTTTCAAAGGGATGTGAAGTCAGCTCAAAAGTACATAAAATACCTCACAAGCACAAAGGAGAGAATATGCAACTTTGACATTTTTTACCAATGGTCAGTAACCAATTGCCGTATCACCAAACCATATCATTCTCTACTAGTAACCAAATATTTCAATTAAAACAATTGCCGTAATTTTTTTATCAAATGACACATCTTTCCAATTGACAGTAACCAGACATATCTTCAAGAACCAAAGGTCCTAATCTTGTGCAGCATAAATAAGCACCGCACAGCCAATTCGATATTGGTTGCAAACTCCACAATAACAACAGTAATGCATGACTCTACAATTAAAATTACAATATCTACCTATTCTAAAGCAGACAATAAAGGGCCGTTGGATCTCACATATTAGCATATTAAGATAAGATATAAAAGCTTCACAAGTTCCAATATCAGGAAAGATCTGAAACAATATGCACAATCCCTCACCAGAGAGAGATAAAATTTCAGTTGTATGACAATAATCAATCTCAAAATGAGGGAGCAGTTTATCTTACCGTTCTAGTGCTATATGCCCAGGAATTCTGCCAGACCATAGACTTTTCACCTTTCTCATTTTCAAAGTTTATCTCAAACATTTTTGCAAAATTTTGACCTAAACAGTGCGAAGTTGCACCTTGGATACCACGACCAGTGTTTGGAATAAAAGCCTGGCAAATTTCAGAGATACAGATTAATAAAACATTTCAATCAATTAAATCCAATGCACAACAAGAGCAAAATTGTGGAGTGATAGATGATGCTAGACTGTGTGTGCATATCAAATACCTCAACACTGGTTGTATAAAGTCCACCAGCAAATTTCTCATGCTCACTTTTCTTGCCCTTTATAACAGGAATAGCCAAGTATTCTTCATATATGCATCTATAAAGTTCCAGTATTTCAAGAACCTGGAATACATGAAAAGTCAAAAACAAACCGTGATTTTCTTATTAATCTATATTTTTTATATAAATTCTATTAACATTTAGGCTCCATTTGGATAGAGGTGGGTCCCAAATGAATGGATTTAGAACTAAACTTTATAAAGATAAACAAGAGTGTTAGTTTATGTAAGAATACAAAGGGCTTTTTTGAATCTGGAGAGAGATCCATAATGTAGTTTTCTAACTGTTAACCAATATGGAATATGCGAACAGCATGAGACCAAATTAAAAAATTAGCAGCTCCATTCAATTTCTCACAAGCAATGGAATTTGGACAACAAGCACAGGAACAAGTGAGGAACTTTTATCTGAAGTAGTTTTGATAGCAGACGGATTGATAGCCCTCTCCAACAAACAAATGTAAACCAAACGGACCTCGAAGCTTCAAAGGCAACGATCAACAAGCAACACTAGACAAAGAAAGTGAACAACAAATTTTGTTTGACCGATCGACAAACTACACCGAGAGCAAAGGCAACAAAGTATTCTAGACAAACGACAACCAATCAAGAGTAACAACCAACACCGAGAGCAACAACCATATAGATGAAGCCCATGCAAGCACTTAAAAGCAAAATCGAGCAACCAATTACGACTTGATCACATATACATCACGAGACGGCGGTAGTAGAACCTCCTACATCAGGCAATCACCACTAGAGATCGCCGAAGGTGTGACTAGGCTCACGCACCAACACACGCTTTAAAGACTCAAGCGCATTAGATGTACTCCCAGGAGCTATAGCCGGCGAGTGGAGGCTCGTCTTGACACTAGGAGATTTCAGTCACTGAACGTTGTGGTCGCAGGAAGAGAGCGAAGCATTGGTCAGGGTTTCTAGTCATCGGCAGCGTGAATGGTTGCCACTAGAGTTTTGGCCTTTTTTTTTTTTTTTTTTTTCCAAGTGAAATCTTCTACTCAGATACCAAGTTAGAAATCAAAGCAAAAATAACTAAGAGAAATAATTCTTCCTCACATATTGTATTTACAATCAAGGCTCAATTTACAAAAAGGAAACTAGAATAAACAAGTATATGCTAATAACCAAAAATAACTAAATCATGATTCATCAATAATTCCCTTAATATTCTAACAAGATTAAAATGAAAAAAACCAAGGGATATAGTTCATAAGTGGTGACTCTGACAAATAGAGAACGAGCATCTATGGTTCTCAATGGCTGTAGATACACCCGTGTTAATCGTAGTGATCTCAATCGGATCAACTTCCGAAACAACCCAAGAGTCAGATTGGGTGGATATTAAGTGCAGTGATGGATCCAACAGGCACTGTCTATAAGAAAATTAGCACACATGATATTTAATTTCCACAATAATTCACGAATCAATGATATATCATAATTGTTGTGATTCAGATGTTGATTATGAAAGTTATTGCACTAAGATGTGTAGGCTTTGAAATTGTTGTTATTTATGCACGGGCACAAATTACTTGAAAACTTCTTTTAGTTAAATTGTTTCTTTGAAAATTTATTATTTTCAAATGATTATTATCATTAAGTTTGGCTTAGCATTCTATTCATTGAGCTTTTAACTCACCCCTCGTTTTATATTTTCAGGTAAGCGTGGAAGGAATTAGCATGGACTCTGGATGAACCTACGATTGTGGCCCCATAGGGAAGTCATTTGATACCTTATGATTTTTATTTAATTGGATTAGAGTCCTGGTTTTGGATTATTTTCAATTACTGTTATTTGATGGCTTTGAACACAAAAGTTTAAGGTGATGGTTATCGAATGATATTTTGGTTTAAGAAGGAAAATTTTATTTTATTGGTTATCTTATTAGCATGTTATATTTTAAGGATTCGTTTTCGTATTCCTTGTGCCAAAGCTTGAGGTACCCAGTTGACAACATTCCAACAAACGTGCGTGTCACCCCGCATGAAGGGGGGGGTTTGTGGGGTTGACAATAGAATGCAAACCTATTAACCAAAACTCTTCGCTCACACCAATCCCAGTGGCACAACTTTACCAACTCCTTGATGAAGAACACATCACGCCTTAGATACTTCATACGCTTTTGTACTCCTCCGGATCACAACCCGCAACTCTTGAATAATTTCTTCAATGGATAAGAGAAGAGATAAACGTTGTTTTTTATGCTCTTTGGTCAAATAGGACCCAAGCAAAGAAAGAAGCACTTGCCATTCATTGGTTATTAACGGCATTCCGAAGATGTTCAGGTCATAATATAGCTTTCAAATATACATATATATATAGGAAATGCGGTTCCAGGTCAAACAGGATTGCATTGAGCACTAGTGCGAGATCAATTGCTCATCTTGCTCTGTCAAGCAGTCATTGAGACAGTCCAATTAGCGCTCTTGTGCTCATTTTGTCCAGTTAGCCAGCACAATGTTGAACTTAGAACCTAAGTGACTAACCAAGCTGAACTTCGGTGAATGATGTGAGATAAGAAGAATTAATATCTAAACTACATGTAAGATTAGTTGAATCAGACGAGAGATTATTGATTTCAAAGGCAAACTAGTATGCAAGTCATCTTTAGCTTAGATGCAGAAATACCTATTATGGACCTAATAACAAGAAAGTCCCAAATCCTGACAAAACTGAAGCCCAGGCAACTTAGTAGCAGTAATTCTCCAAAACCTCCATTATAAGATAAAAAATAATTACTCCACAAGCATAATATAGGAGTCTTTAATACCTCTGTATCTGCCTCCTCCTTTGTGGCAAATGCCGTGTGCCCCTCCTGCCAAAGGAACTCACGACTCCTACAATTACAAGTTAACACTGACCGGTAAATTACAGAGAACCAGATTCGAGATGGCAGGAGACTTGGCATAATTACCTATCATTTTTCAAAAACTAAAAAATAGTTTAGAATTATTTCATTAAGTGGGATGCTGCTTTCAAACAAATTGAAAAAGTTCAATTAAACAAATAACCTATACAATTTTCATTTTTCGAATATTAAAAAACATATCTGTACTCAACATCAAATGAGCAGTAAAACTCTAAGTAATATAAACTCCTAAGAATATGCCTAAAAAAATAAAAACTCCAAAGAATATTTCTTACAAATATATTAATGGATTGATTCACTGACGCAGAGGAAACCATAACTCCACCATATGGATGATTATTACATTAAATTTTGACTAGTTTATAAAAAAATAGAAGTATTAGAAACATTATGGGCTTCAAGTGCTTAACCAAAGGATAGAAAAAAGTTCAGAAAGAGAAAACCAACTTAAATGTGAAGCCAGAGATAAAACAGCTCAACGAAAATATTTCTCCTGCTCAAAACCATCACATAATGCCGCAAAAGCCTTGCAGCCATGATTACCAAATTTCAAATTATTGCCACAAATTTAGGTTTGGAAGGGCTTTCATTGCCTAGTGTTTTTCACAATCTAAAGTTGCAAGACTTTATTTAACTGCTAAAGAGACCAAAATGTCTGGTTGACTTGGTAAAAGACCAACCAAGAACAAGAGATCCATCAAAAACTACCTGATAAATGGAGTTGGATTGCTGAACTCCCATCGAACAACATTGCACCACTGGTTAAGTTTCAAAGGCAAGTCACGATGTCCCCTTATCCACTTAGAATAGTAGGGATACATGACAGTTTCACTAGTAGGACGAATCGCAATAGGCACCTCCAAATCAGATTGTCCTGATTTTGTGACCCAAGCAACCTGAAAAGATTTATTATTTTAGATCCATTTAGAGAATTCACTAGGGAATAAGAGAAGAATGATTATCACAAATCTACAATATCTAACGTCCAATATCAATCATCACAAATCTACAAAATCTAATGTCCAATATCAATCCCTGGGTTACTAAACAAATGGCAAAAGATGGTCAAAGTCAAAATGTGAACATCAACACACGCAAAATCTCCCCTTGGAATCCCAACAACAAAACTCATCACTGACAAAAACCTGAATGTCCTTGCCACTGAACAAGCAAGTAACATGATAAACTAGCATGACTGAAAGAAATGCTCATGAAATGTGTGATGGCGTGACCTGCTAAATATGCTAGCAGAAAAATAATATTTATGTAAATGTTGGACCAACAATAATTACACAAGACATCAAAACTTCAACAAAACCACGCACCACGTCAAGATTACAACTACATTAAACCGCATGCATATCGTTGAAATAGCTTGACATACATTGTCAGTCTCATTTTCTAAAGGCATAAATTCTGGGGGCATATGGTGACTTAATATGGTATCAAAGCTCCAGTTCGAAAAGGTCCTAGTTTCGATCTTCTTATCAATTTTCATTCCCCATTTGTTTTTGTGCACAATAGTCAACTTCTGTTGGAATACCTTGCTTGATTAAGTTTGTTTGTCTTTGATCCAAGTGCAAATTAGAGTCGCATGTGAGTGGATAGCTTAGAATACATTTTTAATCGCACTTCCTAAAAGGTTAAGCTTTTGGGATACTTAATGCATATATAAATATGTTGCCTTCTAAACAAAAATTTGGTATTCTTATCTAATGGCAATATTAATAGGAACGTAGATTAGTTTGGTAGGGATGGGAAGGGGAACGGCGCTATGGAATGCAATACGATAGGTAGTGATGCGAAACACAAAGATTAAAGGTAATATAGAAGAAGAATAAATAAAGAGCAAAGAACAAGAAGAAGAAGAAAATTAGCAAAGAGAGGAAATTAGGCAAACACAGCCGTCTCAATAAAATTCAATCAACAAGTTGTAGAAACCTAATAACACCATCCTTTAAATAGGTTAACAAGCCCTAAAAATAACTAAAGATAAGATTGAATCAAGACTACAAAATCAAAATCAGAAATTCTACTCTAAAAAAACTTCCTAAATAAAATAAAATTAATAATAAATAAAATTAAAATAATAAAAGAATATGACTTTGGTGTCCTCATCAACTCTCTCGGGCTGAGAAGAACTCGCTTTTGCCGAGTGAAAATTGAACCAAGGATTCAATCACCTAGCCACAAGCTAAGGTCCTGTGCTACCTTCTCCCGACGCTCGTAAACCCGCATGGGAGTTAATCTGAACCTGGCATGACTTGCTGTCAGAGAAGGAAGATCCTGCTGACTATGATAGAACTCCAAGGAATCAAGATCAATGTGTTGCAAAGTATCACCAGAAATCCAAGTACAACCTAAATCAAGTTAGACCACCCAATGAACCAGTAGCATTAAACTGCTCATTCCTTGGTAAAAACAACCTGGTCACTTATAATAGTATTAATTTTATGTGTGCGTGTGGAAGTAACAAGTGTTGGTGTAGGTAGGGAAATAGGCTTAGGGTCAGAATAAGCTCATAATTATGTTCAAGGTTAGGTTCAACACAGTCATGGTTAGGTTTAGCTAGAGAAGGTACAAGCTCAGGGTTAGGCTCATTCAGAGAAGAGGCAAAAGGATCAACTGGGATAAAAGCTTGGCCTTTATAAGCAACTAGGTCCTCAACATTAAATGTAAAGCTAAAACCAAATTCTGGTGGAATATCAACAACATAAGCATACCCGTTTTAAAATTTTGAAAGGACCAACACTATGAGCATGCAATTTGGAACTAGGCCTAGATGCACGCCGTTCCAAGCGAATTCGGATCATAACAAAATCCCCAATATTAAATTCAATATGTCGTTTATGTGTGTCAGCTCGAAGTTTGTAAGATAGATTACTCGCTTCAAGTTGTTCGTTGATCTCAATATACAAGTCATGTAAATGTTGAGCTCGAAGTTTGTAAGATAGATTACTCGCTTCAAGTTGTTCGTTGATCTCAATATACAAGTCATGTAAATGTTGAG
>QLOD02000016.1:66400-82627 GCA_003260245.2 Sideroxylon spinosum | reverse complement strand
CAAATGACTCAATAGTCATAGACATTGGGGAATGCAGAGATATGGGAATCAGGTCTAATGATTTTCTAGGTTGTAACCATGCACTACCTCAAACAGACTCTTCATGAGGATCTATTGACAGGGCTATTATAGGCCAGTTGGGCTATAGGGAGGATCATATCCCAGTTCTTAGGATTTTCTTTAACCAAGCATCTCAGAAGGTTTCCTAAACTACAGTTGACTAACTCGGTTTAGCCATCCGTTTGAGGATGGTAAGCAACAGAAAAATTCAATTTACCAACCAAGTGCCACAGGGTCCTCCAAAAATGACTAGTGAAGCGCACATTCCTATCAGACACAATGGTTTTAGGAAGGCCATACAATTTGACAATCTCATCAAAGTACAACCGTGCAACCTAGAAGCGTCAGAGGCTTTACTAGAAGGAATGAAGAGGGCCATTTTGGAGAAATGATCCATAACAACAAAATAGAGTCGTGCCTTTTAGGAGTGCGAGGAAGACTATGCTCATATCTTGCCATGGATAGCTAGGGACAAGAAGGGTTTATAAAAACCAGTGTTTTGTTTCTTCTATTTAGCCAAATGAAAAGTAAGACACTGACTAATGATTCTAGTCACATTTCGTTTCAAGCTAGGCCAATAAAATTGACACTCAACTTCTTTTATAGTCTTATTACGTCCAAAATGACCAGCGAGACCACCTGCATGAGTCTTCCAAACTATGAAATCACAAACGGACGTCCTAGGAATGCATACCTTATTAGCTTTAAAGACGAAACCATCCTTAAGACAAAAGTCACTAAAGGGTCAGATCGACCCTCTAGCATAGGCACATAAATGTCTTTAAAGTCAGGGCATGAAACATAATATTCTTTAAGCCTATCAAATCTTATGACCTTGACACTCATGGCAGTTAACAAGGAAATGCATTTACTTAGAGCATCGGTGGCTAGGTTCTCAACTCCTTTCCTATGTTTTAAAACAATAGAATAGGCTTGCAAACACTCACTCCAATGACAATGCCTATAATTAGGCTTGTTCTAGGAGTTAAGATATTGTAGGGTTTTATGATCAGACAAACTCCTAAGGGGGTAGGTAATGGCACCAATGTCGTAAAGCCTGTACTATCGCATATAGCCCCTTATCATAGGTACAGTATCTTCGCTTGACCTCACTTAATTTCTCACTCAAATAGACAATGGGATGATAATCTTGGCTAAGAACACCACCTATACCAATGCCTAAAGCATCACACTCTACCTCAAACACTTTAGAAAAATCCAGAAGGCGCATAACAAGGGCCTTTGTCATTTTCTTCTTTATAGTCCTGAAAGCCCTAGCAGCTTCTTCTGTCCATTTAAAATCACCTCCCTTCATATACTCTATTAAAGGAGCCATAATTGTACTAAAACCTCTGATGAAATGGTGATAGAATGAGGCTATCCCATGAAAACTTCGAACATCATGAATAAATGTAGGTTCAGCGCAATCTACAATAGCCTGAAATTTCTGGGGGTCAACATAAACCTCGACAAAGGAGAAAATGAAACCTAAGAAAGAAACTTTATCAAAGAAGAATGAACACTTTTTCAGATTAGCATATAATTTTTCTTTCCTAAGAACGGAACAAACCTGAGGACGGTGATTCACATGTTGCTCTTTAGACTTACTGTACACAAAAATATCATCAAAATAGACAACTAAGAATTGTCCCATAAAAGACCTAAGTGCTTGGGTCATGACTCTGCATAAAAATACTAGGGGCATTAGAAAGCCCGAAAGGCATTACCAACCATTCATAAAGACCATCCTTTGTCTTGAAGGCAGTCTTCCACTCGTTTATTGGCCTAATCTTTACCCACTCTTAAAATCTATCTTAAAGAAAATTGTGGCACCTACCATCATGTCTAGCATGTCATCTAACCTAGGAATGGAGAAAGAGTACTTCACAGTGATCCTATTTATAGCTCTACTATCGACACACCTCCTCCAAGAGCCATATTTCTTTGGCGTCAAAAGAGCTAGGACAACACAAGAGCTTAGGCTTTCACGGATGAACCCCTTATGAATGAGTTCACCTACTTGTCACTGCAGTTCGACATGCTCAGAAGGATTCATTCTATAATGGGCAAGTTCAGGAGGGATGATCTTAGAACGAAATCTATGGCATGTTGGATGTCACGTAGAGGAGGCAAGTGATCAGGTAAATCCTTAATTAAAATATCTTGAAAATTTTGAAGTATTTGATGTTCCTCTTCAGGAATCAAAGGCTAAAACACTGAAGAAACTTCAATAACAACGACTGCAAACACGACAGACTCACTAACAACCTCGAGCACAAATTCTTTTAGGCTAATGATATGCAACTCTTTTGTCTCCACAACTTTCTTCTCCCTATAGGGATCAATAGGCTTTGGGGGTAGAGGGTTGAGGTGAATTTTTTTCCCCTTAAATAAAAAAGAACATGAGTTCGTACGACCGCGAATGGTTACATCCATATCAAACAACCAAGGTCGTCCCAAAATTATGTGATCAACATCCATGGGGATTACATCACACCAAATATGGTCCTTATACTCGAGAAACTAAATGGGCACTAAGAAACGCTCCTTTACTTCTATGGATGAGGTATCAACCCAAGAAACATTGTAAGGACTAGGGTGAGGGATGGGTTTCAACCCCAGGAGGGAGACGGAACTCGCAAAAACAACATTGATGCAACTCCCATTATCGATGATGACTTTACAAGGCATACCATTGACTTTGATAAAGGTATAGAAAATAGAATGAAGATGCCAATCATCAGCCTCCTTAGACTGTGTGAGAGTACAACGTACTAAACCTAATCGTGGGGTATCAAGGGTACCATATAAAGGATTTAGGTGGGTGGAAAATGTAGAGCTTCTAATGCAAGCTAAGACAATATCACCACAATCATCCTCTAGATCACCAAAATCTTGTAGATTAGCTTCATACAATTGCTCTTTTAAGTGGTCATTATCAATGTGTCCTGAATGTTCTCCAATAGCTAAGGCTTTCTTGGGACAGTGAGCGGACACATGACCAAATTCCCTACAATTGAAACACTACACGCGAGATGAGTTCCGTGGGGCATTATTCAATTGCTAGGTAATAGGTGGAGGGGGATCCAGGATTGACTTAGAGTTCGAAGAGGAAACAAACTACTATTAAAACCTAGTCCACTAGGTACCTTGGTAACTAACTCATGGTCCTGGACTAAGATATAAGGATGATCGAGAGTGGTCATACCACTAAGAACAAGTTCTCTCTTAAGGTCTTCATGGAGTCCTTATCTAAACCTACTCAAGGTCATGGACTCATCCTCTATGATATTGCACTGCATTCTAAATTCATCGAACTAAGTCACATACTCAGTCACAAACCTATTTCCCTGCTTAAGATCATTCCATTAATCTAGTAAGTTAATCTTAAATGATCTAGGCAGGTATTTCTCCTAAAGGTGGCGCTTCATCTCATCACAAGTTTGAACAAGGGGTGTGTGGTGCCTCGCCAAGAGATCTTCGACACTCTCCCAAAATAGCTAAACATTATCAGACAATCTCATACTCGCAAATTCCACTTTTCTTTCCTCTGTGAACTTACACCAGTTAAAATATTGATCCATATCTCTAATCCACTGACTAAAAACGACAGGATCTAGACGACCATCAAAAGTAAGGATCTCTAACTTAATATTCTTAAACAAACAATCCTCTTGACAAAGATAGGCATCTTCTTGAGAGCCAAAATTTTCACAATCACTCTCACAATTCCGCATAACAAGATTATACCTAGGAGGTACTCTATCGTCCCTTCTACCGTGGTGATTTAAATTGTCAAGCACATCCGAAAGATCACCATCCGACGAACGGTGGCGCTGTTCCAAGGTTGTCACTTGATTAATTAAGTCCTGAATATCCTGAAGACTAGCATTCATATAAGCCTGAAGTGCCATTATTTGAGTTTGTAATCCCTCAAGGATTTGGACTATTCGATCATCACATTCGGGAGTACTCATCTTACAAGTTAAGCGAGCTATAGGTGAGAGTACGATCACTACGCAATCGCATACAACACTAGCTCAACTAACAATGATTGTAATCAATAAACAACTCACTTAATGCAAGTGAATAATCACAAAATTCAAGCAAAATGTGATTTTGTTTTTTTTAAGAATGTTAAAATCCAAATTCAACGTAATGCAACTAGTAGACTGATTTATCTTTCAAAAGTTCAAAAGAGAAGACCAAATACTAGTTAATAAATTCCACGAATTAATTAAGCTCATAATTAAAATTGAAGGCAGAGAAATTTTTTTTTTTTTTTTTGATATATATGGCAAATTAATTAAATAGAAAGGAAACAAACATAAGGTTGGAACGCTATGGATGCAAGGACCAAATAAATATGAAGGTGGTTTAGGTAAAGTGCAGGATAAATAAATTGGGTTCGAGGTGATATTATATGTTGAGTAGCAAACAATGTAGATTAAAGCAAATAAGTGAATAAGAAGAAGAGAAAATTAAGAGAAGAAGCCAAGATAAAGCAGAGAAGAAGAAGAAGCTGCAGAGGATGAGAAATCAAACAATATCATTCATTCAATCAAGAAATTCATAAGGACCGATAGTGCCACTAAAATAAGGAGGATCTTTGACATAAGTTTGAGGAATAGAACAAAGTCTTACCTTATTACTCCAATATGATTGATTTTCAAAATTCATGATAAAAGGACAGAAGCAATTTTTTTTTTTCAAAACGCTGATATTAAAGAAAATGAAAAAAGAGTAATAAAATTATAAAATCCTAATATGCTTAGAATAGGAACTACGAATCTAATAAATGAAAGTCAACAAATAATTTAGGCAAGTAATGGATGGTTGGATTTTTATTTTTATTTTTTCTCTCTCTTTTTTAGGAAGGGGCAAAAATTGACGAATTCAAAGGGAACTAAGATAAATGGAATAAATGGGGCACGATTCAATTTCAAAATTATGCAATTTACACTATCATATAACACAAGAATTTAACAAAATTAACAACGAAAGGATTGGTAACTTAATCAAATCTTGCTCTCAGCTATATGTGAAGTGCCCCTTTTAAAAGTTTAAATATGCTGCAGGAATATACGAGAAGTTGTTGGACAGTATAAATAGGTTCTAGGGCTTCCCGGAAAATTGCTGGAGGATTGCTAGAAAATCGCCGTCCGATCGCCAAAGGAAGGCAACATCTGTGGTGATGTTCCCTGGAGTTGGGTGTCACCGAAAATTCACGAAAGTGGATGTTGCCAACGTTACGCGAAAGGTTAGAGTTTTAGACTACAATGGCGGTTAGGATTTGAGGCTCTCTTTAATAGTGATTAAAATTCTGATTTGAAAAAGGGGATCGAAATTTTACTCTGATACCAAAGTTGACGAGGAACATAAAGATTAAAGGCAATATAGAAGAAGAATAAGCAAAGAGAGGAGAAGAAGAAGAAAACCAGAGAAAAGAGGAAAGAAATTAGGCAAACACGGCCATCTTAATAAAATTCAATCAAGTCTGTAAAAACCTAACAACTCCATCCTTTAACTAGGTTAACAAACCCTAAAAATAACTAAATATAAGATTGAATCAAGATTACAAAATCAAAATCAGAAATTCTACTCCAAAAGAAAATCTTAAATAAAATAAAAATAAAAATAATGACAAAAATAGTAATAAAAGAATATGACTCTGATGTCTTCATTAGGTAGACTTCTATATATCACACCATAAGGTTTTATAAAGGCACTTCTAAATATGAGAGCAATTTTTTGTTAACAATTGAACTGTTAGCAATACATTAGCAATACATACCCACTTTCTCAAAATTATGTATGTAAAAACAAATTTCTAGAAGCATTGTGCAAATTTTTTCCATTTTGACCTCCTAAAACTCTAGTGCTCTAGATTTTAATTCATAATATTTGATATTTTTCCTTATAAGGAAAACATTAAGAAAATTGATATTTTAAGGTTCAAAACGTCAATCTTTGTGGAGTGATGTACTTTTATATCCATTAGATCTACTAAAATGGGCACATAGTTGAAGGAGAATAAAACAATAAAAGTTCTTCCCCAGCAGACATTGGTCAACTGCCCGTCCTATTAGGGTACAATGTCAACATTTTGATTGTAATGTAGAAAATTATCTAAACTGCAGCTTATGATGCTGCATTTTTGTTTTGGGGGGTTATTACATATAATTCAAATACTGTTTTATTGTTGCCTATTTTATCCAGAAAAAGAAATTATAGGAAGAAAAAAAGGAAGCTTCACAAGATGTTTGGATAAATTTCACATAAGCAGATAATTTCTCTAATCCAAAAGGAGAGTTCAGCTAAATGCAACCTCCGTAACAAAAGCAACCAAAATCTCACCTCAGGAGCAAAACCCTCTACGTGATCTTTCTCCTTTTGTAAAACACCAGGGGATACAAAAAGGGGGAAGTAGCAGTTCTTGATCTTCATCTTCTTAATTTCTGCATCAAAGAAGGCCTGCATTGACATTTTTTGAGTAATCAACAGCAATAGAAAAACCCAAATCAAAGAGAGGATTCTTGTTTTTTTTTTTGGTGGGGGGGGGGAGGGGAGGTATAAGTCAAATCAAAGAGAGGAATTAAAGAACACAAACAAGATCCGTTAACAAAACCAATGTATGATCTTCCACTCCTAAAGCACCTACCAGGTTCAAGGCAACATATCACCTTTTACATTGACGACAGTTACATCAATTATTATATAAATTAAAAATCAATTAAAATCATCAATCTGGAGGTAATCAGCAATTTCCACAAAATTTGGGACCCCATGGTGGCGGGGGAAAATATTAAATGACTATATCAAAAATCAACACTTACTTGCATTATCTCCCAAATAGACATTGTCCATGGTCGCAGGATATAACAGCCAGATATGTCATAATACTCGATCAGTTCACCACTAACAACCACCTGGCATGGCCAAAAAAAAAATGATGGAAGAAAAAATTAAAAGCATTCCTTAATCATAGGTCCATAATACAGTGCACATCTGACACTAGCAAGAAAAAGCCTAGTAGCCTACTATGCAACATGCATGATTGTTGTGTGCTATCTCCCCCCACTCTGCTTTCCTTATCTGGGAATTGACTTTTACTTAGAACCTTCTGCATAAAATCCATAAAGTTCTCTAGACTTGACTAAGCCTCAATCCTAAAAAACTAAAGCAATTCTTCTAAATCCACACGCTTCAATTTGTAGGGAAGACAATCATAAACTCAAAACAGAAATTATGGTTATACTATACATAATGCAAAAAACTTTGTCTCTATGTATCTTAGAATTTAATATTAATTAGTCTCTAAACTAGTGATTTATTGAGCATAATTCATATGTATTTAATTGGTTTTTAGCAAATATATCATTGTTTTGAGCGGATATTTCCATTTGATCTTGTTTATTGTCTTCAATGTGATTTTCAAGATAATATAGGTGATTTGCATGATTGGGAACCAAATCAAGTGAAAGAGATTGCTAGGGAGTTTAGGAATTCATCATGGGATAAGAAAAGACAAACCCAATCCAAAGGGAACTCGACTCAGAGCAAGAAAGGACGAGGAGAATTGGATGCTTTCTAATGAGCTTGATGGGATATTAGGAACGGATATATTGGAAAACAAAAAAGCTTCATCAAACATCCTTAGAACGAGCAAAATGGTTGTGGAGTAAAAAGGTTAAACGATGGGACGCAAAGTTGCACATTTCAAAAAATTTAAACTTATTAGAAAATCCAACTCGACATCTGTTCGGTATTTTGGCTATAACTTTCGAGCCATAACTCCAATTAATGCGATTCTTGCACCATTGTAAGAGGACTGAAAAAATCTACAACTTTGTTTATAATAGCCATCTCCTAATTTCAGAAAATTTGATGGTCAAAACTGTGTCGCAAGTCAGATGATCTACCAGAATTCGTAAGGACATGATTTTTAATCCTGTTAGAATATTCCAAATTATGTGTACTTGTAGGATAATTAGGATCCAGGAGTTTGTGAACAGAAGTTTCCTACTTTGAGTGTAACTTTCTATTATAAACATAATATAAGAGTAGGGGATCAATTATTCTACTGTCGACAAGCCGACCCACCAAAAGCGGACCAAACCTACTGCCCAACAACCCACGCACTGCCTTATTTATCGCGCGTGACAGCACATCACTCCTAGGGGGTTCTTCTTCTTCAAGACCTTCTCAAGCAGGAACTGTCTACTCCCTTTGTTCATTTTGATTCTCAGTTGGCGATATCCTTACTAAACCCTTAGCTCATATTGCGTTTAAGCAGTTATCTATCAAGCTTGACATGTTTGATCTTTATGCTCCAATTTGAGGGAAGTGTAAGAATATTTTAGATTATATTTAATGGTAGGATAATTGGACTCCCTCATTTGTGGGCTTGAAGCTTCCCACTTTTGAGTGTAATTCTTCATTATATATATAACGTGAGCTGGAGGATCAATTATTCTACTCTTGCTATTTTTTTCCAATTCTTCTCTCTCCTCTCAATTCATCCGTTCCAACAAATTTAACCCAAGAGCAATTGTGGGAATGTGAATTTTGCAAGAACTTTAGTTTTGATTTTAAGGCCTTTTTAAGTCAATTTTTAGGTTATTTTAATGTCCTAAAACCCCATGGGATTGCTTGATAATTATAAACAAAGGATCTTTAGATATTTTGAAGGATCCCTAGACAAGTCATAACCCTAATTCTACCTTCTTCTTCTTGTTCTCTAAACGCTAGTTTACAAGTCTTCTATGGCTTGTAGCTAGTTTTCTCAATAGCCAAGGCCTAGGAAGGATTTTTCGGAACTAAGTATTGTTTTTATTCAATAAGGAGCTTGGCTTAGTTATTTTTATTCTCACTCACTTTTGGTTCAATGATTTTTGTTCAAAGTTATTTCTTTCATGATATTGGGTGATTAGTTGTGGTCAAGACTTAACTTCTTGATATATCTATTGCTCTCTATTAAGAAAAAATAAGTCAATATAAATGACAAAATTGCTGATCTCCCTCACAATTTAAACTTTTAGATGAGATAGTGGCTAATAATCTAACGTGGTATTAAGTAGGCAAAGGTCCTAAGTTCATACTTCCCTGCCACCTGAATAAATTAATAGTCCCACGTGTTTTGTCCTTTTTAAAGTTAATTCGGCCGCACATAAGAGGACTGTCGAGAGAAAATAAACTAATATAAATAATAAAGTTGTTCCCGCTCTAATAGCTTAAGATTTTATGTGAGATGGTGACAAACAATCTAACACTCTCAATCCCTAACGAACAAATATACATGATTTGTCGTTTCCAAAATCTTGGTTTTCAACCATTGGTTTCAAAGAATAATTTTCCAAATTGGATACGCGATTGTAGCAACCAATTTGAGTTATAAATTTATTGAATAAAACAATACAACAAAGGGATGAAAATGAATTCTGGAAGCCAACACTAGTTCTTTTCATTTGATTTTATTTTTATCTTTTCAAATCAAAACCTAAAATCTTTTTTTTTCCCCAAGTCATTCTGAATACATTATTATACAAATAACATATACGAAACCCCATTTCTTGAGGATGATAACACTGCACCCTTATATACTTGTGCAGAGAAAACTACCAAAAAAAAAAAAAAAATCTTCCTCGTCCTCTCCTATTTGTTATCATCTTCTTAATCAATAAAATTCTGTTATTCTTCAAAAAAAAAAAAAAGACCAGTCAAATATCAAAAGAAACAAATTGCTTGCAGCCTGGTTATGCCTCCAGGAATTGCTTAAGGGAAGGCTACACATTGACATTCCACCTTATATTGAGCATATCTTCACAAAAACCAAAACTAGAAGATTTTATCACAAATTAAGGCATCTAACAAATCATTTAGTCAGTGATTAAAGCATTTTGAGTTTTAAAAATTTTTGTAGTTTCTTTTTTTAAATGCGAGTCATAATAAAAGAAAAAGAAAAAATACAACACAACCACACAAGGGAATACCCCATGAAGTACAAAGCAAGTAGAGTAAGGACGGAGATTATCTATTTGAAATAGATACGCATTTTGGTAAAGTTCTGCTAGAAATTAAGGCATCTAATTAAAACATTAAGTCAGTGATTAAAGCATTTTGAGTATTACAAATTTCTATAGTTTCTTTTTTCAAATGTGAGTCATAATAAAAAGAAAAAGAAAAAAAAAATACAGCACAACCACACAAGAGCATACACTAGGAAGTACAAAGCAAGCGTATGTAAAGCATATGTAAATGGAACAAATGCTTTTCTAGATAACTAAAAGAATCATTTTGAAAGATTTCAAGTTTTACATTAGCTTTCCTGTTTACTCTAGCATCCCAACCCACATGAATAATACAATTCTGTCTCTAACTAATTCATCGTGTAATCAAACTAGTTCTCTAAGGAAAATATGGGGAATAGTTTCTGGCAGCAGAACATATTACCTAAAGTAAAAGGTTGAATAGGTCTTAAATTAAAAGAAAATAATTAAAGTGAAATAACATAACCAATGGAAAGTTCATTGATGATCAAACATTCAATGCGTACCTCAGAATACCACTCTCCAAAGTTGTCATCCTTTTTGGCAGTGAGGCCGAGACCAGTTTCCTTTTTCACTTCCTTCTTTTTTCCTTTTAATGATTTTCAAATGAATAAAGTTAGAAAAACACGTCACATAAAGGTCATATATTATTATGCATGCAACCCCCCCTCCATGTAACAATACTCTTACCTGTTCCTCCCCCCATCCCTATCCTTGCCACGTTTAAATGGGTTGGACTTTTATTTATATGGAGCGAGCATCCCCATTTAAAAAAATTACATATTTATTAAATTAAAAAGGTATTATAAATTAACATGTGTTATTACACAAAATACAAAAAGAATTTTAATTAATATACACACGGGTACGTATACTAGTACAGGGCAAGGTGGGACTGTAACCCATCCATGTCTCTGTATCAATTGGGGATCACTTAAGATCCATGTGCCCGTCCACCTTAGACGAGGTAGATATGCGAGTACCCACTCGGGATGGTTTATTTTGTCATCCCTAATGAAACAAGAGAACAGTAAGCAACAAGATTGTGATAAGCGAATCAATACTCACTACTATTTGCATTGGCATTACTCTTGGCCCCTCCCCCAGCCATATTGCCTTCGTCCAAAGAGCGACACCTTACATTAAGGGAATTGCAATCATAAAAATCAGATGGATGTAACAACAACAGCAGCACAGCTATGTAAGAAACCCAATGCCTTATATATCCAATCTAAAAAAGTCCAATCCCATTTCATAAATGAAAAACACATTTTATGCATATCTAGACTGGTAAATCTCGACATTATATACTAGCAATTTAGGAAAATTAAAGAAAATAAAAGGGTACAAATAAAAGAAAACCAATGGATCAATACCAAGAAAAATATGCCACTAACATTTTCACCATTGTTTTGAACCCGAACCAGTAAGCGAATTGGACCACATTACGGGGTAATGGTTCAATTGTGGGGGCAATGGAAATGAACCGTAATGTCATAATTATGTCATAAATAAATAAAAATAGGTATTAAACTTGTATTTTCTTAAATGGTTTTCGTATATGACTAAAAATATTTTAGTATTTATTTGCATATATAAAACAAGCCACAAGGAAGAGTTTCAGTATTTATCCTTAGCAAGTAAATGATAATTTGTCATGACACATATTCCCACTTCAGAAAACAAATCTTTCAAAACGGAACAGCAATGCAAAATAGAAGATGGGCTTTAATTAACAAGCTCACAAGCAAATGAAAACGCCCAAAATATTCAACCTATCAAACCCATCAGATTTTAACTTATCTACACAGTTTAAATAAATCTATAAATTCAAATCAAGCCCATCTACTTCACGACTTCACCCGAAAAAAACAAAACCTATAAATTTTAGAATTAGTTAGAGATAAGAGAGGGCGTGAGGAAGATTGAGAGAGAAAATTCAACCTAGAGCTGAAGGCTTGATAAGAACAGGGGAAATGAACTGGTAGAATAGCAACATATGGAAATCGCACATTCATTCTACACAGAGATGTCAATGGGAAAGGTACACGAGAGGATTTGACTTGTTTGAATTCATTAAAATCCATTGAAAAGTACCCTATAGGATTGAAATAGGTGTAGAATTAGGGATGTAAATGGATAGGATACCTGCCTAATTTACCATTACCAAATCTATTTATTTTCTCCCTACTTGTTACCATTCCAAACACGGTTATTTTCTAAATTAGAGTCCCAAACCCATTTATTTTCTTAACTAGAGTCCCAAACCCGAAACCCAGCCAACCCATCCAATTAGGAGCAATGGAATGCACAAACCAATTAAATATGTAATTAGAAATAAATAAATAAAAATAATATAATACATATAGTTTAATACCATGCTCTAAAGAAAAACAAAAAGGTCAATCACTACTTATGCATTCAAATGACTTCACAAAACTAATCATTTACCCACCATTTAGAAATGCGAAGCACTCGACAAAAAACTCTAAATAATTTTGCTTTCCATAACTTGCAAAAAACAAAACAATCCTCCAGCATCAAGCAATCCACAAATTAAAAAAAACAAATTAAAGCAATAAACAACAATCCACAATCAAAGCAATTTGCAACCAACGCAAGATTGATTGTTCCACACTTAAACAAAGCACCACACATATACCTATTTGGCGGGGTTGTGATTGATTAAAAGAGGCACCCCATTCTTTTTCAAAGGAACTATGAGAAAGAAGGTAATTGAACACAACCATGGTGGACACATCAACTGACATGAAACCATTGAATTTAATTAATTAAAGAGAGGAAAGAAGTGGATGAAAAAAAAAAAGGAATTATAGAAAATTAAGATCAACTAAAGGCCCCTTAAACCATTATATTTGACTAATTGTTTGTTTGGTAAATAGTTTATGATGTTGCCACCAAGAAGTTGAATGTAAACGTGGACAAGGATGGACAAGCCAGGATTTTAATTTTCAGGGGGCCAAATTTAGGCTAAAAAACATGAACTAATATTGAGTCTTTTGATTTCATCCTTTATTTTAATTTTTTTCCTAGATTCTTAAATATTATTTAATGTTGGACTATTCATAATGGGTTTAAAATTATAAAATATTTATACTGAGAACATTTAATATTATTAAATTTTGGACTATTTTTCTTCATCTTGTTAGTTTTTCTATGTCATTAACTATAAGTGATAGCTTGGACTATGTATGGATAATAAAATCAGTTAAGGGTTCCAAATTTGTATTGTATATAATAATTAAGAAAAAAATTAAAATTTTTTGGGAGTTTGGTCTACAGCCTTAATTTTTCTTTTGACCCAAAATTTACATGTACAAGTGGTGTTTCTTGAACTGAGCTCTATCCCCTTTAAAATTTTAAGAGGGGAGGCACATAATTTTTTTTACTCCAATTATTACATGTACAGGTGACATTTTTCCAAACTCCACGTGAGGGTGGGGGGAGCGGTGCTCCACAGCTAGCCCAGGCTAGCCTCATCAATGTACATCAAGAATGTGAAAAAACATTTCACGGAAGACGTATTTACATATACCAAAACCAGAGCTACAATGGAGACTTTTTATTCTTTTGTTTGAAAATTTTAATATGAAATTACAATCTAAGCTTAAAATGACAAATCTTTCTAAATGGAATTTTCAAGGTACAGGTGATACTACTGAAGTAATGTATTTTTAGGAGAAAACAAACTACAATAAGAAACGTAAACAATAAATTATGTAATATTTGACACCCGGGCTCATAGGAGGACTTGCATTTGAAAATATGTCAAAGTAAAGTATTATATGGATAAATAAAGGGGAGAAGTTATATTTAGCACATGCAAAGGTTTTATGTCCTCCATGATTTTTTCCCCAATTGCTTAGAAGTTCTAGTCCATGCACTGATTAAAAAGAGGAACTGATTAATCTCAATGACAATTACACTACCACAACTAACACAATTCAACACAGATAAGAGAAATAGGATATAGAAGGTACTCAATAACAAAATTTACTCAATAATTTGCAGAAAAAGCAGATGCACATCTCTTGTTAAGATTACTTATTCCACAAAAATTGAAAGAAAAAACTGAAATAAAATAAAAGCGGTTGCCATATATGCCTTTGTAAATTGAGAGAAAATGAAAACCCAGATCGAAAGGGGGATTGACGATATACTACCTCCGGGGGACTGATGATATATTAGCACGAATAATGTCGAGTGTTAACGGGAAGAGGAGCGAGAGAGAAGAGAACGAGACCGAGGCCGAGAGGGGATGCCGGAATGGACTTGCCTACTGCGTCGGCGTGAGAATGAAGATGACGAAGGCTGAAGGGTGAAGAGTTGACGAGGGAGGAGGGAGGAGAGAGCAGAGTTAGGGTAAATGTGAAATACCAAACATAACCCTACCCCAAAAGCTTTAACCTCACTTTTTTAGATGTATAATTGTAATTTTAGAAATATGTATATTGTATTTACCGATACAAATTACCGCAAGCATAACTAAATCTCAGACCAGTTTCAAATTCTGACAGCAAACCTTTGAAATTTTTTATTATTACTCTCTCAAATTTTAAAAAAAAATTCAATATCTTCTAAAAAAATTTACATAACTAAAATATATAAAAAAAAAATTTAACTACCAACACGAACTTCTAAACTATCAAATAAGATCCATTTTACCTACTTTTTATATATTTTTTGTATACCGTTCCATCCGTTTTTCCACTGTTCCATTCCGTCTAATTAGCTGATGCAAAAGTCAAAAAATTTTAATTCAAAACCGTTACGATGAAATCACAAAACGGTTCCTACGGTTTCTTTTTCCAAAAAATTAACACAAAAATAAAAAACGTTTACTATTCATTTGTGAAAAGCGTAGTCTGGTGACTGCATATCAAACATCAAAAAGTTTTCCAAACCATGCTTTTAGTTTTTTTTACCGCAACAAACGGATCCTAAATCTAAACTTCAAACATGTCCTGATGCCATTAGTTTCCTCCCAACAAATTCGGACCTTTTTAGCCTTATACATGCTATTACTTGGTTTGTATGAAAATTATAATTAGTCGCATAGATTGCAATGGAAATAATTTTGGGACAATGGGCATGTTATGATATTTTATTTTATGCATGCATAGAGATGGAAAACATTTATTGTGATGAAAGTGCCTATATGAAACTGGATTGCAATGAGAAATCAATGAACTGAAATAAAACTTGACTGAGTTTGAAACTGAAATTTCCAAAAGCAATGTCGAAGTGCAGAAAAATGATCTGATCTAATCGAATCTGATGAATTGAAATTCTGAACTACAAATAAAACCACTCTAAGCTCTGCATTTCGGACTCCTACTGGGTGATGTAAGTAGGAACTGACCTACTCTAGCTCGGGTAGTCCAGTCCAAAAAATGATTTTAACTCAATTTTTTTTTTCTTTTTTGGCCCTGTTTGGTTGATACATAAACAACCAAAATTTACCAAAAGTTACAAAAAGTTATACTTTCTTCCAATCATATTTTACCACCTATCATATTTATGTCACATCTTTTGTACTTTTACTGTACTTTTTTGTTTTTCTTTTTCCTCCAAACAGCTCCTTTGTAATTAATCGACTTGCCTTTACGCCCTTTGCTAACCCTATAGCTTTGCAACCGACGCCGGGGGCCCCGCCCCCGGGGGGACATCTGATAATGATGTTAGTCCGCTGTCAACAAGCGCTGGTCATAAGTTTCTCTATCTCTCTTTTGTTTTGTTTTGTTTTTTTTTTCTATTTTCTTCTGTTTCTTTTAATAAAAAATAACGAAAAACAGCGAAAAATATGCTTTGAGTCACTTTTTAGCGTTTGATGCGCCTAACCCAAATCAAAATTTTAGAGAGAAACAGTGACGAATCCGTCCGGACGGTTTAGGTTACCGTCGGAACGGCTAGTCTGAAAATTCTACGAAGACACGATTAAATCCGTCGGAACGGTTTTGGGCAGTGACCAAATCGTCGGAATAGTTTGGTACTTTCCGTCGAGACGGTATACAAAAACTAAAAAAAATAGGCAAAATGGGTGTCATTTTATAGCGCACGACTTCGTGATGACATCCTTACAAAAATTTTTCCCATT
>QLOD02000013.1:44228079-44253839 GCA_003260245.2 Sideroxylon spinosum | reverse complement strand
ACTGTTAAGGAAGGTATTTGAATTTTTTAATATTTAAATGTTAAATATTATTTTTAAATTAAAAATCTAAAGAATTGCTGGTAGTAGTGACGCATTTTCCATTTTTGTTTTTTGTTTAAAACATCCATAAGTATCATGATCGCCTCGAATATCATAGTTGAAATAACCCTTAAGTATAAAGACATGCAATGTAGTTTTATCTGATAAAACCAGAAAACCTATAAGAATTAACGCTAGGGGTTTTTTAATTAAGGTACCTATTGATTTCTTATTAAAAACATGAAAATTAAATGGAATTGGGTTTTGAGTGAGGTGATTAAACTAACTACTCAATAATTAAAGTAAATTGCAAATATAAAATTAAACTAAAGTTCACAATTTTAAATGGCCTTTACTCTAATTATTGAACTAACAAAATTTAAAGCTTAATCTAAACAAGAGCAACGAAAGCTCTCCCCAGAGGTCATTAGTTTGAGTTTCCTCAAGTTCACTCAAGAATTTACTAAATCGTTAATTTTAGAGTCTTAATGATTTGTTAAAGTGCATACAAACTGACCCGGACACTCTAAGTTAAGGAAAAAAGAAACAATGAAAGCAATAAAATCTAAGTATTCAAAAAATTGAGAAATCTCAATCCAACCTATAAATCCAAGTTGATCTCTTTCTCTTACAATGGATGTGACCCAACTACTCAGTTTAAGTTTCATGTTTAGAAAAAGTAAACTAAAAAGATAAATTTTCTTAAAAGCTAAAAATCCAAAGCACAGTTTTAAAATCTTATTTAGACAAAAAAATAAATAGAATATAATCATTATTCTATCTTTTATTTTCAAGGTGGTTTGACAGTTTTAATCAATAATGTAATCTTCAAGAAAATATATCAACCACATGTGTTTTCAAAGATTTTAAAAATATTAGAAAGCAAGATCTGGAAACTCTAACATGCAACTTTTATGTTATATGCTAGGTTTTAACACATCTATGAAAGAAATTAAAAATAGAAAATAAAAGTATAGAAAAGAAAGACAAACTTCATTGAAGAAAGAAAATATGAACTTATATTAAAAAGTTAGGTAAACTTGTCTTGAATCCAAACTTGAAAGCATAAAAACCCTAAAGAAAGCTCTCTAAACTAAAGCAAACAGAAAAGAACTAAACTAGAATGTAAAAAACAGATCTCTTAAGTCTGTGTACAAAATAGGTACCTATAGAGAATACAGAAAACCATAAAAATTTTGCTAATGGAGTCATGGCATTCGGACGGCGTCCAGATGCTAGGCACAAAGTGGGACGATTTTTTCTAAGTCTCTGAAGGCTGAGCACACTGCCTGTTGGCATCCGGATGACGTCCAAACACTAGACCTCCTTGGTCTTTTTTGGCCTTTCTTCTTTCAATTCAGTGCACCTTAGCCCTTTTTGACAACTTCTAGCAAATTCTTAGCGTTTTCTATTGATACTTACATAGAAGAACAAATTTTCATAAATACTCTGAAATTGAGGTAAGACACGTGAAATATGAAAACAATTGTGGTTAATAACAATGAAAATTAAGGTTTAGAATTACACTTTTCTAGTGTAATCATGTCATATTATTTTTATTTTATTTTATTTTACTTTAGGTGATAATAAATCATGTTATTACTGTTGGTTGACCTAAAAATTAAAAAACAAAATCATTAAATTTCTTTTTCATTAGCCAAATACTATTGTCACATGATTCTATACAAAATACTGGCTGTAAGTCATTTTCCATTTCATTTTTTAGTATTTAAATATTACATTTTTTTGCATTAAATAATGTATTTAATTACTTATTCTCATTTTTTATCTATCATAAATTTAAAATATTGTAAAAATCCGAAGCAACACGCAGGGTTGTTATAGGAATTAATATTTATTATTATTCTAATTATAAAAATACTTAAACATTATAATTATTCAAAAAGAAAGTAACCATATAGTTATAAGTGTCACCTTATCACTGATCAATTGTGATAATTATAGAAGTGAAAAATAAAAGCCTTTGCATGCGCAGTTGGTTGATATTGATAATTTGATATCTAACCTACTTAGGGATGTAAAAAGTATATAGGATATTCGTTCAATTAACAATTCGGTAAATTACAAACACATTCTCTAAATGTTAAGCTAACTACTTTAAAGCTCCATTAACGTTTAAAATTTATATAAACTTTCTTATTTTCGAAAGTTACTAACCCCTGATCACTTTCTATTAGATTTCTATTAGGTTTCCATTAGGGTTTTAAAAAATAATTTAATATTTCATTTTTTTTATTTTTTTGGCATGTCGATCTATTGTTGATGACAAAGATGAAGATAATGATCCAATGGATTTGATAATGTTTCTAAGCACAAACTTTTGAATATTATTGGCTGCGATCTTTGGAAGTTTTTCCATAAAAATCATGGTTTTTTACACCATTGAGTGGGTCATTTTAACTTTGCAAAACTTTATCATCACCTTCTCCATCGGCTTACGGTTGTCACTGGCTGCAAACTCACGAAAGCATAGGGGGTCTAGCCCCAAAACTCATGGGCATGTGACATTGTGCGCTTGGAAGTCAAAGTGGAATCGGTTGCCAGTAATGAAAAGAGCAATGCTAAAGGCAAAAAAATATGTAAGACCTATCAAAATGACTAAAATCAATATCGTTAACCCCAATGTTAGAGTGAGTGTGAAGCGAGATAGATTGATGATTGGTGATATTGTTTTGAGAGACCGATCTATCACATTGGGTTAACTGAGTGACACAAAGATAACCATCAAATGCATGATGAAGAATGGAAACTAAGGGGGAAAAAAAGAAATGTTTTTTTTTTTTTTGTGCTGAAATCTAAAGATAAAATTTTATAATCCAAATAAGCAAAAAAAAAAAATATTAATAATAATTGAGTTAAAATTTTCTAATGCCTCGAAGCTCTGTTACGTTCCTTTTTTTTTTTTCTCAGCATCCAAACATGGATATTAAAAATGCCCTTTTTTTTTAGTGAATTACAAAATTAACAATCAAAAGAATTCTAATAGTAGATTTTTACAATATTACAATTTTTATGTTTGTTTTTTACCCTTAGTTTTATTAATTATGGGATAAATCTAAATTTGTCATGGAAGATTTAATTTGAATATGAATAGTTGGTTTTGCTTAACCGCTATTCTTGCATGAAATGGTTGAGTTCGTTAATGGCATGGAGCTTCAAATTGATTCAATTAAGAAAATTCACTAAAATGCTTATAGATATATAAACAAAATAGTTGGGAGATTTTTCTATCTGGGTTGATTGGAGAGTGGGTACAAAAATGTGTGTGGGTTTGATTTCAGTGAGAGAGAGAGAGAGAGATAAAAAACAACATTGAAAAAAACAAGATGTAGTTTACTCATTTTGACATAATTTTTAATGTTGTTTGACTACAAACTAACGGATGGGGTTTATTGTTAACAATATTTAAAAATAAAGTAGACCAGTAAAAATTTGAAATGATAAAGGTAGTCCTCTGTAATTATCAAAATGTTGAAAGGAAGTGAGTGTAATTTACCTTTAACAATTATCATTATCAAATTTGTTTATTTTTTTACTTACTATCACTATCTAAATTTTGTTTATTTATTTTTAGTGAGAATTCCAAATCTACCAAATATGTCCTAAATCTATGAAACTCGGTTAAGCATAATTAGTCAGACTGCGTGAAATCCACTTCGACAAATCTGTAAAATATCAAATTTGAAATAAAAATAACAAAAATTAGTTAGCGACAAAAATGTTAAAATTTTCAAACTGAACAAATCATTGGTGAGCCTCTAAATTTAATATATGACTCTATCCAGTAGGACTATTACCCATATACATATACATTTTTTTGCAAACTCCATTAACAAATAGAATATATATTCTGTAGTGAAGAGAAACAATTACAAAAACAAATGTTTAAACAAGTTTATTTTAGAGATAAAATTGTAATTATATAAATATATGTTATATTAAATAGGTACTTAGTTAGTACCCTATAAATATAAATGGGTATCAGGTACCTTACAAACAAATTTCAAACTTATCTCAAACCTGCATGAGTATTAAATTTTAATTTTAAACTCATCCAATCTTATTAGGATATTTCCTAACAAAATCTTATTTAGCTTCAGTTGAGTGTTCGGTCGGGTACCTTGTATATCCATCCCATTGACATCCTAAATTTAATATATATATATATATATATAAAATTATGAGACTGTTTGGAGGTTAAAAAGCAAGAACAAATATAGTTTGAGTTACTTTTTTAACATTTGAAGTGTAAAACGCAAATTGCAAAAAATAAAGGTGAACAGTTTCGTTCAAATGGATTTTTGTCCGTTCGAACGGATTTGGACAAACACTTTTTGACTTTTCTGTCAAAACGTTGTGAAATTTGTTAAAATGTGATTAAAATTTATAGAGATTTGTAGAGATATATAAATTTATGGAGATTTATAGATATTGTTTGAGGTGAAAAAAGTTTTATAAAGAATTATAGAGATTTTTAGAGTTTTTCAACATTTTTTGGAACTTCAAACCTTGTGTATACGGGAATATAAATGTACCTAATGAATCCTAACTTT
This sequence comes from Sideroxylon spinosum, assembly GCA_003260245.2. NCBI lineage: Eukaryota > Viridiplantae > Streptophyta > Magnoliopsida > Ericales > Sapotaceae > Sideroxylon > Sideroxylon spinosum. The sequence continues at coordinate 44,249,226 of QLOD02000013.1, read as the reverse complement.
TTATAAAAGCTTAATTTTTGTGAGCTTTTTTAATTTTTTTTATAATATCCTTGAATAACCTATCATTTAAAGTTAATATAAAATACTTTTTTAGTAATTATCTTTGATTGAATCATTCATATTTCAAATTTGTAACGGTCCTATATATTTTTCTTCATATATATATATACATATATATTAGATTATACAAGTCTTAAATAATATATATAAAGGATTTGCATGTGTATGGCACGGGAGTGGGGACAATAGTCTTTTGAGGCCACTACTAAACCAAAAGGTCAAAGAATCGCATAAACGGGATCTAGATGCCGGGTATCGCAACACAACCACCCCCGCCACTTCAGACAAAAACAAAATGTACGTCATTTTATCCACTGTTACTCCCCGTTTGGTTAGTTTGAATAGTAAATTATTGATTTAGAAAAAAAATGTTTATCTATCAGTTAAAAAAAAATGGAGTGTTGGGAGGAAAAAAAATTAACAAAAAAAATATAGTAAAAATATAAAGATTTGACATAAAGGTGATGTGTAGTAAATTTTGATTGAAAGAAAGTACGAATTTTTGTAACTTTTGATAAATTTTGATTGTTGGATGTTGACAGAACAGGCCTGAAGTAGAATCAGAAAAAAGGATAGCAAAAAAATAAAAAATAAAAAAATAAATTAATGACACACTTTGTTCACAGTTTAAAACAGCATTTGCAGGCATCTATCAAATGCATTCCGATGGTACCTAAAAAGTTGGTCATTTTATAGAAATATCATAACTGATTGCATATCTTAAATGCCAAAAATTAGTAACTTAGCTTTTAAAGTTTCATGAAAATTTTTTAGACTCTCAAAAAATTTACTGCAAAAACTTATAGTGAAAAATGAATGATTTAAATTTGATTTTATTTAATTTAATGACTTCAATTTAATTTAATTAAAATAATTTTTAAAGTAAAAATAAAAATTTTAAAAATCTGATAGGACACAACCCATATAAAAATCAAATCTTTTACTGGTGGAAAGATAAAATTTTTAAAATTTAGACGCTTATCATTTTTCTTATTTTTTTCCATTTCATTTTATTTCTTTCTTTAAAAAAGCTCACAACAAGCGAGAGATTTTTAAAATTTTTTTCTCCTCTTTTTCTTTAGGTTTGACTTCATCCAAATGGGCTGTAATAATTTTCTTACTCTCCTAAACTCACAAACGAGCCCTTAAAATTGTCATGCACATTTCCTCGTCTTCATTATCCTCGTTATCATCTTCTCCACTTCCGAGAGCAGCTAGGGTTCGGTTCTCATCTGGGCTCTCTGGACCTTCACTTTCTTCGCCTTCTTTGATCAATTACCAATCGCTTATTTTCTCGCCTGCTCTCCGATCTGTCTGGCCTTCGCTCCTCTGGCGGTCGCCGACCAGTCTCAGGTCTCGAATTCCAATCCCCTCTCCCGTGATCCGGTGTTTGGATCGGAAGATCGCTACTATGGGTATCGTCTGGTGCTTTGGGCTCGAATTGTTCAATGATTTCCATTGTTTCTTCATTTCCGGCAGACATAAATCTTGCCCTTTTTTAGATGATATTTTGTAATTCAGTATTTACTGTTCGTTTATAAAGATTTTGGTTCAGTGGTCAATCTCTGTTTAAGTACGGTTGTTGATTTGGCTCGTCTGTTGAATATGATTTCCGGATCACTTGTCATTGCTGATTAGGCATTTCATGTTATTTGGTATTCTGGAGGGCTTTACTGGACCTGTTACATTGACATTATGGTCTTTGTTGCTCTATGAATTAAGAGCTGGTTTTTTATTTGCAGTTGTTAGAAAATTTTAACTTAATACGCTTGGTTTTTTCTGATTTTTACCCTCCTCCAGATGATGGTTCCATGTTATTGTTTGAGATTGTGCATTCCATATGGCAGTGTAAGAATGAAACTGCAAATCTCATTCAACCCCTTATATTATAGTATAGAATTGTTACTAGTTCTTTATCTTGTTTTGGGGGTGGCGAGGTGGTGTTCTGGGGACATATAATTTGTGTAGCCAGAGGTTTGTGGCATAAAAGATTCAAGTGCAGAATATTGAAAAAAAATATTGCGCTTGGTTTTTCTGATTTTTGCCCTTTTTGAGATGATGTTGCCATGTTTTAGTGTTGTTGTTTGAAGTATCCTTATGATTGTGTGAGAATGAAACTGCAAATCTCATTCAATCCCTTTGTATTCTACTATGGAATTGTTACTAGGGCTTTCCTTGTTTTGTAAAGCCTTGTTTTGCGTGGTGGGGTCTGGGGACTTATCTTTTTTTAGTCAAAGACTTGTGGCATAAAAATTGATAGTGCAGAATATTTAAAAATGTATTGCATGTCATTTAACTAATTGTTGTGAAGAGATATTCAAAGTTCTTTCGTGTTTGCTTTCCGTTTTCCCAATTGAGGGAGTTTATTTTAGGGATTGTTGTACTGTATCAGTTGTTCCTTCCCCCCTCCCTGTGCGGGCGCGTGTGCGCGCCAAGTAAGCTCATTTATTATTCTTCGTTTTGCATTGTAATAGTCATTGGATTATTGTTTTAGTCATGTATATCAACCAGCAAGGTTTGAATCTTTTACTATTCCATTCAGCTTCTGAAAATCCTTTCAAGGGAATCTTTACTAGTCTTCCCAAGCCTGGGGGTGGCGAGTTTGGAAAATTCTACAGCTTACCTGCTCTTAATGATCCAAGAATTGGTATGTATTTTAATTCCATGCTTTGCTGATTCATATTCATTTGTTAATAGGGAATTGTGTCATATTATGTTTTGAATGTATTGTTGTCTTATAGGCTTTGTTTATTTAAATTGAAAACCATTTCACCTTTTTATATAACTTTATGATTTAGATGCTTTTGATTTTAGAATTAAATTTTAATTCATCGTTTCTTTATCTTCTTTGTGGAAAAATTATTTCCTTGGTTCTTGATTGTTTTGGCATTACAAGATATTTTCCGTCTTAAGTGACTTTATCAAATAATGGTTAGAGGAAGAAAATAGGATAAAGATTTTTGCTTATTAATTATTGACGAAATTTGATAATTGAAATTATTAGTCTAGAATTTACCTATGAATTATTAGTGTTGTTGTTTGTTGAGGATAATTTCTGTTAAGTCTTTTATTGAACTTTTGGGTTTGTTTTCCTCGATGAGTAATTTTTCCTTATATTTTCTGGTACATTTCAGAGAAGCTTCCATACTCTATCAGGATACTTTTGGAATCTGCGATAAGGAATTGTGACAGTTTCCAAGTTACTAAAACTGATGTAGAGAAGATAATTGATTGGGAGAATAGTTCACCAAAGCTCGTTGAAATTCCGTTTAAGCCTGCCCGTGTCCTATTACAGGTAGATACAACCGGCTATAGGTTATGACTTGGTTTTATAGCTTTATTCCATTTCTAAAGCTTTTGTTTGTGTGTTAGGATTTTACAGGCGTTCCGGCTGTGGTTGACCTTGCTTGTATGCGGGATGCCATGAACAGGCTTGGTAGTGACTCTAACAAGATCAACCCCTTGGTATGTAATTATCACAGTTAGTTGGATTTTATTTTTTAATATCTAAATGCACGTTTGTTTATCGTCTAGTAGTAGTGTTTGTGTTTCATGTAAGCTTGGTGGTCATTTTTCTTTTTAATTATATGCCAGCAGCATGTTAACGTTTTTGAACTGTCTTATTTCTATAGTAGTGTGCGAAATAAAGCTATCGTACGTTTTTTTTTCCCCCACTTCATGTATTGTAACTTCTAAGAGATTTGTTGATTACAGGTTCCGGTGGACCTTGTAATTGATCATTCAGTTCAAGTTGATGTGGCAAGAAATGAAAATGCAGTACAAGCAAATATGGAGCTTGAATTCCGTAGAAACAATGAGAGGTTTGGTTTTCTTAAGTGGGGTTCGACTGCTTTCTGCAATATGCTTGTTGTTCCCCCTGGTTCTGGTATTGTTCACCAGGTAAAATTTTGGCATAATTAATGCACCTAGGATACTTTTGTATTAAGATGTTTAGTGTTGTTGGGGCAAATTCTTGTGTTAAGGTTCTAAAAGTGAATCTAAAGTTCGTATAAGGCTTAGTTTGGTAACAAAAAGTTGGCTATTTTATTTATTTTTATTTTTTCCCATCTTATATGATTTTTTTCCTCCACTAAAATTTGATTTTCTTTTTGTTCTTAGGCATGTTATCACATTCATTAAAAAACTTGCACAAAAAATGTTTTGCAAAGAATTCGTGTTCGTACGTGAATTTTTCCATTTTTAAGCATTTTTTGAAAAATGTGACTAACGTGCCTAAAAGCCATCAAACTCAACAATGCTTTAGTCCCAAATTAGTTTGGGTCAGCTACATGAATTGTCTTTCTCCTCTTATTTCTGTCATGAGTTATGTTTTTTTGTGAGGTAATATGAAATTAGGTACTTTTTCATAATTATTGTCCATATAATTTTAGGTTTACCTTTTATCCTTTCTTACTCCCTTCTACTTGGAATTACTCACTTGTCGTTACCAGTGCATACATGAACAAATTGTTCTAAATGATTTTCTCTAATCTTCTCTTTTATCAGTGCAATCTCAGCTTTGTTTTGGATTTAGGTCCCGTTTGGAGTGCCAAAAGTTGATGACAAAAAAAAAAAATTGCAAAAATTTTGGATAGTTAGGTGTTTGGTGTGTTCCTCGAAAAGTTGGAAAAAATTAGAGATTTTTTGAGTGGAGCGAGTCGGTAAAAGTTGCATTTTTTTGGTGCGGAGAAAATTCGAGAAAATTGAAAAAAATTGGAGAAAGTTGGTATTTTTGTCCAAATTTGGCACTCCAAACGGGTACATATTCATTTGTTATCTGATGTTTTCCTTTATTACCAAACATCATGTTATCATTCCTCATTTCCGCTACATTTATCTTATGAGTGTTGTTTCTTAATCGTCTAATACTTTGTACTATAACACATAATTAGTCTTGTAGTTGTTCTATAAAATTTTCCTTTTAGCTTGATAGATATTCTCTTATCACATAAAACACTCAAGACACTTTTCCATTGTAACCACTCAGGTTGAAAATGATCCTTTTTTGGTACTTCCTAATTCTCAATTTTCATTATGCCTTCATTTGTAATTTTAATTTTACTAAATTTGCAATGCATAGTTGGTGTAAATAAGATGAAAAAGTAGCTGGAAAAAGCCAGTTACTCTTTGGTTTACCAAATTAAGCCTAAGTGATCTATTTCCAAAGGGGTCAAAACATAAGATAGTATCAAGACATGACAGTTTCAAATTTTGATAGTATCAAGACATGACATTTTCAAATTTCAACTCATTATGAGCCTTTTGGAGCAAAGCCACTTTTACCTCTAGACTCTTGCAAGTTATGATCCGAATGAAATGTCACCGTCTTTTTGCCCCTTTTGCCATATATTTTTCCTTCAGTGCCATTTTGTAGATTTGGAATTTAAAGTCACTATGGTACTTTTCAGGTTAATCTTGAATACCTAGGACGGGTTGTTTTCAATACAGATGGAATTCTTTATCCTGATAGTGTGGTTGGGACTGATTCACATACCACCATGATTGATGGGTTAGGAGTTGCTGGCTGGGGAGTTGGAGGTATTGAAGCGGAGGCGACAATGCTTGGCCAGGTATTTTAAGATTAAAATGTATTATCCTTATGAATTTTCATTTTCATCTGGGAAGCTCTAGTTTATTATGGCTAACTGCTACCCCCTTAGATAATGTTGGAAAGTTGATTTGTAGCTGCTCACAAGTGTCCTTGCCATGCTTTAGTATGCATCATACTCTTGCACTAAACCTAACATTTATTTGATGCTTTCCTTCTGGAACTTATTTGTATGTTCTCACGGTAGGATTAAGTTGCTTATGTGTCTTGCTGCCTACTTGCTTCAGGCATTATGCCCTATTTTAAGATTAAAATATATTTCTTTTTGAATTTTCATGTTAATCTGGGAACTCTATTTTATTATGGCTAACTACTGCCTGAGATTATGTTGGAAAGTTGATTTGTAGCTGCTCATATTTGTCCTTGCCATGCTTTAGTGTGCATCATACTCTTGCACTTGAGTGTTGAAAACCTAACATTTATTTGATGCTTTCCTTCTGGAACTTATATTTGTATGTTCTTGCGATTGGATTAAGTTGCTTATGTATCTTTGCTGCCTGCTTGCCTCAGGCATTATGCCCTATTTTAAGATTAAATTATATTTTCTTTATGAATTTACATTTTGTAAAAAGAGAATATATTTTGCTGAATGACTTACCCCAATTGGGTTGTCTATGGTTTTTATTTATAATCTCATACAATAAAGACTGTTTAAATTACCTAGATTAGGTACATCACCCCTAGATACATAAATACGACGATACATAAATGTATACATTACTCCTAGACTTAGATACATCACCATTAAATGCATTAATACAATGATACATGAATATTAACAAATTAAAATCAGAATATCAACATCCAACACTCTCCCTTAAGCTGGATTGTAAACATTTTCCATTCCCAGCTTGTCTAACATAGTATGAAATGATGGATTAGGCAGTCCCTTAGTAAGAATGTCAGCAAGTTGTCCTCTAGTTGAGATATAGGGTGTACAAATCAATCCACTATCCAATTTCTCCTCTCTGAAATGCCTATCCACCTCAACATGTTTTGTTCTATAATGTTGAGTTGGATTATGAGCTATATTGATGGCTGATTTATTGCCACAATATAGCTTAATAAGACCATCCCAGTTCACCTAAGTCTTCAAGAATGATTTTCAATGTGAATAATTCACAAATACCATGTGCCATAGCTTGGAATTTAGCTTCCGTGCTTGATCTTGCCACTACGCTTTGTTTTTTACTTTGCCAAGTTGCCAAGTTGCTGCCTAGAACGGTACAGTAACCAGATGTTGATCTTTTATCTACTAATGATCCTGCCCGATCGATGTAACCTTCCGGTTGTAGTCCTCCACTTTTCTTGTAAAGAATTCCTTTATCAGGTGCTGACCTGAGATAGCGAAGATCTCTATAGACAGCTTGGAGATGAGATTGTTTTGGATTATGCATATATTGACTAAACATGTCGATTGCGTATGTTATTTCAGGTCTAGTGTGTGATAGGTAGGTTGACGCCTAGAAAGGTACAGTAACCAGACGTCAATCTTATATCTACTAATGATCCTGCCCGATCTGCATCGATGTAACCTTCCAATTGTAGTCCTCTAGTTTTCTTGTAAAGAATTCCTTTACCAGGTGTTGACTTGAGATAGCGAAGAACTTTATAGATAGCTTGTAGATGAGATTCTTTTGGGTTATGCATAAATTGACGAACCATGTTGACCGTATATGCTATATCAGGTCTAATGTGTGATAGATAGATTAACTTACCTACTAATTTCTGGTATCTCCGCCTATCCACCGCTGTCTCCTTGTCAACTTCACCTAGCCTATTGTTTGATTCAGTTGGCATGTCATATGGTTTACATCCAAGCATTCCCATCTCTTTAAGAAGATCCAAAATATATTTTTGTTGTGAAATAAATATTCCCTTTACTGAACGAGCTACCTCTTCCCAAAAAATACTTGAGTCTTTCCAAATCTTTAATATCAAATTCTGCAGCTAATCTCCTTGTAAGTTGCTGCCTTTCTTCTAAGTCATTTCCTGTAACTATAATATCATCAACATATACAATAAGGGCTCTAATTCCTCCATTACCTAAATGTTTAATAAATAGAGTGTGATCTCCCTGACTTCGTTTATATTCCATCTTTAGCATGACTTTTGTGAATCTTCCAAACCAAGCTCTTGTTGATTGCTTCAAGCCGTAAAGAGGTTTCTTTGACCTACACACTTTGTTACCATCAAACAATTTATCAAAACCCAGTGGAGGGTCCATATACTCTTTTTCTTCCAAGTCACCGTGTAGAAATGCATTTTTTATATCATAATGCTGCAAACACCAAGTAAGATTAGCAGCCAAAGATAACCAAATTCTAATGGTGTTCATCTTTCCAACCGGTGCAAATGTTTCTTGATAATCTTCACCAGTATATCCTTTCACTATCAATCTTGTTTTATACCTCTCCAAAGCCCCATCAGCCTTATATTTAACTGTAAACACCCACCTGCAACCTACGGGTTTCTTACCCCTTGGCTACTCAACAATATCCCAAGTATGATTTTTCTTTGAGGCATCCATCTCCTCTCTCATGGCTTTCTTCCAATTCTCATTCCCTAATGCCTTGTGAAGTGTTTGGGGAATTTGGACATTGTTTATTTTTGAAAAAGAAGGCTCTGTGTGAAGGTGAGAGGTTTTTGTAGGATATAAAGTGAGCTATGGAATGTTCAGTACATTTCCTAACTCCTTTTCTAGTGGCAATTGGCTGATCAAGGTCATCAATTATAGGAATATGAGGTCATCAATTGCAGGAATATGAGTATGAATTGATTCAATATCTGACCTCGGTTCAAAATCTTGAGGTTGCATAGGTGTCGGAGTAGGTTGTTGTATTTTGGAATAGACTTGAAGTGGACGAGCAGCAACTGGATCAGTATAAACAAGTTTAGATCTGAATTCATTAGACTTGCAAAGACTTGCAGGTTCAGCAAGAAACTCGTGTACGAGATTAGTTGTTAAAGATTTTTCAGAACTTGCAGAATCTTTAGACCCTGTAAAATTTTCAAAATCTACGGAATTTCTAGAACCTGCAGAAATTTTTGCAAAATTTTTGGAACTAGGAAGATCAAGCAAAAAAGTATCAAGATCCTTATCTTCTTCGTTAAGTATTTTCTCCCCCTGAAGATAAGGTGGAGTAAAGAATGATTCTCTTTCAAGAAAAGTGACATCAATATAGACGAAGAATTTCCTTGAAGGTGGATGGTAACATTTGTAACCTTTTTGTGAATTTGAAAAACCGACAAAAATACATTTAAGGGCCCTTGGATCAAGTTTGCTATGCTGATTTTTATGGATCTATATAAAACACACGTAGCCAAAGATTGTTGGAGGAAGTTTGGAGAACAATTGGAAAGCTGGGAAGAATTCAGAGAACTTATCCGTTGGACTTTTGTAATCCAAAACTCTAGAAGGTATTCGATTGATCAAATGGGTGGCTGTCAAAATAGCTTCTCCCCAGTAAGTTTTTGGAACATGAGTTAGAAATAATAATGGTCGGGTTACCTCGAGTAAGTGTCTATTTTTCCATTCAGCCACCCCGTTTTGTTCTGGGGTGTTTAAACACGAAGATTGGTGGATAAGACCTTCTTTCTAAGAAATAGGGAGACAAAACTTGGTTAAAATACTCCCTGGCATTATCAGTTCGAATGCCTTTAATTTTAACTTCAAACTGATTTTTAATCATATTACAAAAAGTGGGAAAAATGTAGCTCACATCAGATTTGTGTTTAAGAAGGTATACCCAAGTAAGGCTAGTGCAATCATCAGTAAATGTTAGAAACCACCTTGTGCCGAAATATTTGAAATTTGTGATGGTCCCCAAATGTTAGATTGAATCAATTTGAATGGAAAAGTGGACCTTGTATTATTAATAAGAAATGACACGCGGTGGTGTTTTGCAAAGTCACAAACGTTCACAATGAAAGGTTTCAGCAACAAGATTTTTAAATAATGAAGGAAACATTCCCAAACGAAAATGATGTTTCCAAATATCATCTTTATTGGAATTAATTGAAATATAGGTTTTAGGAAACTGATCACTGTGGTTGCCTCTTGCTTTAAGAACTTAAAGAACATACAGCCCGTCCTTTACTCTAGCATGCCCAATCATCTTCCCCGTGAGTAGATCCTGAAACACACAATACTCGGGGAAAAATATTACACAACAATTTAGGTCTTTAGTAATTTGACATATAGGTAAGAGATTAACAGTCAACTTGGGACATGTTGACCATTTTTTAAAGAAATTAAAAGAGTTTAAATCCACTGCCCCTTGACCAGCAACTGCTGTGAAGGAACCATCTGTCATCTTGATTTTTTTATTACTTGGGCATGGTTGATAACAGATAAAAGATCCAGAAACCCAAGTCATATGATCTGAAGCTCTCGATTCAGCGGCCCGAGAGCTGGAGTGAATAGTATTTAAGGCACTAAGTCCATGAGAATAGAAAGTCCTACCATTTTGAGCAAGAGAACATGAACTAGTTGGTTTGTCAAGGGTAATGAGAAAGCTCCTAAGTCGCTCAATCTCTTCTTTATTGAAGTTTCCACCATCAAAACTTTGGCTTCTAATTAGACTGAACTTCTAGATTGGTTATGTTGGCTCGTCCATGTTGCTGGTTTCCTGTAAATCCACCAGGGCGTCCTACTCCTTGGGGTTTTTCATGGAGTTTCTAGCAAGTGTCTTTGGTGTGCTGCGGCTTTTTGCAATAGGTGCACCAAACTCCTCTTTGAGATGACTTAGTCCCTTCCGCCCTTGCCTTTTCTGCATTAGCGTCATTTAACTGGAAGGCTTAAAATTTTTGTTAGCAGTTACCATGGCAGATCCTTCTAAATCAGGATTATCAAGCATAACAGTCCTTCTACCTTCTTCAGCCTGAACAAGAAAAGAAACTTTATTGAGAGAAGGTAGAGTCTCCTTCCTTAAGACTTGTTTACAGATCTGGTCAAATTCAATTTTCAGCCCTGCAAGGAATTCGAACATTCTTTCCCTTTCCGCATATTGTTTCAGGGTGGCTGCATCTTCGCTACACTTCACTTTTGAAATCTTGATATTAATCCAATTCCAGCCAATAACTTTTCATGACCTTATGGTACTCAGTGACAGATATTGTACCTTGTTTGGTGGTGGACAGCTTTGTCTTAATCTCATAGATCAGGGCTGCATCTTTCATCTTGGAGTAGGTTTGTTGGACAGCTTCCCAAATGTCTTTGGCTAATTTCAGGAACATATATGGGCCACTCACCTTAGGAATCATCGAGTTCCACATCCATGACATAATCATGGAGCCCTCCTCATCCCAAAGATTAAACTTTGAGTCTTGGGGATTTGGAGAATCACCAATTATATGGTTGATCTTCCCTTTCCCCTTTAGAAAGGTCTTGACTATCTGAGACCATTTCAAATAGTTTTGGCTATTAAGGCGGTAAGAGAGTTGCAGATTCTGTAGTTCTCTAGTTGTTGGGTTTGGTTGAGTCTCAGAATTTGGGATGTGAGAAATTTCAGACATTATGAAAAGTTAAGAGGAGAAGTTGTACCAGTAAAGAGAAGATTTATTCAATAAGAGATACCATAGAAGTAGAAAAGTGAAATGGCTCTGATATCATGTAAAAAAAGGAAGATATTTTGCTGAATGACTTGCCCCAGTTGGGTTGTATAAGGTTTTTATTTATAATCATACAATAAAGACTGTTTAAATTACCTAGACTAAGTACATCACCCTAGATACTAAATACTATGATACATAAATGTATACATTACTCCTAGACTTAGATACGTCACCCCTAAATGCATAAATACAATGATACATGAATATTAACAAGTTAAAATCAGAATATCAACATCCATCACATTTTAATCTGGGAAGTTCTAGTTTATTATGGCTAACTGCAGCCTGATTTAATGCTGGGAAGTTGCTTTGGGGCTGCTCACAAGTGTCCTTGCCATGCTTTACTGTGCCACTCTGCGTCATACTCTTGGAGTATTGAAAAGCGAACATTTATTTGATTCTTTCCTTCTGGAACTTATATTTATATGTACTCACAATAGGATCAAGTTTGTAATGTGTCTGCTTGCCTGAGGCATTATGCCCTATCTTGGCCGAGGTAGTAACAGCTACATTTACATTTCTATCTGAGATTGTCCATAGCATATATGGAAATTTTCTTATATTGGATTAAGTCAATTTGTCACTTCATGTTGATGTTGTCTAGAATACGATACCTATTTGTCATACTTTTGTTCCGACACCTGCACAGTTAGGGCATGCACCTTCTCGTAGATCGACAGACATGCATGGAATCCGTGGATGTTTTTGCTGTCTTTTATGTTTCTTTCTTTTGCCCCATCTAATGCTGGCCTTTGCAATTTTACAGCCCATGAGCATGGTTTTACCTGGTGTTGTTGGGTTCAAATTATCTGGAAAATTGCGCAATGGTGTCACAGCGACTGATTTGGTTTTAACTGTGACCCAAATGTTGAGGAAGCATGGTGTTGTTGGCAAGTTTGTAGAATTTTATGGTAATTTGGCCTTTTTTTTTTTTAAATATTTGGTTAAGTTGTATGGTTGTTCATAATTATTTAAATATTTGTTACATCTCTAATTTGTCTTTTTATGTGAATATAGGTGAGGGTATGGGTGAATTATCATTGGCTGATAGGGCCACTATTGCTAATATGTCCCCTGAGTATGGAGCAACCATGGGTTTTTTCCCCGTAGATCATGTCACATTACAGTACCTTAAATTAACTGGAAGGAGTGATGATACCGTGGGTCTATTTTTTGTTTTCTTTTTTTTTTTTTTTTTTTGTTTTTTTGTTTTGGTACTGTATTTGGTTGATGGATTTCTGGTCTAATCTAATTCTTTTTGTTTCTAAAATAATTTTTAGGTGGCGATGATTGAATCTTATTTACGTGCAAACAAAATGTTTGTTGATTACAAGGAGGTAGAAAATTTTTTCCTATTCCTTTCTATTATTATTTTCCTAGTGTATGCGTTCTGTAATGGCAATCTTAGATCTGAAGCTAATGGGATGCTTTTAATATCCAGCCTCAACAAGAAAAAGTATACTCATCATATCTCGAGTTGGACCTTGCAAATGTGGAACCCTGCATTTCAGGGCCTAAAAGGTAATGATTTATTTGTTATTTATTTTTGTGTTCAAATCTAACACTTTGTAGTTAATGTTATTGATATCTGCTTATAGGAACAGTTTTTCTTACTCTTAACAGGCCTCATGACCGAGTTCCTCTGAAAGACATGAAAGTTGACTGGCATTCGTGTCTTGATAACAAAGTTGGATTTAAGGTAAGATGCAAACAGCCATTGCTGGGATTTGCAACAGTTTGGTTTTCTAGATTGCGGTTCTGCTCACATCACTTGCTGCTATTCGTTGTTTGACACGAGTGTTGCATTTATTTACATGATGTGAACTTATGCATTTTATTCCTTTTGGTTTTCATTCGATGATTTGTATGTTCATAGTTGTGGGTGGTTGGATTAGTTGCTGTATGTGAAGAAGATTATTTCAATTACATTTGTGGTTATGTTGCAATGTCAAGAATCCCCCGGGGGGGGGGGTAGGCAAAGTGGTGAGGGTGGAAATGCACTTTACCCTGAACACGGAAGGTTGCAGGTTCGATTCTCCACAATGGGTTTTCCTCCTCATGGCCAGTCACATTAGCCTTTGACTTAACTGGGGCGCATGTGGCAGGCTGGGGGCATTTCCCCAGGTTTGCATTCTGGCCACCGCTTGCATGCGGGCTGGTTGGTGGGATTGATTCCTAGTCATACAAAATGTTGCAATGTGAGGTCCGTTAGTTGTTTTTCCGTCAGTTGTTTTCTGATTTGATAGAATTTCAAATTCCTTTAGGGCTTTGGAGTACCCAAAGAGGAACAGGACAAAGTTGTAAAATTTTCATTCCGTGGGCAATCTTCTGAGCTAAAGCATGGTAGTGTGGTCATAGCAGCCATTACAAGCTGCACCAACACATCAAACCCCAGCGTCATGCTTGGAGCTGGTCTTGTTGCAAAGAAAGCATGTGAGCTGGGATTGGAGGTTGGTCTTATCTCTCTAAATACATTTTGTCTACATTAAAGTGAGTGGAAATGCATGTTTTTTGTTTGTGGTTACCTTTTTTTTTTTTGGGGGGGGGGGGGTTTGGAAGGCCTTTATGTGCATCCTAACCTTGTATGTAATTAAAAAATCAATGATTGGAAGCCACAAGTATCTTATGTGATTATTAACAGGTTAAGCCATGGATAAAAACAAGCCTGGCTCCGGGTTCTGGAGTTGTCACGAAATATTTGTTACAGAGGTACTGGTTGCAATTGTTAGAAGACATTATTTACTTCAGTTTTTCTTTGAATGCCTATCATGTTCATGTGAGGTACCGAATTTTGTCTCTGGCTTTGGTCTTGTAGTGGTCTGCAAAAATACTTGAACCAGCAGGGTTTCCAAATTGTTGGCTATGGCTGCACAACATGTATAGGGAATTCTGGAGACCTTGATGAGTCAGTTGCTTCTGCAATTTCAGATAATGGTATCATTGTTCTTTGCATTTATATGTTTCAGTTAAAAGTAATAATAATAACAATAATGTTATATACCTAATTTGTCTTCTTGCTACTGAATTCATTGGACTTTGTGTAGCATAAATATATGGGAATTTATAATTTGGTCAATCTTCATCAACTTTTTTTAGGTGTTGTTTAATCTAATTTGTAGTGAGAAAATTTAAGTGTGACCTGCGGGGAAGCATCATTGTATTTGACACTGCAACGTGAAGCCACCATCAAGTGGTTATTGACTTTTGCGAAGGCTTGATATTGTAAATTGGATCACACAAAAATATTCTGGCCGAGGAGGAATGTGGCTTTATCTCTCTGATATTTGGTTCAAGCATGTTATTGATGTTTTGCACCTGTGGATCAGTTCATGATCGCAAGAAATCTTTATTATCTACTCTATTATTATTAAGGGAGAACACTGGCTTGGTATCTCCCTTACAATGAAGCTTTGTAAACATTTTAATTTCCTCAATTACCCTTTAACCGCTCACTTGGGATGGGATAGTATTAGAAGAAAAATCTAAAGATTGCACACAATCCACTATCTTGGTTTCATATTAACCTTTGACCACCTATTTTAACCACCCGCTTGGGATGGGATAGTGGTAGAAGAAAAATCTAAAGATTGCACACAATCCACTATCTTGGTTCCATATTAACCTTTGACCACCTATCTCTTTAATCACCCACTACACCCAATATCTATTAGAACTTTTATTTTTATTTTTTATTGGAATTTATCTAATGATCTAACCACACCTACAAGTACATGGTTGAAATTATGCTTCATATTTTTTAAAAATAAAAAAGTTATTCCAATAACCAGTTAATCAAGACAGAATTTGAGAAAATCACACATGTAACGTGTGCCACACATCTAATTAGACCTCTTTGATATTCTAGTTACATAGGGAAATTTAGTCTTTCAACAGAATTAACCATGCTGGTAGTTTAAAAATCTAGTTGTTAGTTCTTCTACTTTAGAGTTGAACTTATTCTTATCTTTCTTATGGTTCTGGTAATACTTTCTGTTGCTGTTTTCCTCCTATCTCTTTACACCCCTAAAGTATTTTGGGGTTTTTTTCTGCAGATATTATTGCAGCTGCTGTGCTTTCTGGAAACCGAAATTTTGAAGGTCGAGTTCATCCGCTCACAAGAGCTAACTATCTTGCTTCACCTCCCTTGGTTGTAGCTTATGCACTTGCTGGCACGGTATGTGGACATTTTTATTTTTGTTTTATGGAGATTCATTCTATGTCCCTTTCCAACATGTTTACTTCTCGATGTTAAGAAGGATGGTGAAGCTGAGCAGTGCGTTGTTAAACTATCCAGTTGTGGACTCCTCTACCCTTTGACCGCTGCTTTTATTTCTTAGTCGATTAGGGCTGTGGAGCCATCCTTATCTAATAAGTTGGGGAAGCTGACATTGTTTGCACTATTTTTTGCTACTTATTCAATTGGAGTGCTCAGCTGATCTGTCCAATAAGTTGACAGTGGTAGAGGTTTAGCATTTTTGTTATCCTTCACATTGGGGTCGCTGTTCTGCCTTTGGCCTGACTAATGTAACAGATATTACTATAATGATGCTAATCCCATAGCTTGTTAATATATAAATATATCAAAGTGAAAAAGAAAGGAGAAATCCAAAAACCGAAAGAAATAACTAAATACTAGTAATGCATGCATCAGATACTGAATCATTATTTCTTTTTGGATTTATATTTTGCAGGTTGACATTGACTTTGATAATGAACCAATTGGAACTGGAAAGGATGGCATAAGTATATACTTCAAGGATATCTGGCCTAGTAACGAAGAGATTGCAGAGGTGGATGGTTTGGAAGATTTGTTTTCGCTTTAAATTTAATGTCATGTTTATTTGACCAATAAATCCTGATCATTTGAGAGCCTATGTTTTCTTAGGTGGTTCAATCCAGTGTGCTTCCGGAAATGTTCAGGAGCACTTATGAGGCTATCACAAAGGGCAACCCTATGTGGAATTCACTCTCTGTCCCTTCTGCAAGTCTTTATGCTTGGGATCCAAAGTCGACCTACATTCATGAACCCCCATATTTCAAGGACATGACCATGGAGCCACCTGGTCCGCATGGAGTCAAGGATGCCTACTGCTTGCTGAACTTTGGTGACAGCATTACAACCGATCATATTTCTCCAGCTGGGAGTATTCACAAGGACAGCCCTGCTGCAAAGTACTTGCTTGAGCGGGGAGTTGATCGCAGGGACTTCAACTCTTATGGTAGCCGTCGCGGCAATGATGAAGTGATGGCAAGGGGAACCTTTGCCAATATTCGCATTGTCAACAAGCTTTTGAACGGAGAAGTTGGCCCCAAGACCATTCACATTCCAACTGGGGAGAAGCTTTATGTGTTTGATGCAGCAATGGTGAGTTTCATATATACTAACACCCCCAACCCCAAAAGTACATTTTTGACAGGGACGCATGTTGTGACTCTAAACATGTACAACTACCTTAAAAAAATCCTACATAATAATGGTTGTGTATTTATACCAAATCCACTTATCGCAGTCTCGTTTTGGCCAATACGCATATCACAATATAATTGAGTAAGTTGCTGATTTATGTTTGTCAGTGACAACAGTTAAAACAAGTAACTAGTGACCCATTTTATGTTGTGTGTGTCTATTCAAGCAGAGTAAATTGGGTGATAATTGAAGTCTCACAAGTTAAGTAGATGAAAATGGAAGGATTGCAAAGGCTGGCACTTTCGTTAATTTAATTTTCTGAAATGGTTTTCGTTAGTGGACTTTGTAAAGTAAATTTACCTGATCCCTTTTTCAAGAGAGAGGAATCATAGATGAGATTGGAATATTGAACTAGTTGTGGTCTGATAGTTGCAAAATCAATATCCTGTTGTCTTGACAGGAAGCTCCAGTGGAAGTGTTAATCTATGTCTATTTATATATTTAACATTCAGTCATGCGGTGATATTGTATGTTATTGAACATTATGATGCCTCCAAACACTTCCTCCTTCCCCCTTCCTATCCTGTAACCGACACACACACAAGCACCCTTCTTGTATCTTCCAGATAGTCCAAAGAGATGGAACTGTAAGCATTGCCCCTAGATGAATGATTTGTATTAATGATCCTCGTATCAAATCTTTGTTACTTATACTGGACATGATTATCTGTTTGCTCAAGAAAAATCCTTCATTGTAACCTTGTTATTCGAGAGTTGAGTTCTAAATTTGGTGTTGCAGAGGTACAAGGCAGCTGGGCAAGGCACCATTATTCTTGCTGGAGCAGAGTATGGTAGTGGCAGTTCTCGCGACTGGGCTGCAAAGGGCCCAATGCTATTGGTGGGTCAACCTCCATTTCTTAGCAATATCGGACTGTTAATAATGCTGTGATTGACACTCAATACTTCTCTTCTTTTACCATTCTTATCAGGGGGTCAAAGCAGTGATTGCAAGGAGTTTTGAGCGAATCCATCGTAGCAACCTTGTTGGTATGGGCGTGATTCCTCTTTGCTTCAAGTCTGGTCAGGATGCCGACACTCTAGGCTTGACGGGCCATGAGCGATACAACATTGACCTTCCAAGTAAAGTCAGTGAGATAAGGCCTGGCCAAGATGTTACTGTGACTACTGACAGTGGCAAGTCTTTCACGTGTATACTGCGCTTTGACACGGAGGTAGGTGGAACATTAATTGTTGATTCTTTTTGGTATCTCTTTCTTCGCAGATTAACTGTTATCAGGTTGTCTTGAAATGGAAAGTGTGATGACTCTGCCACGTTAATGAATTAAATGAATGTATCAGATTCCGTTGGTGTTCTAATAATGATTCGTAAAAAAAGGGCCATGGATTATGATAACCTCAATTTTATAAGAAGGCTACTCATATGACAATCTGAACATTAATGGTTGCTTTTCGGCCACCTTGTGCCTGTTGGCTTCTTCATAGGGATTTCCTGATCTCATTTGGTTGCATTCTGCAGGTTGAGTTGGCATATTTTGACCATGGTGGCATCCTTCCATATGTCATTCGGAGTCTGATCAAGCAGTAATCTGAACGAGCTGTTTTAGACCAAAATCCTGTGCTCGTCAGCAATCTTCTGCTGGGATCTCTGTAGACTGAAGAAACCACTCTGCATTTGAAATAACGGTGTCAACTGCTTGTGGAGATCTTCCATGTTCTCTATTTGCGCTGCAGCATTAATAATTCCTAAACAAAAAAAATTTCATTTTTTTTTTGTTAGAGCCTCGTACACGTGGGGATGAAAATCTTGCATTTTATAGCTTCTTTTTTTCTTTTTCAGTTAGGCAACAGTTGTGTGTCCGAGTCTGAATAAATATTATCCCTCTTGTATTGAG
Source organism: Sideroxylon spinosum (assembly GCA_003260245.2). Taxonomy (NCBI): domain Eukaryota; kingdom Viridiplantae; phylum Streptophyta; class Magnoliopsida; order Ericales; family Sapotaceae; genus Sideroxylon; species Sideroxylon spinosum. The sequence continues at coordinate 44,230,622 of QLOD02000013.1, read as the reverse complement.
ATTTTTAGTTGTGCTATTCAGTGGGTTGCCAGTGATGGTGGGCAGCAGCAGGAACAAAATAAATTTGTTTTGACTATTCTCTCTTAGGTACACTTTGTCACTGTCAAATTTCAAGTTTTTTTGCTACTGTGTGCGCGGAGGCGCCTGCGGATGATAATTATGGGTGATTAAAAATTTGTAAGTGAATTGAATAGGAAGAAGTCAATAAATTTAGGATAGGAAGTAAATAAATTTAGGGAAAATATCTTCAACCCTAGTATTTTTATGGGTGTGGTTGCTTTTACTTCATAATTAGTTTCTTTGTACTTTATTTTTTTATTAAATAAGATTATTAAATTATTGTTCTTTAGCTAGTTATTGTTATGTCTAATTTAAAATAATATAATTGCCTTTCATTAAAAAAAAAAAAATTATAGATTTGAACGAACACTTGCAAGAGAGTAGAAAAAATTATAACACTAAAGTTTTATTTATGTTTTTAACAATCATATAAAAGTAAATCTTATTTTATTTTATTTTTTAATTTAATCAAATAAAAAAATTAATTTTTTCATTCCTTTTGTTTACGAATTGTTGTCATTTTAAATGTTGTCATCAAGTTTTCATACGATGTTTTCAATTGTTATAATCTAGTAATATATTCTAAAAAATATAATGAAACAAAATGTAAGTGTCCTAAATGTTAAAATAAAAAATTTATGAAAAATTTGTAAAAAAAATAAACAAATATTAATATGATATAGAAAATAATAAAAATTTGTAAGTAAATTGAAATGAAATAATTTATTTTCTTATTCGATTAAGATAAAATGAATTTAAATTTATTTTTATATAAATTCTAAAAATATACATAAAAATAAAATTTATTTTAGTCTTTCAAAATATTTTTTTTTATTGCATAAAAACTTACAAACATAAAAATAAGACCACTTGTAAATTTAAATTTTTAATCGGTCTTTATTTCTACTAAATTTTTTTTTTCAATCCTAAATTTAAAATAGAATCATTAATTTTTTTCCTCATCATTCATTCACAAAAGATAATAAATAATAAAATTACCAAAACAAAATCTAATTGGGAAATCAATAAACTGAAAAAGTTAACTTTTAAGTATACGAACAGAATTGCCAAGTAAATCATAAGTGTCTTTCTTTTAAAAACTTAATTTGAATTTTTTTATGATAATGATTTTTTTTTTTTTAAATTTGAAATTAGAAACTTTTACAATAGTACGGTTGTACGCATAAGTGAATGTTTTTAAAAATTTTATATTGTAATTGTCTGCTCACTAATCAAATTATTTATGAAAAAATTAGTAAGCTATCTTTTGTATATATTTAAGAAAAAATAATTTCTACTACAAAATAAAGGTATCAATGACATTATAATTATATCTTTGGTTGAGTTTTTGTTAAAGGCGTTTATTATATTATAAGTATGAAAAACATGCGTTGAAAGATAGATAGACAATTGTGTAATTTTAATTAATGAAAAATCAAAGTGAAATGTAATAGGCTATTTGTGGAGTGCAAATAAATCCGCTCTATTATTATACTTTTAGTATTTAAAATTTAGATTTATGTCTCTTATTTTGAAATATTTGTTATAGTTAAATTATTCTATTCATCTAATTATTAATATTAAACAAAAAAACACTAAATAACACATTCAAAATGCTATTGAGTTCGAACATTGAAAAGTCTTTTTCTTAAATTATATCAAACTTTATTTCTAAAATTGAAGTTACAAACCATTTACACATTCTGTTTTTCAACATTTGAATATTTCAATAGTGTTTTGGATATTTATACATAATTTAGAGGATAAAGAAATATTTCATATAATTTTTTTAATTGACTATATTACTGTTTATTTAATATTGACGACTGTTAATAGAAGAATTTTATTATCATAAACACAACATAAGGGTGTAAATATAAGTTTTTAATGACGATGTTAGGAATATATAATTAACCCAATAAAAGAATGATTAGTGTAATTTTTCTTTAATACAATTTACTATTAATACAAATCCCCCTAATGAATGGGAAACTATACTCTTCCTTCTTTCAAAGTTTTGTCTCCTAGCATATGAGGTGAAAATTTTTAAAAAGACTAAGCTTGATTGGTGAAATCTTAAATTTAATAAAATCTTAATTTTGGTGTTCTTTTTAATTTTTTTGGGTACTTTTTCATTAATATCCCTCAATCTCCTACAATCACTAATACTTTTCGGATAGGTTTGTTTTAGGGGTGACAGAGGATAAATTTTATTAAAGTAATTACTGTCCTCCATTATATTACTTTGAAAGAGAGGTGTTAATTATACTAGTGATAAGGATTACCCCTTTATGGTTGTAAATTGTTACGTGTGGGGGCGGCGGGCAAAAAAGAATAAACTAAACCAAACCAAACTAAGCCATTTCCCACTAGGTGGGGTCGGCTATATGGATTTGATGACGCCAATCAAATCTGTTGTGGGCCATGTCCTCCTTTAGATTCATAGAGATAAGGTCATGTCTAATTATTTCTTTCCAACTTCT
>QLOD02000013.1:44132377-44190483 GCA_003260245.2 Sideroxylon spinosum | reverse complement strand
CTCCATCTGATGTCTTCCACCAATTGGAAAGATTATTTACAAAATTCCTTTGGGGTGATACTGACACCACAAGGAAAATTCATTGGTGTAAATGGGCTTCTGTTTGTTACCCTATTAATAAAGGAGGCATAGGGGTGCGTTCCCTTATGGATGTGGCATCTGCTTGTGAAGTGAAGCTTTGGTGGCAATTTCGAGCACAGCAGTCTCTATGGGCCTCATTTATGAAGGCTAAATACTGTCAGGCACTTTACCCTTGCATGATCTAGTTTTCTTATCCGGCTTCCCCCTGTGGAGACGACTATGCTCTTCTAGGAGCATTGCTGAGCCTCTCATAAGGTGGATGATTAGATCAGGAAACTCAAGTTTTTTGTATGATTGTTGGGTAGGTTCATGCCCATTTTTTTTATATAATCCACAGGCTGCTTCTTCTACTCCAGTATCCTCTTACTAGAATGACACTGGCTGGGATAGGGAGAGGCTTATGTCAATTCTGCCCATATCTGTTATAGAGCAAATTTGTATGATTCCAATCAGACAGATGGGTCAAGATTTGATTAGATGGAGTTTATCTATTAATGGGGACTTCTCGTTCAGTTCCACTTGGAATCATATACGAAGTTCTATGCCTGAGCAACCTTGTTTTTCCTTTATTTGGCAGAGGCACATCCCATTACAGATTTCATTTTTCATCTGGAGGCTACTATATAATTTCCTAGCTCTAGACGATTCCCTTGAGACACGTGGTTTCCATATGGTCTCTCGCTGTGTTTGTGGAGGAGCAAGAGAAACACATAGTCATTTATTTCTACAGTGTCCACTCACTCAGCAACTTTGAAAGTACTTTTTTGGCATGTTTGGGCTCCACTTCTATCAGGTTGGTTCTATTCCATTCATGCTTTTACATTGGCGTAGGTGCTCCCCTTCTAAGAGCCACATTAGAGTTGTATTTGTATGCTACATTTTCTGGCACATTTGGAAGGCACGGAATTCAAGCAGATTTGATGGCACCTCAGTTCAGGTTTCCAAAATTATACATGGAATTCTTACAGATTTACACCTTCTTGGCATTGCTTTGGGCCTTAAAACATCACAACTTCGTGGAGATTCTTCAGTGAGATTTGTGAGTCTTTAAGAACATTACGTGCCAGAACCAGGACAATGAAATCGGTTTCTTGGGCCTGTCCTCCTGAAAGTTGCTTGAAGCTTAATGATGATGGATGCTTTAGAGGCAACCCAGGCCCTTCTGCAGCAGGAGGCATCATACGGGACCACCTTAGTAGGGTAGTTGGTGCATTTGGCCGCTTTATTGATCACCAACCAATCATCTATGCAGAACTGTTGACAATCAAGATAGGATTGGAACTGGCTACTTCAATTGGCTTCTCCTCCTTGATTGTAGAGTCTGATTTAGCTACAGTGACATCCTGGGTAACTTCCAACAGTTCATGTTGTTGGGAGTATGCTTATGTATTAGCTCAGATTAGACATCTCTGCACCTCTAGCCAGATACAGGTTCATCATGTTTACAGGGAAGCAAACAAAGCAGCAGACTTCATGGCCAATCGGGCATGTGATCATCTACGGGATCAGACATTTTATATTCAGAGAGAGCTACCTCGAGCTATTACTGGTATTCTCATTCTTGATGCTGATAGGACTCCCCAGATTAGGACATAGTTTGTTCTTTTTCTTTCTCTTGCTTGGGAGGTCAGGTTTAAGCCCCCCTCCCATTTCATGTTCTGTGGTGAGTCACCACAATTTTCCTTTGTTTATTTTATTTATTAGATTTCTTTTGCATTATAAAGCGGTGAGTCACCGCTACATTAGGTACTTTAATTACTGCTTTCCTTTGCTTTTACTGGAGGTAAAGTTTAGGTCCCCCTCCTTCATATGCTTTTTATTATTTTATTAATAAACTGGTAGGGGTCCCTGCCAAACCCCCTCACGCTAAGGAGGTTTTTAAAGAAAAAAAAATCCTAAACCCTAAACCCTGAACCCTAAACTCGTTCCTTATTAGATGTGGCATCTGCTTGTGAAATAAAGCTTTGGTGGCAATTTCGAGCACAGCAGTCTCTGTGGGCCTCATTTATGAAGACTAAATACTGTCAGGCACTTCATCCTTGCATGATCCAGTTTTCTTATCCAGCTTCTTCCTTGTGGAGACGTCTCTGCTACACTCGGGGCATTGCTGAACCTCTTATTAGGTGGCTGATCAGATCAGGGAATTCCAGTTTTTGGTATGATTGCTGGGTGGGCTCATGCCCACTTTTCTTATATAATCCACAGGCTGCCTCTCCTGCTTCAGTATCCTCTTACTGGAGTACCACAGGCTGGGATAGGGAGCGACTCTTGGCAATCCTGCCCACCTCTGTTGCAGAGCAGATTAGTAAGATGGAGGTTATCCATTGATGGGGATTTCTCGTTCAGTTCTACTTGGAATCATATACGAAGTTCTATGCCTGAGCAACCTGTTTTTTCCTTTATTTGGCAGAGGCATATTCCATTATAGATTTCATTTTTCATTTGGAGGCTGTTTCATAACTTTCTAGCTCTTGATGATTCTCTTGAGATACGTGGTTTCCATATGGTCTCCCGCTGTATTTGTGGTGGGGCTAGAGAAACTCATTGCCCTCTATTTCTACAGTGTCCACTTATTCAGCAAGTTTGGAAGCACTTCTTTGGCATGTTTGGACTTCATTTCTATCAGGTTGCTTCCATTCCAGCAATTCTATTACATTGGCGTAGGTGCTCCCCTTCTAGGAGCCACATCAGAGTTGTGGTTGTATGTTACATTTTCTGGCATATTTGGAAGGCTCGTAATTCAAGCAGATTTGATGGCACTTCCGTTCAGATCTCAAGAATTATACATGATATTCTTGCAAATTTACACCTTTTTGGTATTGTTTTGGGATTTAAAACATCCCAACTCCATGGGGATTCCTCCATGAGATTCGTATGTGCCTTAAGAACCTTACCTAATAGGAATAGGAGAGTGAGATTAATTAATTGGATACGTCCCCCAGTTGGTCATTTGAAGCTTAATGTAGATGGCTGCTCCCGTGGTAACCCGGGTCCCTCTGCAGCTGGGGGCATCATTCGAGATCACAGTGGCTGGGTGATTAGCTTTTGGTCATTACTTAGACCATAAGCCAATTTTATTTGCAGAGTTGATGGCCTTACAGATTGGCTTAGACATGGCTCTTTCAGTGGGCATCTCTTCCTTGATAGTTGAATCTGATTCGGCGACAGTGGTTTCTTGGGCAACTTCTAATGGTTCTGGCTGTTGGGAGTATGCATACCTTTTAGCTCGTATTAGGCACTTTTGCTCTTCAGCTTCATTTCAGATACATCACGTTTATAGGGAGGCAAACCAGGCAGCGGATTATTTGGCCAATTGGGAGTGCACTACTCAACAGATTCAGAGATTTATTGAGCCGAGAGATCTTCCCCGAGCTATTCATGGTATCCTTTCTCTTGATGTAGATGGCACCCCTAATATTAGAACTTAGACTCATTTTTTACTTTCTTTTGCTTAGGAGGTCAGGTCCCCTTCCCATTTTATGTACTGTGCTGAGTCACCACAATTTCCTTTCCTTTTTGTTGCTTATTAGTATCTTTTTGCATTGTAAAGCGGTGAGTCACCGCTTCACTAGGCTTTTTGATTATTGCTTTTCTTTACTTTTTTTGGAGTTAAGGTTTAGGTCCCCCTCCTTCATGTACTTTTTCCATCGTTTTTAATAAACTGGTAGGGGCCCCTGCCAAACCCCCCTCCCGATAAGGAGGTTTTATATAAAAAAAACCCTAAACCTTGAACCTTAAACCCTGAACCCCGAATCCTGAACCCTAAACCCCGAAATCCTAAACCCCGAAACCCTAAACCCCCAACCCTGAAACCCCAACCTCGAAACCCTAAACCCCCAACCCTCAGCCCTAAAACCCTAAACCCCAACCCCGAAACCTCGAATCCTCAGCCCTAAAACCCTAAACCTCGAACCCTCAGCCATAAAACCCTAATCCCCCAACCCCCAAACTCCCAACCCCGAAACCCCAACCTCCGAACCCCAAAACCCTAAGCCCCAAACCCCAAACCCTAAACCCCCTTCATGCTACAGTCTTGGACTACTTTAGTGGTTTTACCATGCCAAGAGGTTGGATGAGCACACTCCTTATCCTACTTCCTAAAAAACCTTCCCCTACCACATGGGTTGATTTTAGGTCTATTAGTCTATGCAATGTGAGCAACAAAGTCATCACCAAAATTCTGGTAAGCATACTCTCTCGTCTACTTCCTCAGATTATATTCCCTTCACAGAGTGGATTTATTCAGGGCAGATTAATACATGATAATATTTTATTAGCCCAAGAAATTGTGCATGATTTAAATAGAAAGACCCGTGAAGGTATTGTGGTGCTTAAGCTTAACATGGCTAAAGCATATGATGTGATGTCTTAGCCTTTTGTTCTATAGATGCTTCGTGCCTTTGGCTTCTCTAAGTAGTGGATTTCATTGATTCATTGAGCAATAACGAGTCCTTGGTTCTCTGTTATGGTAAATGGAGTTGTTAAAGGGTTCTTCTAATCACAGAGAGGCTTATGCCAAGGTGATCCGATTTCTCCCAATCTTTTTATTGTTGCTGCTGAATTTCTTTCCAGGAGCTTGGATAATTTGGTAGCTCGGTATCCTTCAGTCACTTATTCCACTGTTGTCCCTATTCCAATAACCCATCTGAGCTTTGCTAATGATATCATCATTTTTGCTAATGGGAGTGGTGATAGTCTTCGGTGTGTTATGGAAATTTTACACAAATATGAGCATATTTCTGGCCAGCTAGTGAGCCAACCTAAGAGTCGATATTATGTTGGCCGGTCTTCCACAGTATTGTCTCCACTGTGACAAGCTTCCAACGAGGTGACCTTCCTTTCACTTATCTAGGATGCTCAATTTACTTGGATAATCTAAAGATTGCTTTCTTTGAAGATCTGGTGAAGAAAGTTCGAGACAAAATCTCAGGTTGGGCTAATCGTCTCCTATCATTTGGTGGTAAGAATATTTTAATTCGTCATGTTCTTTCTACCATGCCAATTTATCTGTTTCATGCTCTACGACCCTCGTCTGAAGTCCTCCACTAGTTGGATAAGATTCTCACTAAGTTTCTTTGGGGTGATTCTAACACAACAAGGAAAATTCATTGGTGTAAAAGGAAAATTCTGTATGTCTACCATTGGAGAAAGGTGGTTTAGGAATTAGATCATTTGCTGATGTGGTTAAAACATATGAGGTAAAACTTGGGTGGCACTTTTCAGAGCAGTAGTCTTTGTGGGCCTCCTTCATGAAGGCCAAGTATTGCCAGGCTGTTCATCCTTCTATGGTCTCATTTGCTTACCCTATCTCCCGTCGTGGAGACGCCTCTGTCTTACAGGTCAAGTCAGCAAATTCCAGCTTTTGGTATGACTGTTGGGTGGGCTCTTGTCCTTTGATACTATTTAATCCAATGGTAGCTTCCTCTACCTCTGTAGCCTCTTTTTGGACTGCACTGGATGGGATAGGGAGAGGATTTTGGCAATTGTACCCCATTCCATTGCTGAGCAGATTTTTATGATCCCAAGCAAGCAACATGGCTCAGATATGATCAGATGGAGTTTATCCTTAGATGGGGATTTTTCTTTACGCACTGCTTGGGACCAAGTGAGGACTTCCATGCCAAAGAGACCGGTTTTCTCATTTATTTGGCAGAGACATATACCCTTACAGGTTTCTTTCTTCATCTAGCGTATGTTGCATAACTTCCCAGCCTTGGATGATAGCCTCCAGAGTCGTGGCTTCCATATGGTTTCTAGATATGTTTGTGGTGATGCCACTGAGACCCAATCCTATCTCTTTTGCCCTGTCCATTGACTCACTAAGACTGGCAGTATTTTCTTGGTATGTTCGGGTTACACTCCTATGAATTTTCTTTCATACCTACCATGCTCCTACATTTGCGTCATTATTCCCCCTGACGAGCCATATTAGAGTAGTGGCAGTTTGCTACGTCTTTTGGCACATATGGAAAGCTTGGAATGCTAATAGATTTTATGGTGATTCCTTCCATAGTACGAGGATTATCCACCACACCCTCATAGATTTACACTATCTTGGTCTTGCACATGGTTTCAAAGCCTCACAACTTCGTGGAGATTCTTTTATGAGGTTTGTGAGTGCTTTGAGAACCTTACCAAATAAGATCAAGAGAGTGAGACCGATTACTTATATACGTCCTCTAGTTGGTCACTTGAAACTTAATGTGGATGGTTGCTCTCGTGGTAACCCAGGTCCCTTCGCAGCTGGGGGCATCATTCGAGATTATAGCGGCAGGGTTATTAGGGCTTTTGGTCGTTACCTTGACCATAAGCCAATTATATATACAAAGTCAATGGCCCTTCAGATCGATTTCGACTTGGCTCTCTCACTGGGCTTCTCTTCCTTGATTCTTGAGTCTGATTTGGCTACAGTGGTTTCTTGGGCTACTTCTAATGATTCTGGCCATTGGGAGTATGCATATATCTTAGCTTGGATTTGGCACCTTTGTACTTCAGCTTCGATTCAGATACATCACGTTTATAGGGAGGTAAACCAAGCAGCTGATTATTTGGCCAATTGGGCATGCACCTCTAAGCAGATTCAGAGATTTAATGAGTCGAGAGATCTTCCTCGAGCTATTTATGGTATTCTTACTCTTAATGTAGACGGCACCCCTCATATTAGGACTTAGATTCTTTTTCTTTTATCTTTTGCTGGGGAGGTCAGGCTTATGTCCCCCTCCCAATTTATGTACTGTGGTGAGCCACTGCTTCCGTAGACATTTTCATTATTGCTTTTCGTTGATTTTATTAGAGGTAAGGTTTAGGTCCCGCTCCTTTATGTACTTTTTCCATGATTATAAATAAACTGGTAGGGGTCCCTACCAGACCACTCTCCCGCTAAGGAGGCTTTACTTAAAAAAAACCCTAAACCAAACCGAAAACCTCTCTCTACTCTCTCTCTAAAAATAGTTTCCTCCCAAATTTTGCTGGCCAACCTTCTTCTCCGTTTTGTGGGACCTCTTTTCCAACCAATCTTTGGCATAGAACCCTTCAAAGCAGCCTTACATGGCTACTGAACAAGATAAAGATGGGTCATTGCTGCCCTCTCTCCCCTCCATCACCAGTTTTAGCCTTTCCAACGAGAATCTGGCGCTACCCGACGCTGATCTGTAACCAGCCCTGCAATCCGATCAAACCCAACATGGTTCTATAGCTTCTGGCTCGTACTACAAGCCTTCTATGGCACTATAGACTACTACACTAGTCTCCTATGGTGAGGGATGTTTTTTCAGCGATAATCCGGCTAATAACCCTCCAACTTTGCTCGAACTTCAAACTTCTTCTTCCTCATTGAATCTAGACCAGATTCTTGAAGCTATGGACGGTTTTCATGGCCAACTCGCAGCCCTAACAGCTGCCATTCACGGTGTGCAAGGCCGGATGAATAAATATCCTACTACTCTAGAACATCCAGTTAATGGAGGCATCGCAGTGAATGGCATTTCCCGTAATGAACATAATGTTTTGAAAGCTCAAACAGGCCCCTCTCAACCATCCATGGCTACCATAGCCAAGCCTTCCTTAATCCCCATTCAAAACCATCTAAAAACCAAAAATTGCCCCCAAACCGTCGGAAATTATTTATCTCCGGCTATCGGCAACCACTTTTCGACCACCACCGGAGCTCCGACCTCTCTCCCCGCTGGCGCCGCCGCCATGGTGGCCGGCCTCCCCCAAACCCTAGCCGCCCTACATGTTTTACAAAACCCTAATCCCTCCATTTGCCAATCTTTTCCCTCCAAAGCGCAAATTACCCTTAATGACCAAATCCTTAATTCTCCCTTACCTAATTTCTCCAATTCTATCCCTCCTTCAATTTTGACCTCTAATTTGATTAATACCCAATTTGAAAAAAAAAACCCTAATTTGCTTAACACCTCAATTGGAATTGAAAATCCTAAATGGGCAAAATCCCCAATTGAAAACCCTAATACCCAAATTCAAAATCCCCAAATCCTTAACCTAAATTTCCAAACCCTAATTCCCCAAATTAGCCAATTGCACCAAATTGAAAATCCTAACCCTTGCCAAATCCCTACATCCACCATAGAGAACCTAAATTCAACCCAGTTCCCTAAATTTTTCAAAATTAGCCAAACCAAAAATAACAATTTTACCATCCTACCTCACAATGGAATTTTCTCCCGTAATTCCGCCCTACCTTCCAAAAATGAAATTTTTTCATTAAACCCCAATCTACCCCCAGGCCAACCATTCCACACCCCACCTATTGAAAAGGAAGTTCCAGGGCCTCCTAAATCTTTTATTGATGCTCTTGGCATTGATAAAACTCAATCTCCTGAAATTCCTATTAAAGCCCTTAGTAATTTCCCAGACATGCCAGTTGTACTTTTTACTAAGGAAGAGATTACTATTATGGTAGAACCATTCAAGCTCTCTCTTGTGGGGAAATTTTCATATGAAAGGCCTACTATGGATTTAGTCAGGAAATTTTTCTCATCTCTTGGATTAAATGGTGAATGTCAAGTCTCATTACTTGACAAAAGGCACATCTTGATCAAATTGAAGCTCGAAGAGGATTACACCAAATTATGGATGAGACAATCATGGTTCGTTCAAGGACATACCATATGAGTGTTTAAGTGGTCTCCCCAATTTAGATGTAATGAAGAATCACCTATTGTGCCCGTCTGGATTACTCTGCCCTATTTTCCAGTGCACCCGGTGCAATGTAAGTTAGCTTTTTTTTCAATTGCACCTGTAATTGGCAAGCCTTTACGTATTGATCATGCTACTGCTACATTGAATAGACCTTTTGTTGCCCGTGTAGTTGTTGAATGTGATGTCTCTCAACCTTCATTTGCTAAGAAGGTTTGGGTAGGAGATGAGGAATCTGGCTTTGTTTAGGACATACTGATTAAGAAGATACCTGATTATTGTCAAGTTGTAAACATATTGGACACAAGTAAGATAAGTGTTTCATTGCTAATCCTATATTACGCCCAAAAGATAAAGGGCAATCAACCACTGATGACAATGAAAATGCGAAAAAAATAAAAAAAGGGTAGAAGATGGGGATAATCCCAAAAATGGGCTTAGGCATGTTGCCAAAACGACTCAGAAACCTGCTTCAACTGCTCAACAACCCTCTGCTGATCATGTGGGCCCGTCAGCTTTGCATCATTGTCCCGTTGATCCACCTGTGGTTCATGGCTCTACTTGCACTTTTTTTTTTACTGGCATCACTTCTCCTAATGGTATATCTCAAGAACATGATACTGCTACTATCACATCAGCTTATGCTACAGATCTAGTTGTTGCTCCTGTGATTTTTATGTTAGCTCATGCTACTGATTCTATTATTGCTCCTATGATTTCTTCCTTGGGTTTGGATAGCACAGCAGTTACTACTTCTCCAGGGTCAGGTTCTGGTGCTAGGTCTCATGGGATTACTTTATCTCCTGGAAGAGCGCCCGAGTGTTACTATTAATTTTCAATCAGATGAGTTTCCCAGCAATCAGACTTATTCATCTGGACGTGTAAGCACTTCTTTTTCTGTAGAGGAAGAGACTAGTTAGAGACTTGATGATAGATATGCCTCTGATCCTGGGGCCTCAGTTAATGACTCCAAGAATGAGACTTTGCCATCCAAATCTGTCTCTACCTCATCTTCTTCTGGTACTACTCCTAAGGATGATGAAAGCTATCAGATGGTTATAAGAAGTCGTTGTGGTGGAAAGAATGGTCATAATAATAAGGGCAGTGGCATTGGTAAGCCTACACAGACTTTATCCCGTAAGGGGACCAGTAAAGCCAAATGATTAAGTCTCTTATTTGGAATATTAAAAGGATTGGTCAAGCTCCCTCGATTAGGAGACTTAGAAAAATTATGAGAGTCCATCATTTACAGTTACTTTTCTTATTAGAACCTTTCTTTTCTATTGATAGAATACTTTTCACTAAAATCAAGTTGGGTTTAGATTCTACTTATGCCTCAGCTTCTGGTAAAATTTGGCTCTTTTGGTTGTAACCATTAAGTGTTCAGATCCTTCAAGACATGGGTCAGGTGCTTCATTGTAAGGTTAGTCATACCTCTCTTCCTGATGCAGTTTATATTTCCTATGTTTATGCCAAATGTTCAACCCCTCTTCGTACGGATCTTTGGGATGCCTTAATTAGCTTCTTTGGTGAAATTGATGGCCCTTGGATGGTTGGAGGTGACTTTAATGTAGTTTAGCAACATTCTGAGGTGGTTGGGGGGCATCCACAGCTTCAGTCTACTATTGATAAATTTAATGAGACTTTTATGGTTTCTGTGGAGTGATACTGAATCCATTCAAAAAATTCATTGGTGCAAGTGGGCTTCAGTTTGTTTTCCTGTAGAAAAGGGAGGTCTTGGGGTTCATTCCCTTACTGATGTTGTTTCCGCATATAAGATAAAACTTTGGTGGCATTTTAGAGCTCAGTAGTCTTTATGGGCATCTTTTATAAAGGCCAAATATTGCCAGGCAGTTCACCCTTGTATGGTTTCATTTGCCTATCCTGCTTCTCCCTTATGGAGACGCCTCTACTCTACTCGGGCTGTAGCTGAGCCCCATATCAGGTGGTTAACTCGTTCAGGGACATCTAGTTTTGGTATGATTGTTGGGTGGGTTCCTGCCCATTGATATTATTTAATCCCATGGCAGCATCTTCAGCTTCTGTTTCTTCTTTTTAGACTAACACTAGTTGGGATAGAAAAAGAGTTCTGGCAGTCGTACCTATTTCTATAGCTGAGCAGATTCTTATGATTCCAACTGGACAGTTGGGACCTAATCTGATTAGATGGAGCTTGTCTGTGGATGGGGATTTCTCTTTGTGTTCTTCTTGGCACCATGTGCGGACTTCCATTCCAGTGAGGCCTGTTTTCTCTTTCATTTGGCTGAGACATATCCCCTTGAAGATTTTTTCCTTTTTATGGAGGCTTGTGCACAACTTCTTAGCTATAGATGAATCCTTTGCAAGCTGTGGCTATCACATGGTCTCCCGTTGCATCTGTGGGTGTAATGTTGAGACTCTCCCTCACCTTTTTCTGCACTATCCTTTGACTCGACAGGTATTGCATCATTTCTTTCGCATGTTTGAGCTTCATTATTATGAGTTTTCCTCCGCCTCTGCTATGCTTCTACACTGGCGTCGTTGCTACCCTTTGAATGGCCATATTAGAGTAATTGTGGTTTGCTACATATTCTGGCATATATAGAAGGCCCGTAATGCTTGCAGATTTAATGGTGATTCTTTCCATGTCTCACATGTTATTCACTCTATTCTTGAGGACTTACATCTTCTAGTCCTTGCTCTTGGCTTTAAAACATCTCAGCTTCATGGTGACTTTACAGTGAGGTTTGTGAGCACTCTGAGGACTTTACCTACTTGGACTAGGATTGTGAGAATAGTATCTTAGCATCGGCCCCCAGAGAGTTTTTTCAAGCTTAATGTGGATGACTGCTCTCGTGGTAATCCTGGCCCTTCGACTGTAGGAGGCATTATTAGAGATCACTTTGGTAGAGTTGTTGCAGATTTTGGATTATTTCTTGATCATAAGCCCTTCATTTATGCTGAGTTGATGGCTCTACAAGCTGGCTTGGATATGGCTAATTCTTTGGGAATTTTTTCCTTAATTATTGAGTCTGATTCTGCTACTGTGGTATCCTAGGCTACTTCTAATGGTTCTGGCTGCTGGCAGTATGCTTATTTGTTAGCTCGGATTAGACACTTATCAACTTCTGGCCAGATTCAGATACACCATGCCTACACGGAAGCAAATCAGGCAGTGGATTTTATGGCTAGTCGGGCTTACACAAATCAGCAGGATCAACACTTCTATGAGCATCAAGCCTTCCCTCGTGCCATCTTTGGCATCCTCTCCCTTGATGCTAATGGGACACCTCATCATAATTTTTATGTATTTATTTTTCTTAGTAGTTTTGGCTATCTCTGTAAAGCGGTGAGTCACCACTTCCTTAGACTCTTTTGTTATTGCATTCCTTTACTGATTGTGGAGGTAAGGTTTAGATGCCCCTCCATCATGTACATTTTATTATTATTAATAAACTGGTAGGGGTCCCTGCGAAACCCCCTAAAGAGGTTCTAAAAAAAACCCTAAACTCTGAACCCTAAACCCTAAACCCCAAATCCCGAACCCCAAACCCTAATCCCCCGAACCCTAAATCCAAAACCCCAAACCGCGAACCCCAAAACCCAAACCAGAAACCTGAAACCCTAGACCCCAAACCCTAAATCCCAAACTATTAATAAACTGATAGGGTCCCTACCAAACCCCCTCCCACTAAGAAGGTTTTAAAAAAAAAACCTAAACCCTAAACACAAACACTTCTCTCTCGTCTCACTCTTTAGAAATTTTCTCTCTGAATTTTTTCAACACTGGTAGTCTCTTTTCGACCACCTTTGGTCGGTTTTTTGGTGACACCACCAGTCATCTTCCTCACCTATGTTTGGTAAAGCCTTTCTGATAACTGGTTCACTATTTTGGAGCATTCAAGCACAGCCACAGCCTTCATGGTTGAGTTAGGGGACCACGTTAGACCTGCTCTTGATGATCCTGATGCCATACAAACAGTTCCCAATGCTGTCCAGTCGACTAGGCACTTACTCGGTAAGAATCCGAATTCCTCCGGCACAGATCTCCAACCAGCTGTGTGCTCGACTCAAAACCTGTAGGTTTCCCTATCTGCTATTATGTATAACAAGCCTCCTATGGCCGCTAGTTCATCTTCCTCAACTCAAGTTGAAATAACCCTTAGCCACTGTGTTTTTAGGCCAACCAAAAAAAGCAAAGTCCAAACCAGTGCATGGCCCTATGATTTCTAACGAAATAGGCTCCATCTCATCTCCTTTACCTGATCTAAATCAGGTTTCATTAGCTTTGGCTGGAATACAATCACAACTAACAACCTCAGCTACCGTAGTTCATGGAAACAATTGGTAAGTGCAAAGTTTTGAACCTTGTGAAGATCCCAGCATTATTCAAAGAGAAAACCCTCAAACAATTGCAAAAAAATCCTCCATAGTAGCCATGGCCGAGCCCATTTCAACTTACCTTCCCAACCATCCAAAAACCATAATTTTGCCTACATCCATCGAAAAGTTCTCTCCAACAGTCGTCAGCGACCAAAATCTGGCCACCACAGGTTTTCCAACCATCTCTCTTTCCAATGCTGCCACCTTGGCAGTCAGCCAACCTCCAACCTTAGCTGCCACACAAGTTCCTCCAAGTCCTATTTCCAACATTGTTACAAATTTTCCATCCTATGACCAAAATGCCCTTAATTCTCAAAACCCTAATTTCCCTAACCCTACCTTGGATAATTCTAAACCCAATCAGCCTACTCCTATCCCAAACATTGATAAAGCCCAATCCTCTCAAGAGAATCCAAACTATAACAACCAATTCCTGTAACTTTCCAAAAATGGTAACCCTAATAAGCAAAATGAAGTCCCACTTACCAAAATTGGAAACTACTTACAAAACCCAACTTGCCACCCTCCAAAGCTTCCCAAACTTCCCTCCCAATTAATAAAGTTCCTAGAATATTAAAATCCTTCATTGATACTCTTGGAATGAATAAACCCCAAGCCAAACCTATCCCTATAAAGCCCATTAGCACATATAAGGGAAGCTGACAATTTTCTTTTCTAAAGAGAAGATTGCTATTATGGCTGAACCTTTTAAACTTTCACTTATGGGAAAACTTTCCTATGGCTAGCCTTCCATGGAATTGATAAGGAAATTCTTCGCTTCACTGGGCTTTAAAAGGGATGTTTAAACTACTTTGCTGGACAATAGACATATTTTAATCAGATTGAGGCTGGAAGAAGATTACCCTTAGCTCTGGGTTCGACAATCTTGGCATGTGCATGGATATACAATAAGAGTTTTCAAGTGGACCCCCTGAATTTATATGCTCGAAAGAATCTCTAATAGTTTCTATCTGCGTATCTCTCCTGCATCTTCTTGTTCATTTGATTCAGTGCAAGATAGCCCTATTCTCCATTGCAGCAAATGTTGGTAAGCCACTTCGTATTAATCATGCCAAGGCTCTATTGAATCAACCCAATGTTGCTAGAATTTTAATGGAATATGATGAATCTAAACCTTTTGAGAAAAAAATACGGGTTAAAGATGAGGACTCGGGGTTCTGGCAGAAACTTATTATTGTAAAAGTTCCAAAATATTGTATTTCCTGTAAGCACTTGGGCCACACTCACCTTAATGCTATATAGCCAATCCTAAACTTTGTGAGAAAGTGAAAGTTGATAACTCTAAGTTTGAAAAGGCTAATCAAAGTAAAGGGAAGGCAATCTTAGTTGATGATAAGGAAAATAACATAGTACTCCAACATTTGAAAAACCACAAGCTGAGGCCCCAATTCCTGGGATAAAAGCTTCTACAGTCTTAGACCCTGCTCCTACTGATCTTATCTCCATTATTCCTGCTACCTCCACCATCCAAGTATGCCACTCATCCGATACTATTATCATTGATGATGCTATACAAGATATTGTTGCACCTTCCTCAGGCCATGTTATAGCTTTTGTGGTTACTCCTATCATTGTTCCATCTATGGGTTTGGAAAGTACAGAAGTTACTATTACTCCAGGTTCAGGCTCTAGTAATGCATTTCATGTTATTTTTTTGACTCCTGGAAGAGCACCTGGTGTTACTATCAATTTTCTGTTAGATAAAATCCCGAGAAATCAGACCATTCCTTCTGCCAGTGTAGGCTCATCCAATTCTACAGAGAAAGATTTTCTGAGGATGATACTGGATGCAAACTTGATGATAGATATGCCTCTGATCCTATGGATTCAGTTGAGGATTTTCAGAGTTTACTGTTTGCCACTGGTACTAACGCTCCTTTTTCTAGTGATGGTTCAAAGGATGCTGAAGGCTATTAGATGGTCCTCAGAAGTCGAGAAAGAAAAAAGCTACTAGCAATAAGAGAATTGGCACGAAAAACCTACACAGACTTTATCCCGTATTGGAACCAGTAAATCCAAATGATTAAGTCTCTCATATGAAATATAAGGGGGATTGGCAAAGTTCCCTCAATCAAGAGACTAAGAAAAATCATAAAGCGTCACCACTTACAGTTAGTTTGTATACTTGGAGTCGTTTCTTACTGTAGATAAGCTTTCAACTACCAGAATCAAATTGGGTATGGAATCAACTTTTGCATCAGCTTCTAGTAAAATTTCGGTGTTTTCATTTCAGCCTTTCAGTGTCTAGATAATCCAAGATATGGGCCAGGGAATTCACTACAAGGTACATTATCTTTCTCTGCCGGATTCTATTTATATCTCTTGTGTCAATGCAAAGTGTGCTACTCCTCTGCGTATGGCCTTATGGGATGCCTTGGTTGGATATTGATGGTCATTTGATGGTTGGAAGGGACTTCAATGTAGTTCCTCAGCACCCTGAGGTTGTTAAGGGCCATCCTCAACTTCAACCTACTATTGATGACTACAACATGACTCTAATGGAGTGTGGGTTAGAAGATGCTAGTTTTGAGGGCACTCTATACACTTGGGTAGATGATTTTACATGAAGAAGATTGGACAGAGTAGGGAAAAATAATCAGTGGGTAGCTCAGTTTCCTATCTTTAAAGTTTCTCATATCAACCGCACAGGTTCTGATCACTCTCATTTACTACTATCTTAAGATACGGGGTAGGCATAAGGTCCAGAATAGGTTATAGCCACATATAGATATCTGGATAGCCATTGTGGTAAAAAGTTAGCAGCAAGAATTGAATTGATCGAGGTCGATTTCAAGTCGTTTTAAGTTTCTTCACGCCTAGCTTAAGCATCTTGATTTGTTGGAGATGGTGAAACAGAATTGGATGATGCCTATTTTCTCCAGTAGCACGATAGCTTTCCAGCATAAGCTTTTCAAGCTTAAACATTGTCATAAGCATTAGAATAAGGACGTGTTTGTGAATGTCTTTACTAAAGTTCAGGAGGCTGAACAAGAGATGCTTCATAGGGAGATATTACTCATACATCGGGCTCTGACCATGATAAGTCTACCTTACAGTTAACCAAAGCCCAATTACTGCATGCTTTATCCAAGGAGGAATCTTTAATGCGATAGCAATCTCATGTACGGTGGCTCTAGGAGGGTGATTCTAATTCTTGGTTCTTCCATGCAATGATAAAAAATAAGTGGCATGTTCTTTCAGTTCAACATATCTAGGGTGATGATGGAACTTGGATTACTGACACTGCTGGCATTGATGCCTCAGCTATAGCATATTATCATTCTGTATTGTCTGGAGATAATTCTTAATTTTTAGCCTTCAGACTTCGATTTTATTTCTACATTGGTGACTGATGCAAATAATAACTCTTTGTACCACGCCCCCTTATTAGAGAAAGAAAAAGAAACTTTTTTTTTTTATTGATCCTGATTGCGCTTTTGGCCCTAATGGTTTTTGTAGTAGATTTTATCAGGCATGTTAGGATATTATTAGACTAGATCTTCATGTAGCTATCTTGGATTATTTTAATGGATCAGCTATGCCCAGGGGTTTTATGAGCACCTTGCTTATTGTTCGGTCTAAAAGGCCATCACCTGTTTCATGGGCTTACCTCAAGCCCATCAGTCTGTGTAATGTGAGCAACAAAATTATTACAAAAGTCTTGGTTACCCGTTTATATCATTTTCTGCCTCAAGTTATTTCTCTATCTCAAAGTGGCTTTGTTCAAAGCAGATTAATTTATGATAATATTTTACTTACCTAAGAGATGGTACATGATTTAAGCAGAAGGACTCGTAGAGGCAATATGGTACTTAAGCTCGATATGTCTAAAGCTTATGACAGGATGTCTTGGCCTTTCATTACTCAGATGCTTCATTCCTTAGGATTTTCAGAGTAATGGATTTCTTTGATTCAAAGCGCTATGTCATCCGCAAAGCTAAAATGTGAGCTGGTAAGAGAAACTGCAGTAGCAGAAGCAGCAAACAGATACTAAACTACCAAGTTATCCCAGCTTCTAGAAAGAAATTCTGTAACAATAATGAAAAGGCTGAGAGAGATGGGATCATTTTGGTGTAAGCCCCTTTGAGATTGGAAGAATCCTCTAGCAACATCATATTTTCTAATGGGAATTGAGATAGCCTTCAGTTTGTAATGGGTATTTTTCACAAATATGAGACAGTATCAGGTCAGCTAGTGAGTTAAGCCAAGAGTAGGTACTATGTTGGTAGATTGTCCACTGGCCCTAGGTATGGTATTATTCATGGAGTGACAGAATTCTAAAGAGGTGATCTCCCTTTTACTTATCTTGGATGCCCAATTTACTTGGGTAACCTTAAGATTGCTTTTTTGAGGATTTGGTGAAAACAATCAGAGATAAAATCTCAAGTTAAGCCAACCGTTTTCTATCTTTTGGGGGAAAGATTATATTAGTTTGGCATGCTCTTGCTTCCATACCTATATATTTGTTTTATGTTCTGATGCCCCCTTCAGAAGTTTTTCATCAGTTGTAAAGATTATTCACTAAATTCATATGGGGTGATACTGAGACCACGAGGAAAATTCATTGGTGCAAGTAGGCTTTTGTTTGTTTCCCTATGGAAAAAAGAGGCATAGGGGTTCACTCTCTTACTGATGTAGCTTCTACATGTAAAGTAAAACTTTGGTGGCATTTCCAAGCTCAATAGTCTCTATGGGCTTTATTTATGAAGGCCCAATATTGTCAGGCAGTACATCTTTGTATGATTCCATTTGCTTATTATCCTATTTCTCCTTTGTGGAGACGCCTTTACTCAATTCAGGTCATAACTAAGCCCCATGTCAAGTGGTTGATTAAGTTAGGGACTTTTAATTTCTGGTATGATTGTTGGCCGGGTTCGTACTCTTTGATATTATTTAATCCCATGGCAGCAGCTTCAGCTACTATTTAATCTTTCTGGACTAACACTGGATATGACAGTGAGAGAATTTTGGCTATCTTATCTATCTCTACTGTTGAGTAGATTTTCATGATTCCTATCAGGCAGTCGGGCCCTGATCTTATTAGATGGAGCTTGTTCCTAGACGATAATTTTTCTTTGCATACCACCTGGAACCACGTGAGGACTTCTATGCTAAAGAGGCCTATTTTCTCTATTATTTGGTAGAGACACATTCCATTATAGGTATCATTCTTTATTTGGAAGCTTGTTAATCATTACCTAGCCATGGACAATTCTCTTATAAGCCATGGCTATCATATGGTCTCTCGTTGTGTTTGTGGATATGCTATAGAGACCCACTATTATCTCTTCCCCTACTGCCCATTGACTTATCAGGTTTGACATCATTTTTTTTGGTATGTCTGGGCTTCATTATTACAAGTTCTTTTCTTTCTCTACCATGCTCCTACATTGGAAATGATGCACCCCCACGAGGAATCATATTAGAACCGTGGTTGTGTGTTATATTTTCTGGCATATATGGAAGGCTCAGAATGCTTACAGATTTGATGGCTTTTCCTTCCATGTAATTTGCATTATCCATAGTATTCTTGGGGACTTGCATCTTCTTGGTGTTGTGCTTGGTTTTAAAACCTCACAGCTTCGTGGTGATGGTTTTGTGAGGATAGCGAAGTCTCTGAGAATCTTACCTAGCAAGACCAAGATAGTGAGACTCTTTTCTTGGCATTGCTTCCTCATGGTTCTTTAAAGCTAAATGTAGACAGTTGCTCTCGTGGAAATCTTGGCTCTTCAGTTGTTGGAGGCATAATTAAGGACCATCTTGGCAGGGGTGTTAGTGCCTTAGGGCTATTTCTTGATCATAAGCCCATTATTTATGCGGAACTGACGGCATTACAGGTTGGTTTGGAGATGGCTCTCACCTTGGGCATTTCTTCTTTGATTGTGGAGATGGATTTAGCCACAATAGTATCTTAGTCTACTTCCAATGATTCCGGCTGTTGGGAGTATGCTTATATTCTAGCTCGGATCCAAAACTTATGAGTTCTACCCAAATTCAGCTACTCCATGTTTACAGGAAAGCCAACCAGGTAGCTGATTTCTTGGCTAACTAGGCTTGCCCTCACCAGCAGGATCAGAGATTTGATGAGCCCAGGTATCTTCCTCTTGCTATTAGTGGCATTCTCTCCCTTAATGCAGATGGGACTCCACACATTAGGACTTAAACTTTTTTTTTTCTCTTTTACTTGGGAGGTCCTGCTTATGTCCCTCTCCTATTTCATATAGTGTGATTATCATTGTAAAACGGTGAGTCACCGCTTCATTAGGTACTTTTGTTATTGCTTTGCGTTACTTTTGTTGGAGGTAAGGTTTAGGTCCCCCTTCTATCTTGTATTTTTTTCTAATTATTAATAAACTAGTAGGGGTCCTTGCCAAACCCTTAACCCCAAGCCCTAAATCCTAAACCGCAAACCCCAAATCACTTAGAAGGTTTTAATTAAAACAAAACCCTAAACCCTCAATCCTAAACCCCAAACCCTAATCCCTAAACCCTAAATCTTGAACTCCGGCTGTGTTCTCCAATCAAACAGACATTATTTCATCTTCTTTCCATGAGCCAAACCAGTTGGCATTAATGTTGGTCAGACTTTAAGCAAAAATCTCAACCCTCTCTTTTGTCAAAACAGTATGGGTTGAAGATCATGAGACTGGCTTTGCTTAGGATATAATTATTGAAATAGTGCCTAATTATTATATGTGCTATAAGCATCTTGGCCACAAGTAGGAAAAATGTTTCATTGCCAATCTTATAATTCGTTTTAAAAATAAAGGGGACCGAGCTAACACTGAAAATGAAAAAGTGGATAAAGGAAAAAAATATTATGGGGGATGTCTGCTCCAGCCCCTATTATCTATGTGCCAGCTCCAACTGATGCTACTCCACCTATTCCTGATACAATTACCATTCAGGTGAATAACTCTAGCTCGGCTTCTATCCTATTAAACCCAGTTATTCCCATTCATGGTGAAAGAGATGTCCCCCTGACAATCTTCCTTACCCCTGTTATGGGCAATGTCTTTCCCACCATTACTTTAGCCCCTGGGAAAGTCCCTATTGTTATAACTAATTTTTAGTTAGAGGAGATTCCATATAATCAGACTCTATCTTCTGGCTAAATTAGTTCCTCTTACTCTATCGAGGATGATTCTAATTATAGAATTGATGATAGTTTTGCTTATAACCCTGGGGCATCAGTTAAAGACACTTAGAATGATAATCTACCTACTCAGATTGGCATGACTTCATCTGCTTCTTTCACTGGTTCTAAGGATGGAAATGGATTTCACCATGGCGGAAAGAAGAGTAATAATAAAAAGGGTAATGGTAATGGTAAGAATACGCATACTTTTTCTCATAAGGGAGCTAGTAAATCTAAGGTTTCATTTGATTTGGTTTTCTGTTTTCTATTTTCTATTTTTGTTTTTCATTTTCTGTTTTTAGTTCATCTTTCATTTTATATTTTTGAAAATAAGAAAAACAGTTTAAATGCATTTGGTTACATATGTTTTCAAAATTTGTTTTAGAAAACAGAAAATGAGTTTACGCATGAAATGAAAAATAACAAAAATTCATTTTGAGCGTTTTCAATCCAAAACAAGGAAAAGATAGCATTTTTGTTTCCTTATTTTGGGACTTTTAACACATAAAACGAAAACAGAAAACAGAAAATAAGAAAACAAACCAAATGCTACCTAAATGATTAAGTCCCTTATTTGGAATACTAGGGGAATTGGTCAAGCTCCCTCTATCAAGAGGCTTAGAAAAATCATTAAGTTTCATCACTTATAATTGATTTGTTTATTAAAACCTTTTTTAGCCATGGATAAGCTCTCTTCTATTAGAATCAAGTTGGGTATGGATTATGCTTTTGCCTCTACCCCTGAAAAAATTCGGGTTTTTGGGTCTTAGTCTTTTAGTGTTTTAGATCATACAGGATATAGGCTAGGTGGTTCATGGTCAGGCCAGTCACTTATCGCTCCCGGAGCTCAACTATACTTCTTAAGTTTATAAGTGTTATATCTCTTTTCAGATGGCTTTATGGGATGCTTTAATTAATTTTCAGGGGAAATTGATGGTGCCCGGATGGTAGGTAATGATTTTAACGTTGTCCAGTGGCATTCTAAGATGGTTGGGGGCACCCTCAGCTTCATTCAGCTATTAACAATTTTAATGTGGCTCTTATGGATTGTGGTTTAGAAGATGTTAGTTTTTAAGGGTACTTCTTATACTTAGGTCAATGGATTCACAAGGCATTGACTGGACAGACTAGTTGTTAATAATTAATGAGGTAGTCATTTTCTGGTGTTTAAGGTTTCTCACCTTAACCACACTAGCTCTGATCATTCTCATTTGCTTTGATCTTGTGATAAGAGACAGTCCTAGGGCCTAAGTCATTTCAAATTTTTACATGCCTAATTTTGGTATAAAAAATATTGGGGACACGTGGCATGACTCTCGAGCACATATCCTTAGAAAACATGTGCTTGGCAGCTCGAGGGTAATTCTTCTGACTTGATAGACATAAGAAGTGAGCCCCATCATTTTATTCATTTAACCCTAACCATAAATGCTAATGGGTAATCAATTCGGTTCATTTATTACCGTCCAGTTACACTTAGTTAGTCCACAGCCATACAAGTGGTAGATAGATGGGACATATAGACATCCCCTAAGGTCAAATCACTCCCAAACATTCTGGCTCACCCATGTGCATTCAATGTTAAATGACATGCATTTAATACTATGTGATGGGCATTTAGTATATAGCAAACTGTTATAGTGAAGGAGTTTCCCCAAAGGGAAAACAAGGATGGTTTTATTCAATTATTTGGTATTAATTTATCCCTATATTTGGACTATAAGTAGGACACTTAACACAACAATCCAGGTATGTTCACTACAGTCCACGAAGTATTGCCAACTTATTTTCCCATTTTCACTCAAGCTTTTTCTAACTTGATTATTGGAGATATTATGGTTGGGGATCGTTCTCGACCCTTTCTTTTGATTTATTTTTCTTTTGTAGGCTTGAATCTTTCTTCTCAGTAGATGCAGTGAACACACTCAATGATACTTTCTATTGCCGAACACCTGGTTTAAGTACTCTAATTTGTTAGAGATAGTGAAACAAAGTCGGATGATGCCTATGCTCTCTCATGACTTGATAGCATTTGAATAAAGGAAGTGCTTGGGAAAGTTTTTAGTATAGTTCAGGAGGCTGAACAGGAGGTGCTTTATAGGGAGACGTTAGTGCGGAGTTCCTTTCTAGGAATTTGGATAATCTAGTTGCTCAGATATCCTTCAGTTGCTTATGCTAATGCGGTTCCTATCACCATTTTCCATTTGAGCTTCACTGATGATATTATTATTTTGGCTAATGGGAGTCAGGATAGTCTTCAGCGTGCCATGGGCATTCTGCACAGATATGAGGCTATATTAAGCTAGCTTATAAGCCGAGCTAAGAACAGGTATTATTTTAGTTTGTCGTCCATTAGCTCTAGACGGAGTATTATTCATGCAGTGATTGGCTTTCAAAGAAAGGACCTTCCATTTACTTATCTCGACTACCCTATCTATTTGGGTGATCTCAAGATTGATTTCTTTGAGGATCTCATGAGGAAGGTTCGAGATAAGATTTCAAGTTAGGCTAACCCTCTCCTATCATTTAGAGGTAAGCTTATATTTATCTAGTATATTTTATCTACTACACCTATTTATTTCTTTCACACATTGCGACCCCATTCAGATGTTTTCCATTAATCAAAGAAAGAGTTTACTAAAATTCTCTAGGGTGAAACTGACACCTAAAGGAAAATTCATTGGTGCAAATGGGCTTCTGTTTGCTTCCTCGTAAAGGAAGGTTGATTAGGGGTTCATTCTCTTACTGATGTGGCTTCTGCTTGTAAGATAAAGCTTTGGTGGCGTTTTATAGCACAACAGTCATTATGGGCCTTATTCATGAAGGTTAAATATTGCCAAGGCAGTACATCCTTATATGATTTCTTTTATCTATCCTGCCTCCTTTTTATAGAGGCATCTTTATACTGCTCAAGTTGTGGCTGAGCCTCTTATGAAATAGTTGATAAGTTCTGGACGTTCGAGTTTTTGGTATGATTGTTAGGTGGGCTCCTATCTCTAATATTGTTTAATCTATTGGACTGACACTGGATGAGATAGGGAGAGGATTTTGGCAATCTTACCCATTTCTATTGCTAAGCAAATTTTTATGATTCCTACCACACAGTTAGGTTCAGATATAATTAGATGGAGTTTAACGTTAGATTGGGAATTTTCTTCGTATTATGCTTGGAATCATATAAGTAATTCTATGCCTGCGAAGCCCGTATTCTCCTTCATTTGACAGTGACACATCCCCTTACAGGTCTTTTTTTTTTTATTATTTGAAGGCTTTTGCATTATTTTCAAGCTTTAGATGACTCCCTTAAACACTGAGGTTTTTATATAGGGTCTCATTGTGTTTGTGGTTGTACTATAGAGACCCTTTACCATCTATTTTTGGATTGCCAACTCACTCAGCAGGTTTAACAGCAATTTTTTAGCATGCTTCGATATTGCTGACCGACCCTAAAATATGTTCGGGCTCTACCTCTCAAGTGCAAGGGAGTGGTCGTAGTTTTACTCGGTGAGAACCGAGGTCATATCCACAGGGAGGGCTTTGTTAAAAGCTCTAGACTTGTTCTCTTTAGTTAGTAGATGAAACCTAAATTAATTCTAAACTAATTTTGGATTTATGGGATGTTTAGGAATGGGTTGAGTTGAGAATGGTGGAGTGAATGAATTGTGATTCTAAATTAAGATAACAAAGACAATCATGACTTCGAATGACGAAATCAATAAAGAAGAAGTTCTTCATTCAACTTGCAAGTCCGGGTAGTTCACTACTTTTCTTTGGGATGTTTACTTTCAAACTTGAAACAAGTTAAAATAAATTTAAAAATAGTAGATCTTTACGCATGTGCTTTTGAAACCCATGTGAAAGATCTACGTAGATCCCAGAGTATTTTGATGAACTACCTGTTCTTGATTTGTTGAATCAAGAACTAGGGATCTATGCTGACATTATTTTAATTGAAACGAAAGCAATAAAAATGTAAATCATCATTCGATCTATCAATTGAAATCTAAAAATCAAATATTTAAATACCTGAACGAAAGAAACTTACACCGAAATCAATTCTGAAAAAGCATAGGTAAAAAGAAGTTCTCTCAAAAAAAAATATGAAAATAATAAAAATATAGAGGCTCCCCTTTAGTTGGTCGTGCAACGGTTCTTTTATAGGGTTCATAAAAAACCCTAAAAAAACTCAAAAGTGCACCCAAAAATTCACGGGTGGTCCGAACTGTCTGGGAGTGGTCCGGACCACAGAATGGTGATGTCTCAAGGTGGTCCGAACCGTTTGGGGGTGGTCCGGACAACAGAATGGTTATTGCTCTCGGCTTGAATCTTCAGACAGCTTTCGGTCTCCAAATTCCACTATGATTTTGACCTTGAAGACGATGGATTCAGGCTTTGGCTAAAACACAAAAGTTATATATATTTGAGTCTTATTTCCCATAAAAAAAGAATTGCATCAATCGGAGTTGTGAGTAAAAAGTTATGGCCAGAAAACGGGCAGGGTGTCTTGCTGGACATTTGTAGTGGTTTGCACATTTAAGCTCCAAATTCGCTTTTCTTGAATTTTTTTCCATCCAAACTCCTACAAAACACACGGAAGCAATAGAAATACTAAAATTATATTAAAAAGTGAATTTTAATTGATAAAATGTTCAAAAGAAGAGTGTGAATTGATGTTAAGATCAACAACGATTGCGAGCAATCAATTGCTATTATGAGTTTCACCTAGCTTCTGCTATGCTCTTCCATTAGTGTCCTCCTATTCAGTGGGTCATATTAGAGTGTTGGTTGCTTGCTAGTGTTTTGGCATATATGGAAAGCCCATGACGCTTGCAAGTTCAATGGTGTTTCATTTTCATATTCCGTGGCTTATTCACTGCATCCTTGTGGACTTGTACCTTCTTGGCTTAACTGTTGGCTTTAAAGCCTTACAACTTTGTGGAGACTCTTCTATGAGGTTTATGAGTGCTTTGAGGACTTTGCCTAGTAGGTTCATACTTGTGTTTGTCTCTACGAGTCCAATTTACATCCCAAGTGCAAGGTGATCGATTGTAAGCACGATCAAAATCTGGTGAATACTAGTTCGAATCATAGGGAACTTGGAATGATTTTGAAACAAAACACATATGAAAAATCTTTTGGAAAATCAAACTCACAATAAATTTATGATGATTTTTGAAATTTGATGGTGAAATTTTTTTTTTAAAACTTGGTTTAAAAAGCAATTATAAAAACAACATGGACTAAATCAATTCGAGTAGAGATTTTTATGGATTTTCAAGGACAAAATGTGCCAAGTTGTGAGGTGCATGTGGTGATGATAACCCCGGGGTATGTGCTAGCGCCCTTTTGAGTAGATTGGAGAATTATAAACAATGAAGCATAATTTAGAACAATGATCACATAGTTTGAGTACGAATTTAAGTTCTTATAATTGAAAATCTAAATCAAACATCTAGAATGAATAATCTATAAAGAGTACATGTAAGATTTATATTAGCAGTCCACGTACAAGTTTTTCAAGAAAGTGCATGAGAATTCTAAATAAAATCAAGCATATATTCTATATAAGCTATATAAACAAGATGAGATATAGAATTATCAACTAGAGATTTCAATAGATCCAAACTTCTCAATCATTATTCGTAGAGAATTCATAAGAAAATCAAACATTGAAACTCACATTACCATGAAAATCCACATACATCTTACACTCTCCTTAATTTGGATCTAAGCAAGAAGACTCACTCATAGATTTGGAGAAATCAAAACTTGAACTAAATTCAAGCATCTTTACAAAGAAAATTGAAAAGGAAAGTAAATTTTCTAGGAAACCAAACAAGATTCACTTTCTCTCTCTACAAATGTATATAGGTGTGTAACTAACTAAATATCTCAAGTCTTCTCCTCCTTATATATTACAAACTAATTAGTTCAAATGACTAAAAAGCCTGTAAGTCTAATGGAAAATTATAAAATTTTTGTAGAAACTTGCATGGTTTGAACAAGGGTTCGCACGATGCTTCCATAGTTAGCCAAAAATTTGAAATTGTGAAGTTGTTCCTCTATTGTTTGTTTGAACAATGGTATGAACAGGGCATGGTTCAAACCCTTGTTTGTACCAATTCTTCATGCCTTAGCCAAAATTTGAAGTTTTGAAGTTAAGATGGCCTTTGTTGTTCAAACAAATGTGCAAACTAGGCATAGTGCCAACCCTTGTTCGCATTATGTTTTGTTACTTAGAAAAATTCTACAACTCAAGGTTTGATTCACTACTGTTGTTCAAACAAGGGTACAAACAACGTATGGTGCTAACCCTTATTCACACGACTTTATGCTTTAGGCATTTTTCAAGCTTCTTGATGTTCCACTCTTCTCTTGTTTGGACTTTGTTTTGTACCAATACTTCATTTCTTTGACCTTTTAAGCTCTTTTCCTGTAAGTTTAAGGAAATCTTCATGAGAATGACAGAAACTCATAATATCATTATTTTATTCTTAAAATCTAAGCAACAATGCTCATTTTGGATAGCTTGATTGTATGTTTTACCATATAATCAGGTTAGATTGGTGAGATTGGTTTCTTAGATTTGTCCACCTGAGGGTTACCTTAAGCTTAATGTGGATGGTTGCTCTCGTGGAAATCTAGGACCTTCTGCAGCTAGAGGCATTATACAGGATCATGTTGGAAAGGTTATTTGTTCATTTAGTCACTATCTTGATCATAGACCTATTATTTTGTGTAGAGTTAGTCGCCTTACAGGTTGGGTTGGAGATGGCTGTTTTTTTGGGTTTATCCTCTCTGATTGTGGAGTCTAACTCCATTATTATGATTTCTTAGGCTTCTTCCCACCACTCTAGTTGTTGGGAATATGCTGATATTTTAGCTAGGATTCGTGCTATCTGTGCATCTGCTTCTATTAAAATTCATCATGTACTTCGAGAAGCAAATTAGACTGCAAACTTCATGGCTAATTGGGCTTGTTCTCACAAACAAGTCCAGACTTTTTACATGTGACATGACCTCTCGACTGCTTTTTCAGGTATTCTTAATCTTGATGCTGATTAGGTTCCGCATATTAGGCCTTAGTCTCTTTTTATATTCTCTTGAAAGTCAGGTCTATGGCCTTTATCTTTTCTTGTATTGTGATAAGTCATCATTTTTTGCTTCCTCTTATCTTTAGCAGATACTTTTACCATTATTATTGCGCTGAGTCATCACATTTTTATTTTTTCGATTATTGCTTTCCTATACTTTTGTTAGAGGTAAAGTCCAAGTCTTTTCTGTCTTGTACTACTTTCTTTGAGTTAGTGAATAGGTTGGGGTTCATGCCTAACCCCCATCCACTAAAAAGTTTTTTAATAATAATAATAAAAAATCCTAAGTCCTAAACCTTAAAATCTCAAATCCTAAAACTTTGTTTGAATTATTGTTGAACACCAATCAGTCCTTAATTAACTCCATAATTTTCCTTTTCATAGATCATCAACCTACCCATGCATACAAATTCATCACTCAATTGATTTTGGAAAGTTGACTAATAAGTCGTCACAAAGTAGTCATGCATGAATTAAAGAAATTGTTTTTTAATTGGGGATTTTGTTTTTTTTAAGGATAATTACACTTTACCTTTTGAGGTTTAGCTTAAAAACACATTCATCCTCTAGTTTACAAATTAATATATAATCCTCTTATATTTTAGATTAAAGTACAATTAAATTTAAGTGAATTGGTGCTCCATAAATCAAAATTAGTTGAAGAAAAAAATTTCACAAAAAAACAATGCATAAAAATACATTTTTATTTATTTCTCTGTTCAAATGCAGCATATTTTATTTTTTAAAAATCTTAATTTATTTTTGTTTTTAAAAAAATACATTTTAGACGGTTACATATGAATTTATATGATAGTATGATATAAATTTATTTAAATTTAATTTTTTTGTTAATTACATATTGAAAGTTATTTACTTTTAATATTAATGTACGAATTATGAATACATAATTTATTTTATTTTATCTCATTTCATCTTTATTACTCCAAACTCATTCTTAATTTAAAATTACATATTTTTGAATTGAATGTTAAATATTTTTGACCTAAATCACCAGTATACGTGTAATTTTGTGGCGCTGTGATGGTTTGGTCAAGCAATAAGCCCATAAGAAAAAGCAAGCGATCGGAGAGAAGAGAAGCGCACCGATAACTAAGGTTCGAAACTGGCAAACGAGAGATGGGAGGACTTTGTTTACTTTAAGAGTTGGAGTATTTGCTTTGGGTTGGGTTTTGGTGGGGGCGAAGAGGGCAGAATCGCGTTTGATAGATCGTGCGCGGAATCTTTGAATCACACAATTTAGTTCTGAAGGATTATTTGCGTGCTTCGTACGGTCTATCCCTCGCTAATCTGCAAACTCCACCCCCAACTTTTGCTCTCTTGGCCATCTCGTTCTTTCTGTGTTTAGCCCCTCCGTACTCGCTAACTGGCGGCACCGCTGCCTCCTCTGGCCTGAATTGAATCCGGCATCTTCGAGCCTCCGACTCTCTGTTTTAATTGTTTTTATTCCTTCTTCTTTTTTGTGCTCTGATTCTTTTTAAGAATATTTGATTTCTCTCTCAGTTTGCTTTAATTTTTAATTGTGATTTCGTCTCTGTTATTGTTGTTGCTGTAGTTGTAAATGTAAAATAAATAGTAGTAATGGATGATGAAGCTAGGGTTTCAGGAAGGTTTAACCCTTCGCCGGAGGAGGACGCACGTGGCCCCTCTTATTGGCTAGATGCCTGTGAAGATATCTCCTGCGATTTCATTGATGACTTCGTCGATTTGGATGCTGCTGCCGTTCCGGAGGCCGTGGATGACACCTCCAATCAGGACGCCGACCCTGATCCTTGTTTTTTTGGAGGAATCGATAGGATTTTTGACAGCATCAAGAATGGTGCTGGTCTGACTCCGGCCCTCAACAGCAGCAACCACATTGAAAGTGCAGTACTGGATCATTGTGTTCCTGCAGGACAAGGTGGTTTTGAGAGCAGGGACAATGAGGCTGTGGTTTGCAAGATGCAAGTGCTTGAGGACTCAATTCTGGCTGGTCAAACTTCGGATTACTCCAATGGCTTACTGTGCAAATATGATAATGCTTATAACAATAATAATGCTAATAACGGCAATGATATTGAGAGGCCAAGAGGGCTGGGTGATAGCAACACTGTCACTGGCACTTGCAAGCACCGCGAAACAAATGACAATGGCAATGGCAAGAAATTGTTGGACCGTCCTGAGAGAAATGGAGTCCGCAGCAGGCCTGAAACTCGAGGCACTGATCTTTATAGGGACCGTGATGATGGTGAAAGTGAGGGAAGGTACAGCAAAAGAGCTTGCCTCAGTAATCACAAAAGTGATAAGCACTTTCTGAACAGAGGGCAATACCACCACAGGGAGAGGGAGAGAACTTCAGGTAGGAAAAGAGCTCGTGATGGGGAGGATATTGACAGGAGGGACAAGGATCAGATAAGGAGAAGAGACCGTTATGGCAGTGGTAAGAGGGACTGCAGGGATAAAGAATGGAGGGAAAGCAGGGGTTATTGGGAGAGGGAGCGCCCTGGTTCAAATGAGATGGTTTTCCGCTTGGGTGATTGGGAAGCTGAAAGAAACATGGAGGGGAAAGCATCGTCTGAGAAACACCAAGATTTCAATGCAATGGTAGAGAAGAAAACTGAAGAGACCAAGGAGAAACTTCCTGAGGAACAGGCACGAAAATACCAGTTGGATGTTCTTGAGCAGGCCAAGCAGAAAAATACAATAGCTTTTCTTGAAACAGGGGCAGGGAAGACCCTCATTGCTGTTCTCCTCATCAAAAGTGTTTGCAGTGATTTGCATAGACAAAACAAGAAAATGCTGGCTGTTTTTTTGGTTCCTAAAGTTCCGCTTGTTTATCAGGTAATACTCCTTGCAGATTGCGTTCTGCTTTACCATGGTTACTATATACTACAATTGTACATGTGCGATGCTGTGGTGGACCCAAAAAGTCTTCTTGTTATTATTTTTTATATAGTTTCTTATTTTGATTCTTGAATTCCAATTCCCAATCCTAACTTTAAATTTTATTTTTTCTAATATATAAGCTTTTTAGCCAAAGTACATATTTTATACTAAATCCAAATCAAATGAAGATAACTCAAACTGAATCAGATGTGCTTGGGGAAAAAAATGGGGGGAATTCATATTTGTAAGTAGCATTTAGGCAAAGCCATAGAACTGAAGGAGTATAGATAAAATTTACTTATCCTGGTCTCTCTTTGACCCACAGCACTCTCCAAGAATGCTTCCTCAACCCTCTCTCTCTCTCACACACGCGCGCGCGCGCATTGTGGATTCTTTAGCAAACCAAATAGTTAATATTTTTTTCTTTTATCACTTGGGGCATTCCTTTTGTGTTTACGTATTTATTTTTTCCCCTCTAAATTTATGTTTTGTTCTCCTCTTCTTCTTTCACACACACACAAACACACACACAATCTGCAATATTAGAATGTAAATGCTTTTTTTGTAGTAGTTATATGATTTGTTTTACGGATCTAACAGAGGACATGTCCTTAAACATATTTGATTGGCGTCGTCAAATCCATATAGCTAATCCCACCTAGTGGAAAAAGACTTAGCTTGATTTGGTTTATTTGGCTATTTTGGGCTAATATTCTGTCTATTTTTAAGAAATTTTGACATATGGAAATTAATATGCATTTTTTTTCATCTTTTTGGAAGTATCTTAGTATTCACGATCTAATAAACAATCTCAATTTAACAACCTCAAGAAATACTATAACTTTATTAGAAAGTGCATTGGACTTCTTTCGCTGCAACTATTTTATAATTATAATTAATTTTTTTCGTTGACTCCAATGTTTGATTGGCGTCATCAAATCCATATAACCGACCCCATCTAGTGGAAAAAAAAGACTTGGTTTGGTTTGATTTGATTTGGTTGACTCTAATGTTTGATAGCAATGGCAGAATATATATATATATAAAACATATGGCGTACTTGTAATTCTTATCCTTGCTGTTGATTGCTGAATAGTTGGAAAGCTTTAACATGTTAAATGCTTTATAGTGATATATATAATAATTTAATTAGGTATTGTTGCATTGAGTTTCATTGTGTTTCAATGGAGATACCAAATTTTCGTTTTTCACTAATGTTTCTTGTTCATTTCCTATAAAATGGAGACATTTTGGCTATTTCAATGGAAATAAACAATTTTTTTTCCTTGGTATGGACAAAACTGGGGAGGAAAATCACTTTCAAGATGGGGTTATACTATAATTGTGAAGAGTTTTTGGCAATGCTCAAATATGAAAAATATGTTAAAACCCTAAAAGAATTTGGAAGTTGGGACCAAGGTAGGATGACATGATTTTGTTTGTTTGTTTTTTTTTTTCTTTTTCCCCCTTTTTGTGGGGGTGGGGGGAGGGGTGTTGAAGTGCTTTTTTGAGGCCTAAATTCCTAATTATAGAGTACAAGCATAAGTTATGATTCCAACGGCCATTGAACGTGTAAATGCATATTTACACATAAATGAACGAAACTTCTGTTAGTAAATCTGAAACCTATTGCAAACTTTTTTAGTTGAAAGTTAAGGACCTAAAAGAAAATTTGGGAAGTGGGGAAAGGTAGGACAACAAGAATTTTTATTTTTCTCGTTTGGGGGGGGGGGTTACTAGTGGGCCTAAATACCCAGATGACTAGGGTGAAGCCAAAATTTTATCAACCTGTCTTCCATTAATTGCATACAACATATCTGTACATAAAAATGAAAGAAACTCCTTTTTTCCATGTAAAACTAAAACCAATTGAGATTTATTTTTTGGGTTTCAGTTAAACCAGGCACTGCTATTACATACTTTATGTATTTATGCAGCGAAAGGTTTGCACCAAAATGTTAAACAAGATATTGCTACATTATTTGTACAATCTCGGTACATTATCAATTCTCCAAATAATATAACATGACCATAGTATCATGAAAGCAGCCTTCTAACTCCCTTGGCCTCACTATTTAGTGGAAGGACAATATTTATGTAGACTAGAAGTCATAGACTTTTTTATGAGATAATCTTCATCACAGAAATTATAAAAAAATTAAGTTTGAAGGGGTGGCATATGCATGTTGTCACATTTATTATCTTTAATTATTTTTACTAATATCTGTTAATTTCGTCTTCAAACATTTATTTATTTTGTTCTTGTTTTCTCATGCCAAATGTTTGATCCTAGTTTTAGGGAAAACCATGCACACAATGTATCGTTCTCTTGTTGTCTCATACTAACTATATGGGTTGTTTGGAAAGTGCTCTTTGACAGTGTTAGTAAGTAGCTTTTTTCCCCATCTTTTGACTTTTTTCAACAAAAATTTGATTTTTTGTTTTATTTGGAGAACTTTAGGTATGCTATTCACTTTTTTTTTTTTAAAACAAAAAATAAAAGACAAACCATAAGGAAAAAAAAAAGAGAGAGAAGGAAAACTACCAAGAAACTACTTGGATGCGGAAAAAACACTTCTTGGTAGTTTTTTTTTTATTTTGTCACCTTTCAAAAAAAAAAACTTTTTATATTTTTTGACCATTTCTTTCTTGAAATAGTTGTAATGTCTGTATGCTGCAAACGGAAATCAAGCTAATTTTTTGTGCAACATGCAGCAAGCTGAAGTTATTCGTGAGCGAACTGGATACCAAGTAGGCCATTACTGTGGTGAAATGGGCCAAGATTTCTGGGATGCTCGGAGGTGGCAGCGTGAGTTTGAAACAAAGCAGGTAGCTTTAGTGTTTTAGCTTATAATTATAGTTTTCTCCTAATTCTTTTTATTTATATCTAATTCTTTATTGTTACTTATCCAATATAAAGGCGTAATCGCTTTGATCTGGCAACCAAAAAAAAAAAAAAAAGAAGGCATTGAAAAAGTCACTTGATACTTCCAAGCTGGTTGAGGCATATTATTCTAATATGTGCTTCCTTGTATGTTTATTATTGTCACAATTGTTTGATTGTGCCTCTATCACTTTTATCACTGTTAATTCAAATTTCTACCTTCCATCATTAAATATACACTACAAGAAAAAAAACACCATTGGCAACAAATGTTTTAGTTGGCAAATATTAGAATTTTGTTGCTACAACTATATGACGACCAAACTACTTTTGTTGCTAAGTTGTTGGCAAAAGGTGGGTAGGCAATATGTTTTGGTGACTAATTTCTATTTTGTTGTTAATGCATTACTTTTGGCAACAAAATTGTTGGTCTGGAAAACACTACTGATTTATTACGAAAATGCAAATCCACAGCAAACAATGGGTCTAATGACAGCTTTTGATGACAAAATATTTGGTTACTAAAATTTTTTTTTTCTTTGTTTTTTGAGAATAATAATTTCTTTTTTATCATCTGTATGTATAATATTTTATCAAAAAGATAAAAAATAAAAAAATTCCATCAGTACCTTCAACAACCTATACAATCAGCTATCATATTCTTTACTATCCTTAAATTGCAAAAGTAATAAATTATATTTAACAAGTAAATGCTATTATAATGTCATATACTCCAAAAAAATTACCCAAGTAAAATGTATTATAATATCAATGTTTAATGAAACTGTGAATATCAAAAGAAAATGCTTTTATAGAGGGCTGTTAGATCTTGGATTAGTCTCTTATTGAAATGAGCTAGCTGATAAGCGGATAAAGAGTGGAATCCCAAGGTTGATTTGTAAATTGGATATAAAGCATTTGATCATGTTTGCTGGGATGCATTTGATCATCTTTGCTGGGATTTTCTGCTTTACATGTTGGAGAGGATGGGGTTTGATCATAAATGGAGAAGTTGGATTTGGTGGTGCATATTTACAGCTAGTTTCTTGATTCTCATCAATGGCTTTCTAAAAGGCTTTTTCAAGTCATCCCAAAGGTCTTCACTAGGAGGATCTGATGTAAACCAAAGGTTATTTTATTTTTGTTAAGATTTATTTTAGGATTGATTTTGACAAGGATTTTAGAGATTTATTTCCTTTTTAATTTTTTATTATTATTTTAGATAGTTTATTTTGAGTAGGAATTATGATATTGTAATCTTTTATTTGGTTTTTATTTTTCAATTATTTTAGGGAATTATTAGCCTATTTAAAGGCTTGCAATTATTTGGGGTTGACGAACTTGAATTGAATATTATTGAATTGAGTGGTGCCCGAGTTTCTCTCTTCTCTTGCTTCTTCTTCTTCTTTGCTTACTTTCTCTCTTTGTTTAATTTTTCTCTTTCTCTGCTTTCAACTTCTTGTCCCGCATCAAATTAGTATCAAACTTCTAAGCATATCTTTGAAAAGCTATCTTCTTTGGATGATTTCGATAGTAGTATTACTGTCATCCCTGCTTGTCTGGTGTTACGTCCTCCGTTGAAATCTGTGCCTCATCCTCACAACGTGTCTTGGAATTTCGTCCTCCCCATTAAAGGAAAATGATGCAAATCCAAAGGCTTATTTTATTTTTATTAAGATTTTATTTTAGTATTTATTTTGAATAGGATTTTAGATATTTATTTCTTTTAATTTTATTTATTTTTATTATTTTAGGTAGTTTATTTTGAGTCGGAATTTTGATATTGTAATATTTTTTTATTTTTATTTTCAGTTATTTTAGGAAATTATTAGTCTATTTAAAGGCTTGAGATTATTTGGGTTTGACAGACTTGAATTGAATGATGTGATAAAAGTATAATGTGGAATGTGATCCTTTGTAAAGATGTTAATGTTGGGAGTTTTGACGAATTGTGAAGGCTATCCACCGGATTTCATGCCCAAAAATTAGGGGTTTGAGAGGATACAATGAAGTGGGGAGCATCCTATTACGAGTGATTTGAAGTCAAGTCCCTTTATAAGATTTTGGACTGCCAAACGGGGGGAGGGGAGTGGGTTTTCCCCTGAAAGTTCGTCTGGGGAAGTGGAGCTCGAAGAAAAGTGGCTTTTTTTTTTTTTTTTTTTTTTAATATGATGCATTCTTCTTGGGAGGACTTTAACAAATGGATAACCTTAGATGCAGAGGATTCCTTTTGGTTATAGATGCAGTGTGTAAGTGTGATGGTGAATCTATAAATCATTTGTTTGTGCATTGCAATTCGACAATAGAGCTATGGGATTTGTCTCTATTATGTTTTGGAATGGATTGGACCTTTCCTAGGTAGCAAAGCAAGCTCTTGAAAGTTGGTGGGGGGCTCACATTGACATGAAGAAGAGAAGGGCATGGCGTTTAACTCCTTTTTGTTTAGTTTGGGTAATTCGGGGAGGGAGAAATAGAAGATGTTTGTAGGATAGAGAGTGGCCTTTGTATGGATTGAAAGGCAATTTTTTGTCGGTTTTGCATAGTTGGTTAGTTTTGGGTATAGAAGCCGAGTTGCTTAAATTTTTTGCACTTTGTTGAAAATATGAACTTAATTGTTACACGATACTTGTATTTTTCCCTTTTTATGCACAGGTGGCTTCCCCCTGATATCTTTTTGGAATATAATTTTATTTACTTACAAAAAAAATAAAAAATTTCTAACTTGATAATCGAGAGGTTTATTGATGTGCTTATAATTTTCGAAGGTACTCATCCAGTCTATAACAGTTTTAATAAATGTTAGCAAAATGAATTATTAAATATTAATATACTTATCGATCTCAGTTGAAAGAGCTCCCTCCACCAGACATTCTCTGCATCATCTTTATGAATTGTTGTTGATTCCTCGTAATAGTACTCTCAAACTCTTCAAACCTCTTGTCGTGTTACTCGAGCTTCTTTTGTTGTCTTTTTGATTTTGTTTTGTTGACTTTCAGTCATCTCCCTCTAGCTCTTGATCAATCCTCTTAGCATCTCTATCTCTTCTTTGAGGGTTTGCACCTCTTCAACATGCTCTTGTGATGCAACTGTTGATTTGAGTGAGAAAGAGGGTTTCAGGCCAACCCCAAATCCCCTCAAGTATCCTGAATTCTTTCCTACCTCCTGTGATATTTGCTCGTTTGTCATTGGTAGTACTTTTGGCTTCGAAGTCTCATGGCCATGAGACCTAACCATTACGTATTTTATTTAACAAAAGAATTATAATTAAATATTTAGGTACCGCCATGAATCACTATAGTTATTGGTATATTTACATGAAGTTTTGCGACAAATTGTTTGTACTCAATCACCATTTTTATTATTATTTTTCTGTTCCATTACTGGAGTAGAAAGAAAAGACAAGGAAAGGTTTCTTATTCCTCGTCTAAAAATGTACCAATTTTGATACCTAATACCTCATAGATAGTTCGAACTATGTAGGAACAATAATCAATGTTAGCTAGAATGGTTTGTAGGGGAACCCTACCTTCTCTAATCCATTTGACAAATATTTTATAGAGTCGACAAATTTCATTGGATAAGAATATGTAAACATCAGCAAATAAAAATTTGAAATGTATGGATCAGTGTGATTATAGGGCAACTTGCTCCACTTTATCTTACTTGGTTCAGATCGTTTCTACAATAGAATTTGATTAATACTAACAAAACATAATTAGATTGACATATTGTGATTACCTCACGAGTCTCATCCATCCATAGATGATCAACCATGCATATCCAGTTATCCTGACTCGTATTACAAGATGACTTGCTATGTGGGTCAACACCGGTCTCCAGCAACTCTAGATAATGTTCTTTCATGTCATGCTTCCAATTCTTATACAATAGTGTGACACTTTTTGTTAATGATCTCTTTTACCACTACACTATCATCGCATTGATTGATGTTAAACTTATCCTGCAATCGTAATTAATGAAATTATTACGTATGGATATATTGCAATACAAAATAATACAAAATTTCATTACCCGAACCATCTGTATGATAGCCTGTCTAGTAGCGGTGTTGATGTCTATCCAGTGATGCACCCCATGTAATGGTGCTTGTAGTCTAATCTGAACCCCTATCTCGTTAGTTGTCTTAGTGGCACTAACCCACACTTTGCTTAAAAACTTTGCCTGGAAGCTTCTTGCGCTAATTGTGAGAAATAATATGACCTCGTGTTACACCCCAAACAGCTCTCAAGGATAAACTTGCTCTAAGACCACAATATCACATTAATAAACAATATTATGAATATGGTGATGTGAATATAGTGAGTATATAAAATACCTATTTTGAGTTCAACTACTTACCGGCGCTACTAGCTGCAGTAGGGGGATTAGACCTCAAAGTAGACAGTGCCCTTTTGCTAGGTGCCATAAATGTAAACTATAAAACATACCATACAATAAAAAATAAAAAAATACAAGTAACACATGTAGGCAAGGAATTTACGTTTGCAAGTTGGTAAGTAATGTAATCTGACAACTAATTTGTATTTGCACATCTATAATGAAAATGACCAATAAGAAAGCATATAAGCAAATAATGGGTCTTCTTAGGTCATGTGGCAATGGGCCATTAACTAAGGACAAATAAATAGGCATCCTATGTAGTATTTTAAAGGCAGCCAATAAACAAGAAGGCAATAGAAACTTTTACCCCACAGATTTCATAACTCAACAATAGGTCTCTATGTATTGCAGATTTGACATAACTCCATATCGCATTATAAGACCAAAAGTTCAGTCATTATTTCATTCATTTTGACAGATAAATATCATTGATCAATAGCCATTTCACCTACAGAACAAAGGAAATTACCCCTTTTTTACTTTTTATTTTTATTTTTTTTTTTAAATTTTGGGAATCGAACATAAGTCTAAGTGCCTCCTCAGCCCTTTCTCCTCGTGGGTTACACAGGGTTACATGAACTCTTATATTTCTTCCAATTTACTCATGTCCACTGGATATGATGCCTCTTCTAGTAAACGTTTTGATCCTCTAATTTTTAATGATAGTCGAAGAAATAGCAGTTTAGGCTGACAGAAAAGAAAATTTTCTAGCCTCTCACATAGAAGATAAAAGTATTAATGGTTTTTTACCTTCATTAAAGGGAAACTAATCTGCAAATTCACATGAAAAGGGAAATAGTTCTTGGCGCTCGGTTTCAGGTGCTTGCTCCATGAATGGTAACCTATTTTTGGTTCGCAGCTTTCTATAATATGTATTAGCTCAAAGTTGTATTATCATTACTAATGGGACTCCATCCTAATTCAAAGGAAAATAGGCTGCCATGTTTAAATGAAAAAGAAAAGAAAAATTCTGTATTCAGTTACAGAAGGTTGCGTTGTGAACAAGTTCTTATTAATACTCGGTAACTGTGCCTAATGACAGGAAAGTTTAAAGTTCTTGCTCACCACTCATTGTAGCTCTTTGCTTCTGCCTGCAGGTTTTAGTGATGACAGCTCAAATACTTCTGAACATTCTGAGACATAGCATAGTTAGAATGGAAGCTATCAATTTACTTATCCTGGATGAATGTCATCATGCTGTGAAGAAACATCCATATTCTCTAGTAATGTCTGAGTTTTATCACACAACACCTAAGGGAAAGAGGCCTTCGGTTTTTGGAATGACTGCTTCTCCTGTTAACTTAAAGGGTATTGTTCATTCTGTTCTTAGTGCAGGAATTTATGTTTATTTTATGACTGAGTTCTCTAGAAGGAGTAATTTTTTGATCAAAATTTTGTGCTATTCTTTTTGTTGTTTAATTTCCTTTTTGCACTGTTCTTTAAATCACAGCGTGTTTTTTCTACTTCATGTTGCTCGTGATTAATGCAGGTGTTTCCAGCCAGGTTGATTGTGCGATAAAGATTCGTAATCTTGAAAGTAAACTAGATTCAGTTGTTTGTACAATAAAAGATCGTCGGGAGCTGGAGAAGCATGTACCAATGCCCTCAGAAATTGTGGTGGAGTATGACAAGGCCGCTAGCTTATGGTCCCTACACGAACAGATAAAACAAATGGAGTTAGCTGTTGAAGAAGCTGCTCAATCTAGTTCTCGGCGAAGTAAATGGCAATTTATGGGAGCAAGAGATGCTGGAGCCAAGGAAGAGCTGCGGCAAGTTTATGGTGTCTCGGAAAGGACAGAAAGTGATGGTGCAGCTAATCTGATTCAAAAGTTGAGGGCTATTAACTATGCACTTGGTGAATTAGGGCAGTGGTGTGCTTACAAGGTGCAACATATTCTTCCATGCCTTGATCAGCTAGACAATTGTTTGTGGTATAATTTTCCGAAAATATTCTTTTGCAGGTTGCTCAATCTTTTTTGACTGCTCTACAAAATGATGAGAGGGCGAACTACCAGCTTGATGTGAAGTTTCAGGAATCATACTTAAATAAAGTTGTCACTCTCTTGCAATGCCAATTGTCTG
The DNA here is from genome assembly GCA_003260245.2 of Sideroxylon spinosum. Classification (NCBI taxonomy): domain Eukaryota; kingdom Viridiplantae; phylum Streptophyta; class Magnoliopsida; order Ericales; family Sapotaceae; genus Sideroxylon; species Sideroxylon spinosum. Next base: position 44,150,876 of record QLOD02000013.1, on the reverse strand, counting down.
AAGGAGCTGTTTCTGAGAATAACTCAAAAATTACAGCTGCATATAGTGGTGTTACTCAAGATGGGGGTGACCCTGATGAGATAGAAGAGGGGGAGCTTCCCGACAGTCATGGTGAGGACTTGTATATCCGGTTTAATCTAGTAGAATCAAATGATTATTCCTGGGTTCATGAAACTGGAGCTGCAAAAATTGTATTTCTAATTATTGTTTATGCATTGGTTAAAGCGTGACTACAAAAGCAGTTTCAGTTGCCATGCAAGCTTTTTAACTTGTAAAAGGGTATGCCTTTCATATGAGCATGTAGGAGTTATATTTTGACAAAGAAGGTATGCTGCGAAATAAGATATACCACATATGTTGGCTCTAAAGGTGAAATATTTGTAGGCAATCCATAAATTTAATATGTCTGCTTCAAGTTTTATTTTATTTTGATAAGGTGCCAATTTTGCTCTGCTTTGGAAATAGTATTTTCTTTTGGAAGCTATGCAATTGTTTATGCCTGTGTTACTTGGACTTGCCACTTTGGGTAGGAGTACCCATGTCAACGTGACACGAGTCGGGTGCTGGTACGAGATCTGTGTCCGACACTGAGTTTGTCTCTCGGACACGCCTGTGCTTCTCCTGGAACGAGTTGGTTTTTTGTTTCGCGTTTGTTGAGTAGAGCAAAGCTTGGAAGATTTTCAGTTTCAAATGGCGATTGATGTTTTAATTTAAAACCCATTGATTACATAAACATTAAGTTCGTTTCAACCTTTTGTCTTTTATGTGTATTACATACAAGTCGCATATCCTAAGCAAGAAAAACTTATTACATTGACTTGACTTCTATTATTCCATTTTGTGTGTTAAGAGAGTCACCGAGACTTTTACTCTTCCAAGTATTAAATATACAGAGAGAGTCACTAGACTAGACCAAATTAGCCTAATAAATGATTATAATTATTTTAATAATTTTTTCTTGAAAAAAAGTCATCTGAATTTCATGTAGCTATGATTTATTGTTCATATATAATACATGCAAGTTGTATAAATGATTTAATAATTATGATAATGAAGGTATCCTTATTTTTAAAAATAAAAACAATCTCTCGGATAACAAAAGAATAAAAATAATTTATTTACTTTCTACTTATTATTATGTAAAAATTATTATTTTTATTTATTTCAATGAGAAACTAATTTATTTATCTCTATTTAGATACATAATAATTTTAGTTGTGCTTTCCAAATGAGCCTTATTCTTAAACTCTTATGTTTTTACGTACACTTGAAGCTGTAATATTTTTTTTTTTTTTTGTTATTGTATGTATCCACTATTTGGACACTTTTCTAGCTAAGTCTCAGTATTTAAAAATATAGATATTAGGCGAATTTGACATCTGGATACATATCCAAGTTTGACACCCGCACCCGAGTCCGAGTAACATAGGTTTATGCAAGTGGAAATCTACCAACCTTGCAGAAATATGTTACTGTCGGGAAAACTGCATGTGGTCTTTGACCTTTCGTTATAAGAGTCCTTTGCGGCCAGTGGCTGCATCAATATTTAGGATTTACAATGAAATATGGACTTTTGGTACATTGGGAGCTGAGTTTTGGGGATGCATTCTTCATGGATCGTCTGGTGGAAGCTAAATTTGGTCAAATGATGACAATCAGTTACTGTTTTGATTGTTTCAGAAGGGGAAGCTTACTTATTGTATGAAGTTGAAAATCGTTCTCTGACCTTTAAGAATTAGGGCATATGTAGTTAAAAATCATCTGTAAATATCAGTTCATTAAATGTGGTACTAGAAAAGATGTACAGGCAACACTGTTTGCATGGTTGACCACCGCTTTTATTTTAAAGTTTCTTAAATATCTCGTTAGTTTATGAGCTTAAGATGGGCTTTGCTCAGACATATGTTTTGTGCTATGATGTTTTTATTGTATAGCTGTATCTGGTGGCGAGCATGTGGATGTGATTATAGGAGCTGCTGTCGCTGATGGAAAAGTTACACCAAAGGTGCAGTCCTTGATAAAAATTCTTCTCAAATATCAGCATACAGAGGATTTCCGTGCAATCATCTTTGTTGAGCGAGTTGTGGCTGCCTTAGTTCTTCCAAAGGTTGATAATGTTAATGCATATCTTTATTCATCAAAAAATAAATAAAAATGTTAATGCAATCATTTTCGGTGGGAAATCATTCATTCTTGCATGTTCATCACTTATTTATTGTTATTTTTTGCCAAATATTCAGGTTTTTGCAGAGCTTCCATCCCTAAGTTTTATCAACTCTGCAAGTTTGATTGGGCACAACAATAGTCAAGAAATGCGGACTTGTCAAATGCAAGACACAATCAGCAAATTCCGAGATGGCCGTGTATGTAGAAATTCTATTATTTCTAACTAATTCTATGAAGTAAAGTAATTTTCTTATTGAAAATTGTATCTGGTTTGTAGGTGACTCTGCTGGTTGCCACCAGTGTTGCGGAGGAAGGTCTTGACATAAGGCAATGCAATGTTGTTATCCGCTTTGACCTTGCAAAAACCGTTTTGGCATATATTCAATCTAGGGGTCGTGCTAGAAAGCCTGGGTCAGATTACATTTTGATGGTTGAGAGGTACTTGTGTTGGTCTGGTTCCTTCTCTCTGTTAAATTTATCTTGATGATCTAAGTATGATATGTGACCAAATTTCAGTTGTAAAGAGGTCAATTTTTTATTCTTTTTGTTCCCTTGAATTGCTCTCTCTAGGGGAAATTTGTCACATGAAGCATTTTTGAGGAATGCTCGAAATAGTGAAGAGACTTTGCGTAAAGAAGCAATAGAAAGAACAGACCTTAGCCATCTCAAGGGCTCATCAAGATTAATTTCGGTGGATACAATACCAGGTTCGGTTTACCAGGTGGAGTCAACCGGTGCTGTTGTGAGCTTAAATTCTGCTGTGGGACTCATCCATTTCTATTGCTCTCAGCTACCTAGTGACAGGTGCAGTTTTTGATCTCTAAGATCCATAGACACAGCCAGGAGAGGGCAATACAAATCCCCCCACCTTTAAAAACAAAAGTGTCCCTACTGGGAGCTTGGGACCATTATTGTTGTTACTCAGGTGCATTTACTTGTACTTCTTTCATTTGTGAACATAGATTATTAGTCAAGTTGTTTTGTATCTGTCTTCAGATATTCCATACTCCGACCTGAGTTTATTATGGAGCGTCATGAGAAACCAGGAGGCCCCGCTGAATATTCTTGCAGGCTCCAGCTCCCCTGTAATGCACCATTTGAAAAGCTTGAGGGTTCTGTTTGTAGTTCAATGCGACTTGCACAACAGGCATGCTAGCATCAAGTTATCAATGCTTTTTGGCGTCATCTAGCTATTGTTGAAGATAAATAGGTAACTAATTTTACCAATGTGCAGGCTGTTTGTTTGGCTGCTTGCAAGAAGCTCCATGAGATGGGGGCCTTTACTGACATGCTCTTGCCAGACAAGGGAAGTGGGGGAGATGGAGAAAAGGTTGACCAAAATGATGAGGGAGATCCCCTCCCTGGGACTGCTAGGCATAGGGAGTTCTATCCTGAAGGTGTAGCTAACGTTCTCCAGGTTAGTTCCTCCAGCATATGTTTTTGGCTGTCTAGCCTGGTATTTTTAATTTGATAAACTACTAGTAAGGCTTGCAATCATCAATGCATTTCCCTTAATTATTCAAATTAATAATTTCTCAGGAGCTTCAATGTAAATTCCACTGCTATCTATTGAATTGATGTGCAAGTGCAACCTTGTGTTTTTTCTTTTTCATCAATTGAATATTTAATATGGATGGGCTTATTTAACGTATTCAAGACGATATCCTTTGGTGCATGTTGTTCGCATATGATATTATATTAATAGATAAAACTAAGTCGGGGATTAATCATAAATTAGAGTTTTAAAGGCACATTTTATAGTCAATGGGTTTTAAAGTAAGTATGATTAAAACAGAGTATATGCATTATAAATTAAATAAAATTAAATTTTGAATGAGGATATAGTGAAAATTGAGGATCCATAAGTGCCAAAAAGTGGTCATTTTTTATATATTAGATTGATTATTTATATAGATGTGGGGATTGAAGAGAATGTTATTCATAGGATTTAAGTTGGGTGATTACAATGGGGAAGTTCCTTGGATGTTTTATGCGACCGGAGAATATCTATTTAGCAAAAAGGAAAATTTTATAGGACAATTACAAGATCAGTTATGCTTTATGATATAACATGTTAGACCATTAAGAAGCAAACTCTCATAAGATGAGTGTAGTGGAAATGAGGATACTAAGAGGGATGTGTGATAATATAAGAGAAGATCGGATAAGAAATGAATACATCTAAAAGAAAATTGTGAAATAAAGTTGAGGTGCCATTGACAGAAGAAAAGTTTAGAGAATATCATTTAAGTTGATTTGGTTGTGTCTAGCGTCAACCTAGAAATGCACAGAAGAGTGAAATGATACAAGGGGTAAAGAAGACAAAAGTTAACTATAAGATTACATAGGTTGAGATTGTGAGGAAAAGCCTAGGTTTATATAATCTCACGGAAAATGTTACCAAAACATAAATGAATAGAGGAACAGGATTCATGTAACCGAACCCAACTTGTTTGGACTGAGGTTTTGTTAGGTTGAGTAAGGAAACAAAGCAATATTAATTACACGGGTTCCAAGTAAAGTCCTTGGAGCTAGCCTACATATGTATCTGAAGAGTAACACCCTCAACTTGGAATTCAGAAGCTACTTATATTAACAGATGATTTCCATGGTGTTTCTAACAAATGTAGCACAAAAATGCTATTGGGTACTGATGTTGACAGCATTTCCTTCTCTAAATAAAAGTTCATTGCAATTGGAAAATTATTTAGGAGGGTATATATTGACAAATTCAGCCAGGAATTTCAAATGCTCCAGTGGTAGCGAAATTCGTGTAGTTTGTTTTTCAAGGTTCTTAGGAATTACAATTCTGGGTAACATAATTCTTTCATAATATATGATTTTTAGTATTGACAGTAATGGTTGGAATTGGTAATTACTGCTAGTAGTAACTAGGAATTGTTAATCACATATTTTATTTTAGACTAAAAGTATTTTTTAATGAGAACTTTTTTGTATCTTTTTTATGTTGAGCACAAATGATTGGTTGAATCCAACAGTATCTTGGTGAATTTTGAGAATTGAAATGGTTAACAAAGTAGTCCATTCTCAGATTTTTACATGTCTTGCTTTACTTTTTTGGAAGTCCCATTTTATACTCCGATTTTTATAGTTCCTTTTATCATAGCTTTTCCACTGTTCTCTTTAAATTTATATGTAAACGAACTCCTTAGTATTATTACTATTGTTAAATAAATTGGAAAGGTGTATGACACTTGTACGCACTAGGGGTGCATAATCGATTATGGTTTGAAAAATCAGAAACCCAAACAGTTTGGTTTGTGGTTTGAGGGGTTGGTTAACGAAACCAAACCAAATTGAACGGCCATGGGTGAAGTAACAAATTAGCTAACAATGTGAACAACATAAGAGATATTTGGTTGAGTCAAAATCAAATACATGAGACTGCCAATAATAGCGTAGTAGACGGTGGGATGTGATAAAGGAGAGCCATCAAAAGAAGAATACTGAGCATTATGTTCTAGTGAAATATCAACTGTCCAAGGATCTAATAACCGAGCACACATAAGAACATTAGAGATACATTTGGACTGTGAGAGGAGATAAGACTCGGGAGGAGAAGCCACTTCAATACCTAAAAAATAGCGAAGGCGACCCAAATCTTTCATTTTAAAATGATCTTGCTGGGGTTGAAATGAAGTTAGTGCGGGTATGTGGTTCCTTTTCATTTTCCCCTTTCATGAATCAGCGAAAAGGCAATCTTTGGATAGAAGCATCCTGAGCGAGCACCTCCATTGTTCGACCTACACAAGTGGGATTGTTGTTTGAGGGAAGGTTGGTAACAAAAGTGCATGTGTGAGGGTCATATGGTTATTGATGCATCTATGGGTCGAAGTTTTCAAGGTGTTGGGGATTTTTGTGTTGAAGTTTCCCAGATTGGTTGTAGAAAGGGCTGGTGGTCAATTTATAAGTGTTAGAGAAAACCTCACCTCTTGAGCTAGCTTTTGGGGTTGAGATTAGCCACTTGAAAAAAAAAGTTGTCGCTTCCTCCGACTTAAGGCCCGATGTGTAAAGGTAGAAATTGTTGGGATTTCCTAATTCAGTTGTAAAAGAGGTTGATAGTCAGCTTATAAGTGTGAGAGAAAGTTTCACCACTTGAGCTAGTTTTTTGGGTTGGGATAGACCCAAAACCACCCATCATATTTTTGTGGGGAGTTGATCGAGGTGTACGAAACTATCAAGGTGAAGGACCACTTCAAGTGAGCCCATCTTGGGTTGAAGGGTATTGGTTGAGGAATTTGGGTGACAATGAAGGTAGAGGCACAGTATTTACAAAATACCCCAATGGGGTTGAATAAGAACCTTACACCTTTAGAAAAATAGCTTAGTTAAGCCAGTGGTTAGTGAATCATTGCTAGAGAAGATGAAGTTGCTAGCTCATCAGGATTATGATCGTCAAGTGTATGGTGGTAGATGGGGACATAATGTTATCTAAGCTTCTCGAAGGCATGAGAAGCATGTGACCTCTAAGATATTTTCTAAGCTTGGGGTCAAGACATAAGAGGAGGTTGGTGGGTTGGAGAGTAGTTGGGTTGAAGAAAAATGTCATTTATAGGGAAGGAAGTTAAAGCCCAAGAGGTAATAGGAGTACATAATTGATTTAGGTTGTTGAGTGAGGCGACTTTGGGCCAAGACTTTTAACTTTTTTGTACTATGTTGAGCAAATGGAGGTGATCTTGATACATGTAGATAGCTGGGTCTTTTGTACTTGGGTGGCATTCCTTGATACCTTTTTTTTTTTTATATTGCCATTTGAGAAGAAGTGAGCACTAGGACCTGCGATTGAGACCGCTATTGTAGTTTCTTGGTCGTAGCTTGGATGCAATTGCATTGCACGGCACCAATATAAGGCTAAAATTTCTTCCATGGTTTTTTGGTATTACAACCAAAAATTTTGCACATTCTTTAAAATTTCCCTTGTCATTCAAGATCAGGTCATTGGTTGAGGTAGTTGATATCTCGATATCTTGGCTCAATATCGTGATGGGCCGTGCTGCGATCTCAGCCCGAGTCGACGATCATCATCGAAATTGTGTAAATCGGCTTCTTGCATATGAGAAATCACGGTGATATCTCATCTGCGATGCAAATGGTGTAGATTCAGATAACTATAAAAAAGGGAAGATGGCTTTTCGAAAAAGTGTAGAGCTTTCTCTGAGGAGGGTTAACTCAAAAGTTTTTGATTTGGACTGAAGCAGAGAGAGAGAGAGAGAGAGAGAGAGAGAGAGAGAGAGACCTAACTAGAAAATTGTAGAGCTATCTCTACAGTAGCTATTGTTGTAACCATCGCTGCAGCCTCGCCGCTATTGTAGCTATAGCTGTCACCATGCTTTTTTGATCGTCGATCGATGAGTACTCCAAGTCCTTCAAACAACCTTGAAGTATTCGCTATGAGTTTCTTTTTATTTTTCTTTCACCTTTCTTTTCTTTTCTTGTATTTATTGACTTTATCATAATATTTTCTTGTATTTATTTATTTACTGCGATCCTAGTATTTATCTTTTTTTTTCCCCCATTTTCTTGCATTTTTCCCCTCTATTTTTTTTTCCCTTTTCTTGATTTTTTTCATGTATTTATTTATTGACCGCTATCATAGTATTTACTTCCCCCCTTTTAAATTATTAAAATATAAGCTTGTAATGTTAATTATTAAATAGAATTATAATTTTTTTTTTTTTGAAAAGATAAGTAAGATTTATTAATACAGTATCGAAAAGATACAAAAAATTGAAAACAATTATAAATCTTCTTTATTCACTGTAAGTTAGCAATGAATTGAAGGAAGGAACATATATCTATCTCTTTATCCTCCTCAGCCTAACTATACAAACGTTGAAGAAGTAAACTTTTGGAACGCAAAACAGTCTTATCATTATTGTCAAAGATCCTCTTGTTGCGTTCCTTTCAAATCAACCAAAATAGACAAAATGGAACCAAATTCCATATTTTCTTCTTCCTCTTTTCCATTGGTTGTCCCCACCAAACTAATAGGAAGCTTTTTAGATTCTTAGGAAAACAAACTTTAACACCAAAGCATGTAAGAATTAGCCTCCACAAATTAGCAGTCCATTTACAATGAATGAGCAGGTGATCAACTGATTCCTCTTGCCTTAGACATAAAGAGCATCTATTGACCATAGCCCTTCGTTTTAGGTTATCTATGGTCAAAATTCTCCCATTTGCAGCACACCAAGAGAAAAAAGTAACCCTTGTAGGGGCAGAGGACTTTCATAATTTTATCCAAGAGAAAATCTCCTTTTCTCCTCCCTGTAAGAAATGGTGGAAGGACTTTACAGTAAAGGCTTTATTCTTTACTTTCTCTCAGATTATTTTATCAGCTTTATCTTCCGCTTGCAAAGAGTATAGCAAATCTAGCAGCTGTCAAAAACTAGCCAAGTCCCAGTCGTTCAGATTCCTTCTCAGCTGAATATTCCGTACTCTATTAGAACCATATCCTGTGCTATAGTCGGAGACAAAAGCATCTTTATCTATGGCAATGGCAAAGATCACGGGAAAAATATCTGAGAGACAACCGACCTCAAGCCATTTTTGTTTCTAAAACAGAATTCTATCACCCTTGCCCATTTTCCAAGAAATGCATCTTGCAAAATTGGACCATCTCTTTCTAATATTTTTCCATATGCTGGAGCCATGAGAGTTGGATCTTTCGGTAGATAGCAAGCCTCCTTTTTCCTCACGATATTTAAATACAATCATCCTTTTCCAAAGACTAGAACCTTCAAGTGCAAATCTCCAAAGCCACTTTCCCATCAATGCTTCATTGTGCAGCTTCATTTGTCTGATTCCAACCCCTCCAGATTGAATGGGCTTGCACACCTCTTTCCAATTCACTAAGTTGTGCTTAGAGACTCCTTCGGTTCTTCCCCAAAGAAATTTTTTTTGCAATCTTTCCAATTCCTTTATCATTGAGGCAGGGGCTGAGAAAGTGGAGAAATAATAGGTAGGTAGACTAGAGAGAACACTCGTAATCAAAGTAACTTTTGCACCAGTTGATAAATAATTGAGTTTCCACTCAGCCAATTTGCTTCTACACCTTTCAATTACTAGTTCCCAAATATGTTTGAATTTGAGATTGGTTCCTAAAGGCATACCAAAGTAAACATTGGGAAGAGAACTAATTTTGCATCCAAAACAGCTGCCAGTTCTTCCATATCTGAACAAACTCCCACTGGCAGAAGTTCTGATTTACTGAGATTAATTTTCAAACCTGAAACAGCTTCAAAACCCAACAAAGTGTACCGTAAATGACCCAACTGTAGTGGATCAGCACCACAGAAAATTATAGTCATTTGCAAACAGCAAATGAGATATACTGAAGTTCTGGTTGCTATTTCCAATTGAGAAATTAAATCGTAATAACTATTGTGACCTAAGTTGCTTGGACACTGGACGAGAATCGGATACAGGTGTGAATCTAGATATCCGACAATACAAGTTTAGAGAATAGAGGATAAGTGGATAAGGACTCGAATTTGGATACGGGTACGGGGATAAGCCATGTAATTTTTAATTATTTAATAAATTAATATTATAAGTATATATTTCTAATTATTTGTCGTTTACCTTTTCAAATCTCCTTGTAATTTTTAATTATTTTATAAATTAATATTATAAATATATATTTTTAATTATCTTTCATTTGCCTTTTCGTTTATTGACTCTTTCTCTCTCTCTCTCTCTCTCTAAACATAATACGCAAAATAAAAGAGAAAAAGTTTATGTAAGCAAGTGATAGAGCAAAAGTCTCATATGGGGTAATATTTCTATCAGTATCATTAATGTTAGTGTAATTAATAGCTTGCTTGGGACACGTGATTTCTATGTAATACATATAATGGTTGTAAAATTTAATTATGTTTGTATAATCACCACAAAGAAGACAAAAGGTTGAAGCCATCCAAAGAACTCTTTGGACAGAGAATGCCAGTACTGGAGAATACCATCGCAGGAGAAGTTCAATATGGATGATTCTTTCATCTAAGCATCACAGCCATATCCGAATTGAAAGTGTCGCATCCGACTTCGCACCCGCACCTGAGTGGATACTTCATAACTTTGGGCGAGTCCGCTCAACTTAGATTGTGACTAATATATTGTGAATCATATTTGTTTAAAAAAAAAATACGACACTATTATTCAATAAGCTTATAGTTATTTTTTTATGAAACAATAAGTTCTTTTTACAAATCAAATTATTAAATTATAGTAATTATTGAGACTAATATATTGTGAATCACATTAATTCAATAGCTGATTGAATAAAAAAAAAATAGTACACTATTATCCAATAATTTTATAATTATTTTTGATGAAACGAACTAGGAAAATATAAGTTTCGAATATTTATTATTAAATAGAATTGGAATAATTATTTCAGAATTTTCTTAAAGTTAAAAAATGCTAAAAGTTGTGTATTGCCCAATTCTGCGCTGCAACGCTGCGATCGCATCAAAATTTATTGGGCCAATACTGCGACCGTCACTTTGAACCATGGTAAAGATATGGTGAAAATTTAATGCTACACAATCAGGTATCTTACATATTTGAGCATATTAAGCAATGTGGAGGACCAATGTGTCAATGTAGCACCTTTTGAAATTGTCCCTTTGTGTGTGTGTGTATGTGTGTGTTTTTGTGGAACTTTTTAAAGAAGTGAAATAAATAAGAGGATGAAAAGTAGTTTGTTAAGACTTTTTTTATCAGTAAAAAAGCAATTGTATTGAAATAGCATCAAGATGATGTTAGCCACATTACATAGTCATCTAAAAAGAGAGTGATCCCAAAAAACTAAAAAAACTCATACAACTCCCAAAAAATCTATGAAGTGTAAGGAACTGACTATATCCAGTTCTATAAACTCCTATTCACCTAACTGTACGAAACTCCTGTCAAGAAATTCTTTAACCTGTACAGAGGACTTTCAAGGCCTTGAAAACATATTCTATTCTCGCCCAAAACTAGTCAACATATACAAAAAGGTAAGCACCAAGCTTTCCTTCTGCACCTTGGAATTTTTGCCTCCCTCCATTCTTGGAGAGGAAAACTTGTTTCACCTCTCTTGATGAAACCCATTGCATTCCAAAACGAGCCAGAGCCATCCTGTATAGATCTCTGATCCAAGGTCAGTGCACAAACAAATGGTTAATGGTCTCCCCATCACATTTGCACTGATAGCACCAATTCACCAAAACAACCCTTCTTTGGATAAGAAGGCCCCACTGCTCCAAACTCCCTTCCACGGGAATACCCCACCTCCAAATTATCCTAGCATCAAGTAGTAAAACTTAACCTCAAACCTCCCGGATTTGGAAAGCTTCCACCTCATTTTATCCTCCATCCTACCTTGATTGAGTAAAGACTTTCAAAATATTTGGCCAAAGCATCCATTTCCCAATATTGAACATTTCTACAGAGTGGGATATCCCAAATAGCATCACCGTTGTTCCACCAGAGAAAATCTGGTACACAAACCTCCCTATTCACTGGCAGCTCATAGATTTCTGGAAATTCCTCTTGTAAGGTTCTCAAATCCAGGGGTCTTCCCAAAAGTTTATCACCTCTTCCCAGTTAGTACAATACTGCCCTAGAGAATTCCCCTTAGGCGCAGCGGATGCCTTTCCATAGACCTATCCCGTGAGTTCCTGTCATCTCTTTGTAGTCCAATTCCCCCTTGACGTGCCATACTTTGTCTGCACAACCTGTCTCCACATGCTATCCCTCTCATTGGTGAATCTCCGTAGGCACTTTCCCTGAAGAGCCACGTTGATGGTGCTTAATTTGCGAATCCCCACTCCTTGCTTCATAGGCTTGCAAATAGTATCCTAATTAACCACGTGGAATTTGTTTTCCACCCTAAGCCTCCCTTTAAATCTTCTCCAACCTATTAGCCACCAACACAGCTACCTTAAATAGGAACATGAAATAAATAGGGACTTGGTAGGGTACTTTTGATGAGGATCACTCTCTCCTACCCCCCCCCCCTTTTTTTTCTTTTTTTCACGGAAAGATACCATTCCACTCTTTTAGCCTTGGAAGGCCCCCTTGTGAGATTTATTATTTTGATGAATTGGGTATGGACCATTAATGGGAAGAAATTAAAAATATATATTATTTTCATGAGTTGTGACTTGGAAAGGTGGGAGTTAATAGGTCCAGGTTTTTTCTATGTTGGATAAAAACGAGATGTATCAGCAAGGATGAGAAATATATTGGTGCATGAAATGGAAAACGTGGGTTCAATTTTCATTGAGGCAATAGAAGTGGATGCGCACACGTTGTGTGTAAGAGATAAATACTTTTCTTTTCAATTTTTTTAATATTTTCTCTAAATTGGCACAACGAAAATCAATGATTAAGAAAATTAAAATATTTATTTCAAATAATAAATAGTCATATAAATAAATAGTGATTAATTAATGAATATTTCAGAAAGACAAAATTAGTGAGAAGTTAAGGGGTATGTAAGGAAACTAATAAAGTAGAAATATAAAATTACTTACATAACTAGTAAAATTTTAGAAACGCCTTATATACACCTCTTGTATGTTGTGAGTGGTTATTAGTGGTCAGAAGGTATTACTGGAACTTTTGATACATTTAGAAGATAGTGAACAATAATTAGTTAGTGCTAGTGATATCCAAAATGCATGAAGCCTCAAGTCCTGCTGGCTCTGCAGGGAGAATGGATTTTATCTGGGAGGGATGCGTGCAACACCGGCAAGTTGTTTCATCTGTACATGTTCGATATTGAATGTGTAAATGTTGGTTCCTCTAAAGATCCGTTCTTAACTCAAGTTTCAGAGTTCGCAGTCCTCTTTGGCAATGAGCTGGATGCAGAGGTGCGTTGTTATTCAATTTTCTTGGATTGGTACAAACAATAATAGCGTTTATCACTAACTACATGTTTTGTTGGTAGGTGTTATCGATGTCGATGGATCTCTTTATCGCTCGAACCATGATAGCAAAGGCATCTCTTGTCTTCCGGGGTTCAATGGATATTACAGAAAGTCAGGTTGATTGGTTTTTTAATTTTACTAAGCTGTAGTCAAATATGTATTGTTTTTACTGTTTACATTTTCAGCTAACTTTGCATGGGCAATTCCTGATTTATTCTTTTATGCAGTTGGCATCCCTTAAGAGCTTTCATGTTAGACTAATGAGTATCGTACTGGATGTGGATGTTGAACCATCCACTACTCCTTGGGATCCTGCAAAGGCATATTTGTTTGTCCCTGTGGTTGGCGATAAATCTGTAGATCCTCTAAAAGAAATTGAGTGGGATCTGGTTGAAAAAATAACCAATACAGATGCATGGAACAATCCCCTTCAGAGAGCTAGGCCCGATGTTTACCTTGGCACCAATGAGCGAACACTGGGTGGAGACCGAAGGGAGTATGGATTTGGAAAGTTGCGTCATGGCATGGCTTTTGGGCAGAAATCACATCCTACCTATGGGATTAGAGGAGCTGTAGCACAATTTGACGTTGTGAAAGCATCTGGATTGGTTCCTAATCGGGGTACTATTGTAATGGAAAATCGTTCGGATTTGACTAAAGGGAAACTCATGATGGCAGATTCTTGTATAAGAGTGGAAGATCTGGTGGGGAGAATTGTAACGGCTGCACACTCTGGAAAGAGGTTTTATGTTGACTCTGTTCGCTATGATATGACTGCAGAGAACTCATTTCCAAGGAAAGAGGGATACCTTGGTCCTTTGGAGTATGGCTCATATGCTGATTATTACAAGCAAAAGTACGAGTCTATTTTAATCTCAAATATTTTGGGCCCTCTTGATTAATGCAAATTTCCCTTAAGTTAAATAGAAAAATAATATTGTTTTTCCCCCATCTGCTAACATTAATTAATTTTAATGCAAGGACCGGATAGCATTAATGCACCTCTGCCATTGTGCCTGAAGGAGAGGGAGGCTGATCTCAGTCTGAGAAGGAGCATTTAACTACTTTCAGGTGTGAAAAGTTAGTTGCTTTATCAAGCTGCTAACACCATCTGTAGTTACAAATCCTTTTAAGACTGAGGAAGTTTCTAACTCGTCATGCACAGCAAAGGTGCATTTGGCTAGTCGGTCTATATTATAACAGGTATGGAGTCGAGTTGATCTATAAGAACCAACCTCTTATAAGAGGGCGCGGTGTTTCATACTGCAAGAATCTCCTTTCCCCTCGATTTGAACATTCAGAAAGTATGTTTTCATCTTTCTACATTTATTCACCTTGTTTTCTGCCTGTGGTGAATCTTCCTATTGCCTTCGCTTTGTATTATTGTGGCTTCTGGAAGTAACTCGGGAAGTTTTATTTTTTCAGCCCATGAAGGTGAATCTGAAGAGGCACTTGATAAAACATATTATGTTTTCCTTCCGCCTGAGCTATGTTTTTTGCATCCACTTCCTGGATCACTTGTTCGAGGTGCCCAGAGATTGCCATCAATAATGAGGAGGGTTGAAAGCATGTTGCTTGCCATCCAGCTTAAGCATATAATTAGTTATCCTGTCCCTGCTTCAAAAGTAATACCTTTTTCTAGATGATTGAATTTAAATAAATTGTTGAGTCTATCCACTGACATGTGCGGTGTGCCTCCATTTACAGATCTTGGAAGCCTTGACTGCTGCTTCATGCCAGGAGACTTTCTGCTATGAAAGAGCAGAGCTTCTGGGGGATGCTTACCTGAAATGGGTTGTTAGCCGATTTCTTTTTCTTAAATATCCTCAGAAGCATGAGGGCCAGCTTACTAGAATGAGACAACAAATGGTGAGTAACATGGTATTATACCAGGATGCCTTGAACAAGGGACTTCAATCTTATATCCAAGCAGATCGATTTGCTCCATCCAGATGGGCTGCTCCTGGGGTGCTGCCTGTCTTTGATGAAGATGTTAAAGAAACAGAGTCATCCTTATTTGATAATGAAAGAGAACTAGCAGGGACTGTAACGGGAGAAGATCAAGTTGAGGATAGGTATGAAGACAATGAAATGGAAGATGGTGAGCTTGAGAGTGATTCAAGTTCTTATCGAGTGCTCTCTAGCAAGACACTGGCAGATGTTGTTGAAGCACTCATTGGAGTTTATTATGTTGAAGGTGGTAAAAATGCTGCAAACCACCTCATGAAATGGATCGGGATTCAGGTAGACTTTGATCCTAAAGAATTAGAGAGCACAACCAGACCTTGCAATGTTCCGGAAAGCATACTTAGGAGTGTCAATTTCAGTGATTTAGAAGGTGCCTTAAACATCAAGTTCAAAGATAGGGGGTTGTTGGTTGAAGCTATTACTCATGCTTCACGGCCGTCGTCTGGAGTGTCCTGTTACCAGCGGCTTGAGTTTGTTGGTGATGCAGTCTTGGATCATCTTATTACAAGGCATTTGTTCTTTACATACACGGATCTGCCTCCTGGCCGCTTGACCGACTTGCGAGCTGCTGCTGTAAATAATGAGAACTTTGCACGGGTTGCTGTTAAGCATAAACTTCACTTGCATCTTCGGCATGGATCAAGTGCACTTGAAAAACAGGTTTTTATAACTTATTCACTCAGTAATTTATTCCTGACATCTACTTTATTATTTTATTTATCTTTTTATTCATTTTATTTCTCTCTTTATTTATTACTAGCAATTACCTGTGCCGAAATATAATTTCACTATTTAAATTTATAAAGTAAACCTACATAAAAAACTATAAAACTAACTTATAAAAATAAAAATCACTGTTTAAAAGATACAAATGTAGTGACAAAAAAACAATTAAAGTGGAATGAAAAATAACAATAACTTCGGTCATTGAGCAAATTCAATGATTAAAAATAACCTAAATTCAAAATTTTTAAAATTTCAGTATTAAACACATTAAAATTAAAATTGTAAGTAAAAAAATAAAAACTCTCAAACGGCACGAAAATATAATTTGGTGTAAAAGGGAGTGTTTAAAGCTAAAAAAAAAACTCAAAAAATTAAAAAAAAAACTTTAAAACTTTTCACTTTTTTGGTATAAATATTAGGCCAACTTTTAAAAAATTTGCAAAAATTCATTGGAACATAGCAAAATTTTAGTTAAGAATTTGAAAACTTTTGAGATTTTATAAAACTTTTTGATACAAATATCAGTCCAACTTTTTAAAAAATTTACCAAAATTCGTTGGAAATAAAAATAAACAAATAAACAAATTGAAAAGAAAAATAATCCCGGTAATTGAGCAAATTCGACGATTAAAAATATTTCAAATTCAAAATTTTTAATAAATTCAAAGAATGTGAAAGTGTATGTATTTTAATTTAAGTAACACATTAAATTGAAATTGTAAGTTAAAAAACAAAAACTCTAAAAATGTACAAAAATATTAATTTGACATATAAAAAAGGGACGTTTGAATCTCAAAAAACTCTAAAAAATTCAAAAGTTTCCATCTTTTTGATACAAATATAAATCCATTTTTTTAAAGAATCTACCAAAAGGCTAATATTTGTACCAAAAGTTCTCAAAATTCTTAATTAAAATTTTACCATGTATCACTTTTATAAATCAAATACAAACATTCAACCATCATTTCAAAACAAGTTTTTTAACACACACAAACAAAAATACTCCCCCCATCAGCACCTCCCCAACGCTCCTCTCTCTCTCATACTGTCATATAGGACAATACTCCCATCAAGTATTGTTCCATATTAGATAGATATTTATTTGAATTTTAAATTTCAAAATTTGAAAAAGATGTTGATGATGTGGCTAGTAACTGGGACAAATGTCACATCAAATGATGTGTTTTATTATATAGATTACTATTATTATCATTTGGGGGGGGGGTAGTTTTCCTTTTTTTCTTGATTCATGTTTTTGTTTCAGATTCGAGATTTTGTGAAGGAAGTTCAAGATGAGTTGTCAAAACCAGGATTCAACTCCTTCGGTTTGGGGGATTGCAAAGCTCCAAAGGTCCTCGGTGATATTGTTGAATCTATTGCTGGTGCTATTTTTCTGGATAGCGGACGTGATACTGCAGTTGTTTGGAAGGTTGCTTTCAGAACTCAACCCTACTTATTTTTATGTTTTTCTGTTTTGCTTCCTTATTTACTTTTCCATTTTTAGGTTTTTCAACCCTTGCTGCATCCAATGGTCACTCCAGAAACACTACCAATGCACCCAGTGCGCGAACTGCAGGAACGGTGCCAGCAACAGGCTGAAGGCCTTGAGTACAAAGCCACACGAAATGGCAATTTGGCTACTGTTGAGGTTTTCATTGATGGGGTCCAGGTTGGCATTGCTCAGAATCCACAAAAGAAAATGGCACAGAAGTTAGCTGCCAGGAATGCCCTTGTTGCTTTGAAGGAGAGGGAGACAGCTGAAGCTAAAGGTTGCGAAGAAGGAAAGAAGAGGAATGGCAGCCAAACATTTACCAGACAGACCTTGAATGACATCTGTCTGCGTAGAAATTGGCCAATGCCATTGTATCGGTAAGAAGATATATATAAACTTGTTTTGTGGGTAATAATGGTAACTTACATTTCTAACTTTATTAGTTGAACGCTTGGAAAATTGTGGACTAACAGTTAAATACTTTGGCATCTACAGGTGTGTGAATGAGGGTGGCCCTGCCCATGCGAAAAGGTTTACCTTTGCTGTACGTGTGAATACTACTGATAGGGGTTGGACAGATGAATGCGTTGGAGAGCCTATGCCAAGTGTCAAGAAAGCCAAGGATTCTGCGGCAGTTCTTCTCTTAGAACTTCTAAATAAATGGTACACAACCGTGATCTAATGTTTGATTGGGTGTGACATGCAGTCTCCTTTCTATATTTGGCTTGTTATGCACAGGGCTATTTATATGGATGCCATGCCCTGGCAAGATGTTCATGTTAACTTCATTTGCATTTGTTGGGAAGCCTGTGCCAAATGGTAAAAAGTCCAAGGACTCCATCCCATGGCAGTACTGATAACGTTAAGCAACTTTGAGTTCAGTGTGCAGTCTAAGATCTAAACTTGTCCATAGCCTCTGTTTGTCAACTGGAATGGTTCAATAATGTAAGCAGCTGTGTTGCCATCACAGCTTGCTCATGGTTAAGTTGTTGTGATTTTTTCAACGGGAGATATAGTGTGTGGCTGTCACTTGAACTAGATGAGCCAATAGAGTTTATCTGTTGTCCTGCAGGCTTATTCGCTTGTGTCTCTTGCCGGTATAATTTATTATGAATCTTGTTACTTTTTTCACTTTATTTATTTATTTATTTTTTTTTTTGTTTTTTTTTTGGGGTGGGCCGGGGGGGGGGGGGGGGTGATTCTCTTTTGT